>CM044002.1:49227607-49385107 GCA_024085815.1 Flaveria linearis | reverse complement strand
AGAAAGCTTTGAGACAAGCAAAATTAAAACCATGAATCATCATAAACTTCCGCTATTTGATTACTTAAGAGGCAAGGTTTCACACATAGCTCTTGATTTATTAGTTGCCGAAAACACTAAATTGCATGTGATGCGCTCTGCAAATGCAACATGTGGTTGTCATCTTTTCACTAGTTGTGGCTTGCCTTGTGCTTGTCGGCTGGAAAAATATGAACATTCTGGTAATAGTCGCTCCATCATTATCATTTTTCTATTAAAGTGACAAATTATGTATTAATTTATACTTTATAATGCAGGCACTAAAATTCCATTAGATGCAATTGACGTATTTTGGACGAAGCTTGATAACATTAAGCCATCATATACGGTGGATGAAAAAGTTGATGTTGAAGAAGAAATGGAACGGTGAAACAACAAATAATGACACAACCCGCAGCTGTAAAATTTAGTTTGGTGGAAAAAATAAAAAAATTGTGTATCCATGGAAAAATAACAAAAAAGCGCCTGTTGTTCAAACAGATATTCGCGGTCGTCCAACGTTAAAGGTTCAACAACAAAAGTACGACACTCAACAAAGTACGTGCGACATGCCGAGACATAGCTCGTTTATTGCGTCTCACATTTCCGGAAGAACAAGTTCAGCTGTAAAGCCCCAGAAGCCTGCCATGCAACGTAGTCGTTCAACGTCATCTAAAGTATCACGGGGTACTAATGAGTTTTCTTCGATTGTCGGAGATCACCAATTAAACAATATAAACAGGTTAAAAAATTGGATTCCGTCAATCTTTCATCAGTATATTTCACGTATACGAGATGTCCGACCCGATGGGAATTGTGGTTTTCGATCAATAGCTTTAGGCTTAGGGTTTGACAAAAATAAGTGGATGTATGTGCGGACACAGCTTTTAGAAGAGTTGGACAGACATGAATTGGAGTACAGAGAAGTTTTCGATACTTTGTACCCCGGACAGTATAACGAATTACGTCACGCCATCGATTGGCAAAGTGTGGAACCTGCACCAGAAGAACATTGGATGATAATGCCGTATACGGGATTAGTGGTTGCTCAAAAGTTTGGGGTTATTCTTTATTTACTAAGCAATAATGGTTGTCAAACATTTTTCCCATTATGGGCTGATCCGAAAACTGTCATGCCTCATCATGTCGTGTCGATTGTTCATGTCAACAACAATCATTTCGTCCACGTTAAGTTAGAAGGAGATTATCCGATGCCAACATTAAGTAATCTTTGGATTCTTAACCGAAGCGTACGTGCTGCAGAATGGGATATTATGTATAGGATTCGTATCTCGGAATACAACGCAATAATAGAGAATAACCGAGAACCCCCGGCTTATATAAATTTATTTTAATTTATAATTTGTAATATGCGAATTATATATTTTAATTTTAATTTTATTATTGTATTCGTATTGTATTGTTTAAATATTTTAATTCAAATTATGTATATATTAAAATAAAAACTCAAAAAATTAAAAAAAAATAAATATATAAGCTATACGCCGCGTATGGTTCCATACGCGGCGTATAGCTCTTCCACGTATGGGTCATAAGTCACGTATGGGTATAAAATGTCAAACCCTATACGCCGCGTATGGTCCCATACGCCGAGTATAGGGTATAAAACGTCAAATCAACAACATACCCTATACGCCGCGTATGGACCCATACGCGCCGTATAGGGTATAAAACGTTAAATCAACAATGTACCCTATACGCCGCGTATGGACCCATACGCGGCGTATAGGGTACAGGGGTGTTGATTTAAAATTAAGGGGTGTCTAAATAACGGGACCCTTTAAATATCCATATACTTTATCAATAACAACAAATATATCACTTTTGTACTATTAATAATTTTATAAATTATTAAAATAGATATAAATGTCTGATATACCTTGTCAACAGATGGACAATTTTCAATAACTTAAAAACCTTTATTTTTTTAAAAAATTTCCTAGTAGTGTATTAAAAGTAAATGATGGACCAAATTGACTAATATTCGGATTCCAACAATAAATTAAATCCATTGAAGTTTTCTTTGAAGTCCACTGATAAACAAATACACTCTCTTTCTCTTTCAATATGTAGCAACCATCACAATGCATCTCCAATCTCTCTTCCAATCTCCGTCACCACCACCATCCATCTTCAACCGGCGAGGCCATCTTCGCCCACCACCACCATAACCAACGTAGAGCCACTGCAGATCCATCGAATAACCATTTTCTAGTCTCTCTCTTTCTCTCTCCCCCGTAACAACCACCGTAGCACCACCATCTCACTCCAACAACCACCGTAACACTACCATCGCCACCCACCACAACTGCGACCACTACCGCAACCATCACACCACCACAACACATGTTCACTCTAACCCTTCTCGATCGGGAGAGAGGAATCTAAAGGATAGCCATCACTGTGGCCAAAAATAGACCGGGGGCCGCTGCCATAGCTTCGGCAGCGGCGGCTTCACCGAGTCGGAAATTCACCACAGACAGTTACAATCTCAATCGTTGCATCACAGGCTTAAAATTTCAACATTATTACTTGTACATAATGCTTCTGAGACTTAGCTTTCCAAAGTTGTACATTGTACTTTACCTTTGGTACGGTGGCACTATAGCCACCGACCAAAGGGATTAATATGTATTATAATAATAATAGTAATAGTAATAATAATAATAGTAATAATAATAATAATAATAATAATAATAATAATAATAATATAATAATAATAATAATAATAATAATAATAATAATAATAATAATAATATAATCAGTATTTAAGGTTGGTCGAAAAATAGACTGAGTAGCACCAGCGAATCAAGTGAGCCAATTCATTATACATAATATATAAAAAGCAATAATGAATATCTATACTATCTTTACTATTAATAAAGTATTTTAGGATGTTAAAATAATAATTTTATTTTGATCTTAGGACACCTATAGGGTTAATATGGTAATATTATGATGAATTTTAATTTAATTTTTTTTAATCCATAAGAATTCATTGAATTTAATAATAATAATAATAATATAAATAATAATATAATAATAATAATAATAATAATAATAATAATAATAATAATAATAATAATAATAAATAATAATAATAATAATTCATTGAATTTAAAGTCATTGAATTTAATCCATAAGAATCCATAACAATAATAACAACAACAATAATAATATAATAGTAATAGCATTTAAAGTAATTATAACAGTTATTTATAAAATAAAAATAATGTTAGTAATAAGCAATAATGTATAATAATATATAAGTCATCTAACTAAAAAAACCAAGCTCTCAAAACTTGTTCAAGGTTCTGAATTTTATATCGTTTTTCTCTTATAATCATAACAATATGATGGTTTATCAAATCTAAATTTATCGTTATGATTTGCTAAATTATATCAATATTTCGGCATGATTACTTTTTCCAAAACAGAGTTTGTCAATATAATTTTTATCCATATTATGGATTGAATACTAATGTACAAGTAATCGAAATCAAGTGTTATAAATTTTAACAACCCGTGATAAAGTGCGGGTTCACACACTTTAATGATAAAAAAACTAATGTTTTTAGGACCAGAATCTATTGAATTAGTTATGTTATTGGTTCATTAGTCAGACCGTGCAGATTGGTCACACTAGATTTAAGAACCGCATAATATTATAAATAATAAAAAACTATATATATATATATGAATTAAAAACAAAAAAGTGAAGATACTTTATTATATGAACCCGGAACCGGACCTATATTAGTACAATTGATCCTTCACGGTACGGTCCAGCCAATTCTGGTGGTTATAGCAGGAAAAACTGCTTCACTCTCAACCCTAATATGGATCATGGAATATGAGATTAATCTGAACAAGAGATTTTAAAGGGAAGAAAACAAAAACATTTTAAATCTGGTCGAACCACCTGATCCAATTAACCCATTTCACTGGTTAAACCAATTCTTAGTAAGCTCAATAAGCATAAGCGGACCAGTTTTCGGTCCAACTGTTCCGATCGCTCGGTCCAGTCTAGTTTTAGAAACACTGAGAATAACCATCAACAATTTGTTTATGTATGTTTTAAATTGTAATGTTTACTTACATATTTGTAAACAAACAAACAAATTTGTCTTTTTTTTCTCCTAATAATTTGCATTGGGTATAGTTCCTTCTTGTAAGTAAAAGATTAGGTTAGGCTAAACATCTCACCCATGAACATTAATGAGTATGACTTTAAATATTTAATCCGGATTAGAAGATAAAAGATGAATATAATAGTGATTAGATCTTTGCTAAAGTACTTTCTCCTAATTTTCTTTGTTTAGATGGCCTATTATATATGTGAACGGATTTTGGTGTAAAGTGAAGCCAACTTTACTCCACTAAAACTTGTTATAGTCGATCTCTCACCGTTGAACTTGTCATAGCTAGATATATCTGCTTTTGAATATGACTGGGACTTGGATTTATAATTGAAAGAGACTGCTTGCTTTTATTCTTTTGAATAATATATAAAGAATCATTTTTATATCAACTGCTTTTTTTGTAACGCTTTGTTTTAATTTAACTAGTTTTGGTCCCCAGACGCGCGTTTGCGCGTCATAAAGAGGGGCTAAACGGAGGCTCAAAACTCTGTCATCATAGCCACAAGCTAACATTTTCAGTTATGGCTGCTAACCGTAAACGTAGCCACGCCAAAGCAACCCGAAACCATTTTTTGAATATCATCATAGCCCGACACTATACTAAATTCAAAATGTACACCACATACAACATGTACATGTCTCAGATGAAGACAGTTTCATCGTCACCGACTTGAAACAAAGCACCGATTCATTTTTCCGAATGCAGCATGTGATGAATGGGGCTCAGAACCGGATTTCAGTTATGGCTGCTAACCGTAAATGGTAGCCACGCCAAAGCAACCTGAAACCATTTTTAAATATCATCATAGCCCGACGCAAGCGTTTTCAAGGGGCATAAAACAAACCTGGTGTAATATTTGCTCACAAAAAGCACAGATTAAACAACACTGCATCCCCAAGTAAAGCATAAATGACACCAAACCTCACAAACCAGCGAACCTCATAAACATAAACAATTGTTTCAAGACCGATCATGATCAACATACAGCACCATGCAAGAGCCTTAATAAGTAAGGTGACAACCTGCAATATAGATAAATTGAAACATAGTAAGGTCAGTATATCTTACTTTTCTATGTAGTTCTCTAAATTGTCAAATATACAATCAAATTTGCATTTTGTTTGGGAAAAAATATCTGGTCTTTTTTTTTCTAATATGTTCATCACAGATGTAGGTTAGAACAAAAGGGTATGTTGAAGAAAATATATACAAAAAGAAACAAACCTCGTATGAAGCAAGACCAGTCTCGCCATCAACATTATAAACTGAAATGCTCATTACTAATCTAAACAAAGGCTCAGCAGCACAGTAAAAAGCCAATAACCCCAACCAATAATTGTAGATATTGACCTTAGTTTGAACCTTTGCACTTTCAAACTCTTCTTTACGACCCATATCCTGTATACGCAAGCTCCCAGAATGACCAAATGGGAAATACCAGTGACCAAAGAATCTGTTGCACAGGGTGTGTAAGCCACCAGTGGCAATGGCGACACACAAACACCAACCAAAGCTGGCAAAAACCTGCATTACCTCAACCACAAGATTGGTATGCTAAACGAAGGCTCAGAACTCTTTCATCATAGCCACAAGCTAACACTTTCAGTTATGGCTGCTAAACGTAAACGGTAGCCACGCCAAAACAACCGAAATCATTTTTTGAATAGATCATAGCCCGACACTATACTAAATTCAAAATGTACACCAACATACAACATGTACATGTCTCAGATGAAGACAGTTTCATCGTCACCGACTTGAAACAAAGCACCGATTCATTTTTCCGAATGCAGCATGTGATGAATGGGGCTCAGAATCGGATTTCAGTTATGGCTGCTAACCATAAACGGTAGCCACGCCAAAGCAACCCGAAACCATTTTTTGAATATCATCATAGCCCGACGCAAACCTGGTGTAATATTTGCTCACAAAAAGCACAAGATTAAATAACAATGCATCCCCAAGCCAAGCATAAATGACACCAAACCTCACAACCAGCGAACCTCATAAACATAAACAATTGTTTCAAGACCGATCATGATCAACATACATCCAGACAGCGATGTTGGAGATTTCTTTAATACTGTTCATTTCAAGCGGACTACTTGTCAAATTTAGGCTCAGATATCATGATTCAATGTGGCTGCAAAACACGTTGCCGCGCCAAACACCGAACATAAATTTATATCATCACAGCCTAAGAAGTATGTGGCTGCAAAACATGTTGCCTCTGCCTCCACCAACGCAGCCACCACACCGACCTCCGCCTCCACCAACGCAGCCACCACCGTCGACATCCACCTCCACCAACAAATCCACCACCCCCAATTTGGGATTTAGGGTTCATAAGGGGTAGCGGGCAGCAGGAGCGGAGGTGGCAGGCAGGGTGGCGGGAGCGGGAGCAGTGTGCCCGATGGGGTTGGAGGTGATGGGGGGAGGGCGATAGATGAGGGTGGCGGTGCACAGGAGGTCGCGGGGGGCCGATCGAAGGAGGGTGACGATCGAAGGAGGGGGCCGATCGAAGGAGAAGGGGGTGTGGTCCTGTAGATACTATTCATTTACTATTCATTTAACTTGGTTGATGAAGACATATGGTACAAGATATCCATATGTGAAACATGGTTTGATATGATTACTCCAGGCCTTTCAAGTTCCTCAGATTGGCGATTGGAATCCACCTGAAGATCAAAAAGAACCAAGATAATCAAACTCCAAATACAAAGATGAAAATTTTGAGCTTATTAAAGCATCACATCAGTTTTTAACATGATAAACCAACATGCTAACATATCATATTAACAAACTGTGAACACTACCGCAAAAAGGTTGTAATTTGAGATTATATCAACATAAGAGAACAATAATCAAGAGGGACCAAGATAATCCAAACGCAATTACAAACATGCGCAAATTGAGCTTTTAGCATAATATCTGGTTTTACATACATGATCAACTCACAAACCAACATGCTAACATATCAAATTAATGAGCATCAAATGCTAACACAAAAAAGGCTGTAACTTCAAATCACATTAACATAAGAGAACAAATGAATGCATCAAATGAATGCATCTAAGCACACTAACCCATCATGGCATCATCCCATCAAGAAACAAGCAAATCCACAAGCGATCATGTTGGACCAAAAGAACCAATGAGCAAGATCAGGAAAACCTCTAAGTCCCACATGACATCACAACAACAGCTGAAGACTCCCATCAGCTGTTCTGACAAAGTCTGAAGAATCAACAGCTGAAGTTCAAAGAACTGAAGTACAACAGCTGAAGATCCCAAAGTACTGAAGACAAGTACTGAAGTCTAAAGTACTGATAAACACAAGTACTGAAGACTTCAAGTACTGAAGACAGTGCTGAAGATCAAAGTCTGAAGAACTGAAGAACTGATGAACAACTGCTGATGCACAAAGTCTGAAGACAACGACTGAAGACATCAGCTGATGACAACTACTGAAGTCATCAGTTGATGAAACATCTGAAGACCAAGTCTGAAGACCAAGTGCTGAAGTTTCAGAGTTTGTCACAACAGCTGAAGAAGTCTTCTTCAGTTGTTGTGATGGTTTTTCCTTTTCAGTAGTTTATTTCATTTCATAGTTTGAATAACAACTGAAGAGCATGTTCTTCAGTTGTTATAGTATCAGTAGTTATAAACGACTGAAGAGTTTGTTCTTCAGTCGTTGTAGGATTTCAGTAGTTTACTTTTGTCAGCACTTAGGAACTTTTGTAAGAGGATGTCAGTTGTTGACATCTTCAGTAGTTTTATGTTTTGACAACTGTAATTTAATATTCAGTGATGTCAGAAAAGGACATCACCACCATGCTCTTGCTGCCTATATAAGGATGGCAAGCCATACAGTTTTAATGCCGAAACGTGCGACCAATAGAACATTTATTGCTTCGCAGAACTCTTCTCTCTCTATGTTTATGCTTTAATCGCAATATCTTTTATGTTCTTGCTTTAATTGCTAATTAATGTGCTAAATCCGCTGCAAACATAATCTAATTGATCAACACGAGAGGCTGAGATCCTGTCAAATGGTATCAGAGCAGGTTAATCATTGATCGATCTTACCATTGATCATTTGAAACTGCTCTTTTGATCTCTCAGTTTGATCGAATTAGCAATTTGCAAGAGTTAGTCATAGAGAGTGAGTTTCTGCTGTTTCCGGCCAAAATCTGGAGGTCTTTGGTGGTTTTGAGTTACGATTGTCGTGTTTAAACTTGTTCTTGACCAAACCCTGAGATGACAACACCAACCAATGATCCTCACAATACTGGTTCCGCAACCAAGCCTCCGATGCTGGTTAGGAACGAGTATAACATATGGCAAAGACGTATGCTGCACCACTTGGCTGTCAACAGTGCTGGTTGTTGGAAGTCAGTGGTGCATGGGCCATACAAGCCTATGGTGAACGTCCCGGAATCTAATGAACAGGTTGCGAAGAAACCTGAACAGTATTCGGACGAAGATCTAAAGCTGTTTGAAATTGATGCTAGAGCCCATGGAATTTTAGCCATGGCCATTCCAAACGAGATATATTCAGGGCTCTTGCATCATGAGTCTGCTCATGACCTATGGGTTGCTCTAAAGGAACAATTTGGAGGAACTGATTCGGTCTTAGCAAACATAGGGAAATCCTTGCCCAACAATATGAGACTTTCTCATATAGAAAGGGTGAGACTCTGACCCAGCAGTTTGAGCGGTTCTCTTGTTTAATCTCTGAGCTGAAGATGGTTAAACAAGAGTACTCCAAAAGCCAGATGAACAACAGGTTCCTCAGGTCATTGCCTGAGAGATGGGACACATATACCATTGTCCTACGCTCTAGTGCTGACCTTGACACTCTATCTCTCACCCAACTTCATGGGAAACTACTCACTTTTGAGAGAGAGGTAGAGCAAAAGAGGAAGTTGTCATCTTCTGGCAAACTTGCTGATGACTTTGTCCAAGGTAATGCTGCCTTGATAAGTCATGAGTCAGAATATGCTTCATCAGAAAGTTCTTATGATGAGCATATTGATTTCTCTACAAACTCAGAACAAGCTTTTGTTGGTGTAAGTAGTTCAGGAGGAGGTGGTGACAACTTGTGTTTTCTGATGGAGGATTTGAAGGGCATTCCAGATGATGATCTAGAAGAGATGGATATTTTGAACCAAATGGCAATGATAAATATCCGCTCTCAGAAGTTCTACAAAAGAACTGGTAGGAAATTCCCAGGACTCTCTGGCAAAACCAAAGTTGGTTTTGACAAGAGCAAGTTGAGGTGTCACAAGTGCCAAAGGCTTGGACACTTTGCAAGAGAGTGTAGATCATCTGGATCTAACTCATCTGCACCCTTTGTGACTTTTCCCAGCAATAGCTCACAGCACAAAGGGCAACCTTCCTACAGTTCTCCCATCCATCTCAAGCACAAGCACCACCTGCTTATTTTGTGCCACAGGGTCATATGCCTTATTCTTACCCCTGTTACTACATGCCTCAGCCTGGTCAACCTCAAGCACCCACGGCTCAACCACCTCATGCTCTTCCAGAGCCTCATTCTTCCCAATCTCATCACCACACACAACCTCAACAACAAAGCTTTTTCACCCCAACTGCTGTTGACTGGAGTAGTCTACCAGAAGAGCTATCTGGTCAGGAACCACTACTCCAAGGTGCTGGTCACATGGTGGTGATCAACCTTTTGGAAATCTTGCTCTGATGGCCCTTGATTCTGCTGAAGGGTCATCATCCAATGCCTCATCTCAGGTATCCACTGAGGCAAAAGCCAAGCTTTGTTCAGAGTCATGCATAGCAGCATTTGCTTCTATTAGAGAAGCAAATGTAGCTTTAATAGATAAAAATCTTGAGCTTGAGCACACTATTTCCAAAAGAAAAGCTGATTTTGAGGTTGTCCTAAAAGATAAAAATGATGAGATTTACAAGCTCAACTGCCAAATCAAAGATAGTAAAGCTAGGGAAGATGTACTTCTAGAGAAGTACAAGGACCTCAAGGAAACTCTTGCAACCACCCAAGTTGAGTGTGATCGATGGGTGCAATCTTGCAAGGGTTTTGAAATGCTTCTTAGCAAGCAAACAGCTTCCAATGTTGAAGTTTGGCATTGGTTATAATCACACTGCTCCTCCCACAGATTTCATTTCAAGAGCAGAAGTTGAATCTGATGGGGAGAGCAATAACCAATCCTTCTCATCATGTGACTTACTATCCTCTGAATCAGCATCATCAGAGATAGACTATCACATGACCAAAAGGCTGATCAACTCAGAAGTTGTCACTAAAAGTACTAAAGGTACTGGAGAGCAAGTGACAACATCTGAAGTTCAAACCTCAAATACTGTTAGCACTAAAGAGAAGAAAACTAACAGTAGGAAAGGTTTGAAGACAGCTAAAGAGGATACCAGGAAAGCAGGCACTAGGAAGAAAACTGCTAGTACTGATGACAAACAGCTGAAGAACAAGTCTTCAGCAGTTAAATCCTCTTCAGCTGATGATCAGCATAAGATGAAGAAAAAGCCATGTGAGATATGTGGCTTGTTCAATCATCTTACTGATGAATGCTGGTACAAAAGGGGTTCTAAACTCAAACAGAAGGAGCAAATTACTGAGAGCATCAATAAAATGAAGAATGAGTTTGAAACCAAGTTTGTACTGGCAACATCCAAGCCTGAAATCCCTAGGGCCAAAGTTAAATCCAAGAAGGTAGGGATTACTCAGGCAACAGCTGAGGTTGCTCAGAAAAAGATGGTACAACATAGAAACTCATCATCAGCAAACTCCAATGTGTCTGAAGGCTGAAGGCTTTATCACAAAATCAGACACAGTTGGTGATGATGGTTCAGCAGCTAGTGGGAAGAGTCAACCACTTAGATGCTCCTATGTTGAAACCACAGAAAAGGAAGTCCAAGCCAAAGGGTTCCTCTTCTGTACCATCTTCTTCACCTCAAGCTGTCACTTACAACACACCTGTTAGTGCTACACCTGTAGCTGAGAACAGACCCAAAGCCAAGCAGGTTTGGGTCTCCAAGACTAACTAACACATGGTTGTGTTTGCAGGGTCTTCAACATGCCATAGAAGCATCTGGTATGTAGACAGTGGAGGATCCATGCATATGACTGGAAGCAGCTCCCTTCTTAATGACTACTCTCAAGGAAAGAAGGGATTTGTTTCTTTTGGCAATGATGCAAAGGGTTACATCGTCGGAAAAGGCTTTGTTTCCAACGGGGAAATAAGGTTTGATGATGTTAACCATGTGGAGAATCTCAAGTACACCTCTTGAGTGTCAGTCAAATGTGTGACAAAGGCCATGTTGCCCTTTTCACAAGCCAGAACTGTAGGATTCTGTCATCCAAAGTTCTGAGTTTGATTGACAAGGCATTGGATGAACACACTCTCCTGAAGGCCAACAGGACAGGAAGAGTGTATGCCTTAGATCTTTCCAAAAAGATGGATCTAAAAGGCCATCCTTGCCTATTCTCCAAGGCATCTCCTCAAGAGTCTACACTTTGGCATAGAAGGCTGGGTCATGTTAATTTCAAGAACATGAATCAGCTTATAAGCCATGGTTTAGTAAGAGGATTGCCTCTGAAGGAGTTCAAGTGTGAAGATGACTGCACTGCTTGCTTGAAAGGAAAACAACACAAAGTTTCATTCCCTTCAATAGAAGAACCTAAGTCCACTGCCTGCTTACAACTTCTGCACATGGATCTCTTTGGTCCTGTCAGAGTAATGAGCATGGCAAAGAAGAAATACTGCTGGTAATTGTGGATGATTACTCCAGGTTTGTATGGACTTTCTTCTTGCACTCCAAGGATGAAGCAGCAAAGACAATAATGAACTTTGTGTTACAAGTAGAAAGCAGTATTCCTACAGGTCAAGTGTGTGAGGAGTGACAATGGAACAGAATTTAGAAACCACACACTGATGACTTCTACCTGTCCAAGGGAATTAGAAGGCAGTTTAGCATTCCAAGAACTCCTGAACAGAATGGAGTGGTGGAGAGAAAGAACAGGACCCTCATTGAAGCAGCAAGGTCAATGTTGGCTGACTCAGGGCTGCCACTGACCTTTTGGGCTGAAGCTGTCATACAGCTTGCTATGTACAGAATAGAGCCTTAGTAAATAAGAGGTTGATGAAGACTCCCTATGAAGTTCTTCATCATTTGGCCCCTCTTATTTCATTCTTTAGAGCCTTTGGGTGTCCTTGTTTCATTCTTAACACTAGCAACCCACTCCATAAGTTTGCTAGTAAGGTGGATGCAGGGTACTTTGTTGGTTATTCATCAACTTGCAAAGCATACAGAGTCTTCAACTGTAGAACCAAAGGGGTTGAAGAAACTTTGCATGTTAAGTTCAATGAATCTCCAAAGGACAAGATTCCACAAAACCCTGTGGAGCTGTTTGATCTGGACATACTGTAATATGTTCCTTATCAACCTCCATTTGTTGAGCCTGTCAACAGATCTCCACCTGGTGGTACTGAAGATGATGAAGTCAGTACTCACCTCTTCAAGTTCAGTGACAACCTGCCTAATTCCACTGAACCTGATGCTCCTGTAGCCTCAGCAGCTCCATCCACTACAAATGCTGATGAGATTTCTGCTTGCTCTACTTCATTTGAGCTGCCATCCTCTACATGGTTTCAGGAATCTCCATCACCATCTGTTGCTGCTGATGGGTCTACAAACACTTGCACAGATATCATAGTTTATCAAGAGCTCAAGAATCACCCCACTTCACAAATCATTGGTGATATTCATGCTGGAGTTTCAACCAGGAATCAATTGTCCAACTTCTGCTTCTATGCTCTCTTCATCAGTCAGCAAGAACCAAAGAACTATCATATTGCTTTAAGAGACAATAGATGGGTGGAAGCTATGCAACTTGAGCTACTTCAATTCAAGAAACAGCAAGTGTGGGAGCTTGTTCCATTACCCAAAGGTAAGTGTGCTATAGGCACCAAGTGGGTATTCAGGAACAAAACAGATGAGAAGGGCCAAATTGTCAAGAACAAGGCCAGACTGGTTGTTCAAGGTTTGCACAGGAGGAAGGAATCGATTATGATGAGACCTTTGCACCTGTGGCCAGACTAGAAGCAATTAGACTGTTCTTAGCTTATGCTGCCTTTCACAGTCTCAAGGTTTATCAAATGGATGTCAAAAGTGCCTTCCTATATGGAAAAATCAAAGAAGAGGTTTATGTGTGTCAACCACCAGGCTTTGAGGACAATAACATCCTGATTGGGTGTACAAGCTTGATAAGGCTCTTTATGGGCTGAAGCAAGCACCTAGAGCCTGGTATGAGACACTCTCAACCTTTCTTCTAGAGAAAAGTTCACTAGAGGCACCATTGATAAAACCTTATTCATCAAGACTGTGGGACAACATAAGCTCCTTGTTCAGATTTATGTTGATGATATCATCTTTGCATCCTCTGATCCAAAGTTGTGTGATGAATTTACAAAGCTTATGAAGCTGAGATTTGAAATGAGTGCTATGGGAGAATTACAGTACTTTCTGGGCTTGCAAATCAAACAACTGGATGATGGAATCTTCATCCATCAGTCCAAGTATACCAAGAGTTGCTGAATAGTTTGATTTACAATCCTGTAAGCCCTGTTCTACTCCCATGAGCAGCATCACACAACTAGATGTTGATCAGAAGGTAAAGCGGTTGATGAAACCCTTTACAGATGTATGATTGGGTCCTTGATGTACCTTACAGCTTCTAGACCAGACATCATGTTTTCAACATGTGCTTGTGCTAGATTTCAGGCTGCACCTAAAGAATCCCATTTGATTGCAGTCAAAAGGATCTTTAGATATCTGCAAGGTACCCAATCACTAGGACTTTGGTATTCAGCTGGGCATTCATGCAAATTAGTTGCTTTCTCTGATAGTGACTATGCAGGATGCAAAGTCACCAGAAAATCCACTTCTGGTGGTTGCCAATTCCTAGGCAATTGTTTAGTTTCTTGGCAGAGTAAGAACAAACATCAATTGCTACATCCACTGCTGAAGCTGAGTATATTGCTGCTGCAAGTTGTACCTCTCAATACTCTGGCTTCAGAACCAACTTCTGGATTATGGCATTACTGAGACTAAGACTCCATTATTAATGGATAGTGCTTCAGCTCTTTGTATTGTTAAGAATCCAGTCCAGCACTCTAGGACCAAGCATATTGAGATCAGACATCATTTTATCAGGGATTGCTATGAGAAAGGTCTGATTGATCCTAAGTTTGTGCCTAGTGCTGATGAGCTTGCAGACATTTTTACTAAGCCTTTAGATAGTGCCACATTCCAAAATTGGTACTAAGGCTTGGTATGCTGCAGCTTGAATGATTTGACCTATGCTGGTACTCTTAGTTCACAACTACTGAAGAGCAAAGGTCAAATATACGTACTGATGAGTAATTTAGTCTTCAGCTCTTTCACAACTACTGAAGACTAAACTGACTCAAAGTACTGTACATTATTTATTGAAAAAAAAACAACTGTAGTGAAGTGGATTACAACTACTGATGTATGATTTTCAATAAATAAGTACTGAAGAACAAATTTGCTCACAAGTACTGATGTGTAATCTTACACAATACTGAAGACAAAATTTGTTCACCAGCTCTGAAGAATTTTATCAGCACTTGTGACATCTGATCCCAAGAGCTGAAGGCATATTCCCAAGAGCTGAAGGGTCAATGAAACATCTGAAAGTCAGCCAAAGAGCTGATGAGTAAATGTGGAGGCTAGTATGAAACAACTGATTTGACGGAAACAGCTGATGAGTAATTTCTCATCAGCTGATAACGACAGCTGATGTTTCATACACAAACACTGAAGAACAAAACCATGTCTTCAGTAGTTCACAACTACTGATCTCAGTAGTTCACAACTACTGAAGGCTAAACCAAGTCTTCAGTTGTTACACACGTCTGAAGAAGAATACTAGGTCATCAGTAGTTTATAACTACTGAAGACTGACAGTAACTCTTCAGACGTTCACAACCTGAAGGACAAAACCAAGGTCTCAGTAGTTTCAACTACTGAAGGCTAACACCAAGTCCTCAGATTTACAACCACTGAAGGTTAAAACCACGTCATCAGCTGTTACAACAACTGATCACTAACACAACCAAACCTCAGTAGTTTTCTTTCAACCTTTGCCCTACCCTATAAATACCCCACCTTCAGAGCATTTACTCCTCACTTGACCTAATCCTTACAAACCTCTGAAATTCCCATACACCATTAATGGCGAACATGCAACTGAAACCTCGACACAACTGTGTCGCCCACCTTACAAAATCGCCATTATGGCCCAAATTTCACCAAGCCGTCGACCTTATGTATGACTCACCATACAAAACGGCTTTTCTCTTGAACCCACACTATACACTGACTCCTTGACGGAGTTTTGGACCAATGTCACTGTCCAAACCGGAGAGCAGAATGCCGAGGTCTCTCTCCGGTCCTCCGTCAACGGCAAACCCGTGGTTATCACCCAGCTGCTCTACGCCAACCCTAGAGCTGGATGATGCCACTCACCCAACTTCCTACCCCAAAGGTACCCTTGATCTCTCCTTCACATCTCATGACTATCAGGGTAACCTCTCCGCCTCTACCTTGTTGAAGAAACACTTTCCTGATCCTCAACGCATGATCTTCCACATGGTGAATGTATGTCTGGCTCCCAAGACCTCTTTGTGGGACCAGATGTCCACAAGGTGGCAGCAGGTATTGTATTCTATCCTTGAGAAACACCTTTAAATTTTACTGATCTTTTATTTTTGGAACTCAAGGACATGGCCACAAAACCTTTTTCTAACCGTTGGAACTTATATCCACGGTTCATATGGCCATGATCGAATACCAGCTTCAGGCTGAGGGACTAGTTGGCACTGGGGTCCCTGCATGGCTGTTCAAGCTGAGGTATACTCCAGGCACAACACTGACCCCACACTCAAACAGCTGGCCGGCTGCGAAAACCCGCAGCTGGAACCCACAGCCTCCACCTCCAAATCCAAAGTCCCCACCAAGCCAAAAGCCAAAAAGAAGCCCACAAAGGCTACTCAGGGAGATGAGTCCCCTGAGGATGCCCCTGCCACACAAAGGCGGATGTGCCTGCTTTCGATTCTCCCAGCATTACCACGACTCCACCCACCACAACCGCACAGGCTTCCTCTCCACAGGAGCCTGATGCAACCAATTTTGGGGCAACCACATTACTGGGGTCTTCCTCACTTGAGGAGGCTGCCATTGAAGAGCACAGTCCTCCCCATGTGCATACTGCTTCTAGCCCACATACAGAGGAGACCGCCCCACTAAGCCCAACATTGGTTATAGCCAAAGTGCTGACTGATCTGAGCACTCCACCCTCTCCCCAGAAACCTATTACCACTGGGAGACTCCAACCGAAGAGGGGTGGGCACAAGTGCTGATCAGAGCCCACAGCACAGAGAATCATTTCACTCTCCCAGTGTGGCTAGGGAGAGCGAACAATCTGTTGAGGCTGCCACTTCCCCTGCATCAACATTTGAGCAGGGTTGAAGCTGGTAACATCTCTAAGACCTCACCAGAGGCAATGGCCGATGATGGATCCAATCCTGAGGCCAGAAGTCCCCAGTACCATGAACAGGGCCAATGTCATTACTGAGCCACACTCAGGACATGGTTCTCCGACAATGTCAGGAGGTCAGGTGATTCAGCTCATGCTGATGATGACCTGAGCTTCTTCTATGATGTGGTGCTCAAAACACTATCCTTGAGGATGAGATAAGCAACTCAAAGAGCTGCTTGCTCAGTGACTCAGGTAGAAGTCCATCTCCACCACTACCCACAGAGGCACCTTCACCCCGAGGTCTCACAGACACTGAGCCACTCCCACAAACTCAGCCACCAGCCTCTGCTTCTGGCACTAGCTCTCAGGGACAGAACCCCCCTGAGCAGCTGGATGCTATCCTCCAGAAATCCCTGCCTCTCATCACACCAATCCTTAAAGATATAGTTTCAAACCCTTGATGAGAGCTTCCCACATATATACAACCCATGGTGGAGGTTGCCATACATAAGGCTCTTGCTGATAGTCAAACCCCAACCAATGCAACCAAAAGGGGGAGACATCAAGCACCAACAGAAGAGGAGAAGGGGAGAGGAGAAAGAGGCAGAGAAAGTGGTGGTGGTAGAGAGGGAGTTGGCTGAGGATAGTATTAGGGTGAGGAGAGGGGGAAGAGGAAAGTGAGGGAGTAGAACATATAGAAGTGGCTGAAATCCAAAGGATTTCAGTAGCACTGATAAGATAAGGGAGGAGGGAAAGAAGTGGCTGATCCTGATCTAGCAGCCCTTGTCAAGAGGCTGATGCTGAACATACCGTTCAATGAACAAAGTCATTGAACAGCTGTTCGGCAAGGCTTGACAAGGACCTGCTTTGCTAGATCAAGAGATCAGGAACATGGAGAGGAAAGAGATTGAATACGATAGACTACTCATAGCCAAGAAAAAGACAAAAACTTGAGGCTATGAGTAGGTTCACTTCGAAGTATCTGGGCATACCAGTCCTTGATGTTAAGCATGGACAGGGGCAGACTCTTGGCAATAACCCACCAGATCTGTTCGGCTGGTGATTTTACCAAAGGACGGTTGCTGAGGCCTATCTGAAGCCGGTGCTGGAACAGGACACTGCTAGTAAAGCTAACCAAACCAGCACTTCTCTCTAGGCTACTAGCAGTGCCTGCCAACATTTCCCACACCAACACCAACCACAACCCACAAAACCAACCCCTTCACCATCAAACCCGCAGCCAATGATCCACCCTTGGTGAAGAAGGAGGTGTTGAGGCTGCAAGAAGAGAGATGATGAGAGGAGATAGTCCCCTGCCACTTCAGCAGTTATACCTCTACCCAAAGCTAACCCAACCATCACTCCCACCTCACGCAGGACACTGTGAGGGTTAAGTTAGAAGAGGAGGAGCAGCAACAGAAACATGATGAGGAAATGCTGAAAAGCATTGACAAATGTTATGCTGCTTCGACCTCTATAATAAACATGCAGAAATAGCTCTGAGAT
Source organism: Flaveria linearis (assembly GCA_024085815.1). Lineage (NCBI taxonomy): Eukaryota > Viridiplantae > Streptophyta > Magnoliopsida > Asterales > Asteraceae > Flaveria > Flaveria linearis. Next base: position 49,366,848 of record CM044002.1, on the reverse strand, counting down.
TATTCACCTTGAAACAAACTTGTTCAATATGAAAAGGTAAGGTGAGAACTTGGCCTGACCAGGGTGGCTCACAGGATGTCGAGGACATGCCTGTGAGGTACAAGAGCCATTAAAGGAATTGTAGATGAAAACTCTCTGGCTCTTGTAATACCACCCTGGGAAATAGTAGAGAATTCGAGAAAGCTTATAGAGCCGGCCAATCCCCTTTTTCAATGCTAGTAATAGGGTGGTTAGGAAGGGTCTGGTCTATAGAAGCTTGAGAATTTCCAGAGAAATGAGCTCAACCTGTTGTTGGAGGGTAAACATCCTGATGAGTTTGCTTATAGGCAAATCACAACAATTGAGCTCAATAATGGTAAACAGGTCAAGTTCATCTCAGAGCTGTACGGTCGGGAGGGAGTTTTGATGGTATGCCTGAAGACCTGTCCAAAGAAGAACAATTGATCTTTCTTCAGGCCTACACACCGAGAATCCTACCGACTTGTACATGGGAGGTAGATCTCATGGATGGGGTAACAGCTCTGTGTCCATTCCCCAAGACAGAGCTCCCATCCATACTTAGCCAAACAAACACTTGAGACTACCTCTCCGGCCAGTGCTAATCTGGGTCAACTCCTAATCTGATCTAGGAGAAATAGACCAATCTTTATGCCACCAATAAGTGCATCCAATAATTAGGTTTTGGCTGCATTGGTTCAGGGGAGTTGTTGGACCAAAAGAACCAATGAGCCAAATCAGGAAAACCTCTAAGTCCCACATGACATCACAACAACAGCTGAAGACTCCCATCAGCTGTTCTGACAAAGTCTGAGATCAACACTGAAGTTCAAAGAACTGAAGTACAACAGCTGAGATCCCAAGTACTGAAGACAATACTGAAGTCTAAAGTACTGATAAACACAAGTACTGAAGACTTCAAGTACTGAAGACAAGTGCTGAAGATCAAAGTCTGAAGAACTGAAGAACTGATGAACACTGCTGATGCCAAAGTCTGAAGCACAACGACTGAAGACATCAGCTGATGACAACTACTGAAGTCATCAGTTGATGAAACACTGAAGACCAAAGTCTGAAGACCAAGTGCTGAAGTTTCAGAGTTTGTCACAACAGCTGAAGAAGTCTTCTTTTGTTGTGAGGTGGTTTTCCCTTTCAGTAGTTTATTTCATTTCAGTAGTTGAACACAACACTGAAGACATGTTCTTCAGTTGTTAGATCAGGAGTTCAAACGACTGATAGAGTTCGTAAGGTTCAGTCGTTGTAGGATTAGTTACAGTTTACTTTTGTCAGCAACTTAGAACTTTGTAAAGGATGTCAGTTTTGACATCTTCAGTAGTTTTATGTTTTGACACTGTAATTTAAATATTCAGTGATGTCAGAAAAGGACATCACCACCATGCTCTTGCCGCCTATATAAGATGGCAAGCCATACAGTTTTAAATGCCGAAACGTTGCGACCAATAGAAACATTTATTGCTTCGCAGAACTCTTCTCTCTCTATGTTTATGCTTTAATCGCAATATCTTTTATGTCTTGCTTTAATTGCTAATTAATGTGCTAAATCCGCTGCAAACATAATCTAATTGATCAACACGAGAGGCTGAGATCCTGTCAGATCACAAACACCCCCAAATCAAACCCACAAGACAGGAAACTTTCAACAAAACAGCATAAATTCAGTCACCCAGTGACAAATCACAAGCATAAAACCACAAACTACCTCATCTTGATCCTTTCTTCAACCTCAGCACTCCTACAACTCTCCTGCATCCAATAAAACCCAACACACCAACACATAACCCTCGAAAGCACCCTCCCAGACCAATACAACACACGCCTTCCTCCACCCACCCAATGCGCATAATCCTCCTGCTCATCCTCCTATTCGGGGCCATAAACAGAGTACACACCCTACAAATCAGTAATACACCACGACCACCCACGTCGCCACCCCGCCACCCTCACCGGAACCACCGTACTATCGCCACCACCCAGCAACACTTCTCCGTCCACGGCAGCTCACCGCGGCCCATCGCGCCGTACACATCGTGGCGCACGTACGGCGTACTCTTCTCGAGCTCTTCGATGGTGAGATGGGGCGTTAGAGTGGGGATTTGGTGGTTAAGAGTTAAGAGTGCTGTTGTCGTTGGTTGGTGGGATGGGTGGGGATTGGGGTTTGGGGGTAAATCTTTGGAGTTCTGAGTCCATTGGGGTGTGATTGAAGATGATTTTGATGTGGGTGCTGGTGTTGATTGGGGTTTTATTGGTGGTGCATCGCCGGAGATCGGTGGATTGCGGTGAGGTTAGTGGTGGCGTAAGTGGTAGATCTCTAAAGTGATGGATAATGCCAGATGTTTCCACCGTATAGATGAGGGCGGCGGTGCGCGGAGGTCGCCGGGGGGCCGATCGAAGGAGGGGCCGATCGAAGGAGGGGGCCGATGGAAGGAAAGGCGGTGTGGTAGGTGTGGCACTGTTTTATACTATTATTACTATTCATTCAACTTGGTTTTTAAATATACTAGGATGTATCATCAACGCGCGTTGCGCGCGTAATTTACCACGATAATCGGGCTCGGAACGGGTGTTTGGTTGTGGCTGCTAACCATAGATGGTAACCACGCCAAAAAGCAACCAAACCATCACACGTATACGCTTATTTAATTGTTCTTTGAATGAAAACTTATGAGTTCATCTAACCTGCTTCTTGCTTTAGACCACAAACCATAGATGGTAACCACGCCAAAAAGCAACCAAAACCTCTCCACGCAACCTATGTTTCCCTTCCACATTTTTCTCTTGACCTCCAAACATTGCAAGAGCTATTGCAGTCTTTATATCTTCGTGACCATAGATTGATGGAGCAATTGACTTGATAATCTGATCATTTTCAAACATAATCCATACTAAAATGAGATGGTATGCAACAGACATGAATATGTATACTCACAGCTTATTTCTAAATGAGTTTATAAAAATATACCCTTTCTCCAATTCGTGGGTCCTTAGCCAACTGCTTAATTTCTTCTCTGTCCTCTTGGGTAAGTTTATAGGCTGAAAATAAGTCTTGTTTCTTTGTACATGGTTTGCTCCGATCACTGTGGCAAAATAGGGAATCCATTTTTTGTATTCAATGATAAATCAAAGTTATTTGTGTAGATTCCTGTAACCTCCTGAAAATGAAAAGGAAAAAAGAACAAATTAAATGTTTGATGATATGCGAAAAAAACACTAAAATATCGATTGAGTGAAAAGAATATTACAATCTCTTCCCCAGGGCGGGCACAGTCAATCAGATCATTCAGAAGTATCACCTCCTTGTACCGTGGCAATCGACCTGCTGGAACAATTCCAGGGCTTTCTTGAAGGGTAAGCTTCTGATAATTCCTATACACAGTCTAAGCGAGAAGAGTATAATACATGTATAAGGTCATTTTCCATGTTACCGAAAAGAAACATTAAATATACGTTACCTGCTCAATATTGACTGTAAATGGTCCCTTTGACTGGCACTCCGGGCAGGAACCAACTTTCACCTCTGAATATGATTTGGATAAAAGGTCTCAAAATGGCCCCACTTTGTTACAATTGTATTTCACTTGCTGCAACTGAAGAAAAACTCCAGACCTTCGGGTCACGATACCTCCTATACGGATCATTGTGTTCAAATGAATTTGCCTGAAACAAAAAAAATGCTAAGTGGTCAAAATGCAAACATTCAAGTCAACTACATAGCAGCTTCCAAGCAATAAAGAAAAAAGGTGTACCTTATGTTGCGAATTTGGTCATAAACAGGTAAGTTGGTAACTCTAACATAGATTTTTTGGTGAATTCTTTTGTAGTATGGATGTAATTAACACAACTTTATTTGCAACTTCCTCCATAACCTCAAGAACAGACTGAGGTGCATCTGCCAGCCAGATAGCAATATTTGGTGGGTATAGATAAACTGTTTATAATCAATCTCCAGACTGCACTTGTTGACGACGAGACTCTTCACCTGAAACCATCTCATTTATCTGTCTAAGATATACATGATCATGGGTCTTTGGGTTTTCATAGGTAACAATGAATTCCTTGAACTTCTTAGCAATAAAACGACGCACTTCATCTCTAGTTACCCACTCCCTTAGTGTTCCCTGAACACGGTACATCTCAAACTTACCTTCATCATTATCATCATCCTACAAAAACATGCCCAAACACAATTCATATGATGAGATTTGCTGCTTGATAAATGAAGTACACGATCAGAAACAATATAAAATCCATACCTCTAATGGATCATCATCTGTTTGATCAGTCATGGGTGGGTCATCACCGCCACCATCCACCACCACCGCCTCCGTCCACACCACACACCACCAAACCGTTGGTGCTTCTTTAATGGAAAAGTATTTGTCAAGTCAACCCAACCCAAACCGTTGAAAATTTGACCCGGCGGAGTTAGATACACGCAAAACCAATCCATTTATAAGTAAATGGGTCGAAATGGTCATGTCAAGAAATAAAGCAGTATCGTTGTTGACCTTCAGATCGAAAACACCACCTTTGAAACGAACATTCAATGGGTGCGTTGATCAAATAAAGAAGCACGAAACAACTCCTACCAAAAAACACTTTAATATGTAGTTTTAACAATACATCATATGCAATAAGAAGTGAGTACCTCGTGCTGAATTGCAGGACATTAGCTCAAACATAAGGATTTGCATCCTGTAGAAGTAAGACATTAGCTACCAATTATAATATTAATAAATGAAAATATGAATATACAAACATGTCATTATCATATAATCATCTTTAAGCAGGAGTCACAGATCCATAATAAGGTCAGTATATCTTACTTTTCTATGTAGTTTTCTAAATTGTCAAATATACAATCAAATTTGCATTTTGTTTGGCAAAAAATATCCGGTCTTTTTTTTTCTAATATGTTCATCACGGATGTAGGTTAGAACAAAAGGGTATGTTGAAGAAAATGTATACAAAAAGAAACAAACCTCGTATGGAGCAAGACCAGTCTCGCCATCAACATTATAAACTGAAATGCCCATTACTAATCTAAACAAAGGCTCAGCAGCACAATAAAAGCCAATAACCCCAACCATTAATGGTAGATATTTGACCTTAATTTGAACCTTTGCACTTTCAAACTCTTTTTTACGACCCATATCCTGTATACGCAAGCTCCCAGAATGACCAAATGGGAAATACCAGTGACCAAAGAATCTGTTGCACAGGGTGTGTAAGCCACCAGCGGCAATGGCGACACACAAACACCAACCAAAGCTGGCAAAAACCTGCATTACCTCAACCACAAGATTGGTATGCTAAACGGAGGCTCAACTCTGTCATCATAGCCACAAGCTAACACTTTCAGTTATGGCTGCTAACCGTAAACGGTAGCCACGCCAAAACAACCTGAAATCATTTTTTTGAATATCATCATAGCCCGACACTATACTAAATTCAAAATGTACACCAACATACAACATGTACATGTCTCAGATGAAGACAGTTTCATCGTCACCGACTTGAAACAAAGCACCGATTCATTTTTCCGAATGCAGCATGTGATGATGGGGCTCAGGACCGGATTTCAGTTATGGCTGCTAACCGTAAACGGTAGCCACGCCAAAGCAACCCGAAACCATTTTTTGAATATCATCATAGCCACGTATTTCTCCACACCAACCTGAAGAAAGTATTGCAAGGCAATAATAGGAAATATGAGACTAAGTATTGATTCTAAAGTAGAAATCTAACAGCTAGCATCTGTGACTATGTACAGGTTAAATAAACATAACAACTGCAGATAGAAGAGAACAATCCTTGAATACATACATAGCAACTGCAGTTTAGCAAACTTGAATACATTAGAAAGGAACAATCCTTGGCTATTCCTTAAACACTCTTAAGACGCAGATAGAAGCTTTGGTTAAATTCCTGATACAAAAATGTCATATGTGGGCCAAATGTGCAGGTCACAGTATCTCTGTAAAACTTCTAAACACTCTGCATATTTTAGAAATCTACCGACTGTTAAATTCTGTTTTGTACTCCTTGTTTCTCCCTAATCTGTAGGCATCCCTTCTTCACATAGCTCCCAATCTATATACAATGAAACATGTATAAGGTCATCTTACTTTCATGTCCACCTTATAATCAGTTGTCTAGACTTCACCTATATTTGTTTCGTTTTTCGGTCTATGTTCATGACCAGATCCTTCAAATTTCACCAAATATATATAGGCTCCCAAATCAAACAATTCACAAGATATGAGTCACTAAATCTGCTAATGCACCATGCATTTCCATATAACACCATAACTTTTCTCACAAACTTGTTAAGGTAGACTGAAATGACAAACAGTTGGTATATACTCGCACGAACCTAACTATAAGGAATATCCCTCATACACCTAGGTTTCCTCACTTCCCCTTCATCTATATTTTCCTATCATCAGTATCAGGTATACAGCAGATTTATAAAGACATTTAAACTAAAAAATTTGAAGAGCGATACAACTTCCAGCATAAATTCGATGTTCAAAGGAGTCGGAAATTGTTTAAATTACAAATGTGGTGATTGATTAAATTCACCTGGGGCATAGAAACTCAACATCCTGTTCGCATGGTACCTATAACCAACAATTCATCACCAATCGATCAGATCAATCAGTTCACCTAAAAACAGTTTATGAGTGCATATATCGAACAATAGTACAATACCAAGGATGAAGGACGATCGAGCACTATCATCATGCTTAACAATGATATTATCAGGGATCCGCTTATTGAGGTCCCGAAGGATCTCAATGAGGGCCTCGTGATGCACGAAGACGAATTGTCCAACGGCACCATGTAATTCGAGTTCGGCACCGCGGCTCCCGCTTTCCCCTTGCTCCGGCCTGTTCGCCGAAGGTGTCGGTGACGATGTGCCCGATATGCAGCGTCGGTTTGTAGGTGGAGACCGAAGAGATCGAAGATTGAGGGCAAATAGAGAGGGTTAGGGCGGTGGATGGTCGGCGGTGAGGGGTGCGAAGGTGGATGGTTGCGACGGGAGGGCGCAACGGGAGGGCAGCGACGGGAGGGTGCCGATCGAAGGAGGGGGCCGATAGAAGGGGGTGTGTCCTGTAGATACTGTTCATTTCCCTTCTTTATTAACATATATATTAATAGGGAAATAAAGATAAAAAGAAGGGAAATAAATTTAGAAGGGAAAATAAATTTAGAAGGGAAAAACAAAATATCATTTTAAATTTGTGTTTCAAAGTTTGAATGAAAAGAAAAGAAAAGAAAAATCTTATGTGTTCTCAAGTTTGAGAGAAAAAAAAAAAGTTATAATAATGATGTTTTTGAAAAGGAAAAACTTCATAAAATAGTAACAAAGTTTTATAAGTGTTTCAATCAAGTTACTCACGTTTTAAATTGTTTCAATCAGGTCATTTAACTTTAGGGTGGTGTTCTAATCTTATGTAATTAACCTGATTAGCAGATAATTATTTATTTTTAAAGTTTTATGAGAGTTCCCATTGACCATTGCCGCCCACCACCATCGCCATCCCACCACCACCGCCTTCCCACCACCACCTTCGTCCCCCACCACGCTGCCCAACACCACCGTCGTTCCCCACCGCTGCCCACCATCTCCGCCCACCACCACCGTTGTCGCCCACCATCGCCGCCCACCACCACCACCATCGTCCCCCCACCATCGCTGCCCACCACCACCGTCGTCCCCCCACCATCGTCACCCACACCACCGTCGTCCCCCCACCATCGCCGCCCACCATCGCCGCCCACCATCGCCGCCCACCACCACCATCATCCCCCCACAATCGCCGCCGCCCACCACCTCATCTCGCCTTTGACCTCCCCTTTTACCTACTATTCAGGTTAAATATATACAAGATTGAAACATCAAAATAAAGTTTAGTGACCTGATTGGAATAAAAAAGTTTATGAGTGACTGATCGGGTGGTGAAAGTTCAACGTTTAACGGCTTTATTTCTAGGTTTTGTGTGTAAGTGTATGAGAAATAGAGTTACTTTAGGATTATCTTATTTTATGGGATAAACGGGATGATAATTGGAGTTCGAGAAGTCATGATATGATAAATCAAAGTTGTACGGCAGTGGTATCTTAAAACGGACATAATTTGAGCTAGAAAAGTAGTTACGGGACCCATGGCCTATCCACGGAAAGGTCTCAGAAAACTACATATGAAAATCAAGTTTTCACAGGAATGTATGCCACCGACGCCTCCATATGAGCCACCGACGTCGGGTTCGGGTTTTTGTTGAGATTGGGCCTAATTTGAAGGGATTTAAAAAGGGAAAAACCCTAATACGAATTTCAACTTGACACACAACAATCTTGGATGAAAATCAACCATCTTGGATCATTCTCAAGCTCTTCCAATATCAAGAACATCGAATTCATCCATATTTAATAATCAATTACAATTTTGTTAAAGAATCGATGATGATGCAAGGTTAAATCCATTATGATTCACTTCGGGGAAGGGTTCATGCAAGTTTATTATTTTTCTTAGTTTGTAACCTAGATTTGATATTGAACCTTGAACCTTTTAAGTTCTTTTAGATTCGATTTATGATTTGATTATTTAAATTGGTTGATTATGTTTACAACCTAATTTTGATATTCTATATCTTTGGTTTCTTTAATCATGGTGTGATTGATTATTAGAATTAGGGTTTCATTATTCAAATTGGTAATTGTATGAATAAGGTCCTTTAACCTTTAATCCATAATTATCACTTAATCATATCATGTTAAGTCACCATTAGTGACTTCCTATTAGGTTTCATTCAAGAAAAATTATAATATTGTCAAACCTGGATCCTGAAGTGGGTTGCTTTCTAATCAAGATTGTTAAAACTTAAACTTTATTTTGTTAATTTAATTATTTCTCAAATAAATCCATAAATCAATTTCCTTTTTAATGTTTATCTTTTAGATTAATAGTTGCTAGCACTTTCCTGTGATTCACTGTGGATTCGACACCCTGCTTACCATTTGCTATTAAGGGTGATTAAGGACTCTTTAATTAATATCTTTGACCGACAACATAGCATCTATTAAACTAATTAGGACAATTTTAAAACTTGATTACATTTTCACAAAGTTACCCCTTTTGAAAATAGAACACTATGTAACATCCCACATTGGTTGGGAAGGAGAACGAATACTTCCTTATAAGGGGATTGAGACCTTCCTGTTGGAGCATATATTGTCATATATAGTGTGTCCGTCGCTTGACGAATAGTCTAGGCTTAATGTTATACACCTTATAAACACATGAAACTAGGTCATTCGCAGGAGCATATGCGAATGAGACTCAGTCGTACGACTGAGCCATGCTAATGGACCAGTCATACGACTATGAGATGCGATTGGGGCATTCGTAAGACTGAACCATAAGAATGGTCCAGTCGTACGATTGAACCATACGCATGGTCCAGTCGTACGATTGAACCATACGCATGGTCCAATCGCACGAATGGGTCCAGTCGCATCTAATATGGGCCGAGGCCTATATATACCTGTTTTAATGTGTAGAAACAAAGGGTTTTAATAGTGTACCCGGCACCCAGGCGCTGCCGGATGAGAGGGGAGATCATGCTCGATCTCCCCTTGCCAAAAGTCTTGATTCTTATGTTGTAACGAGCTTGTAATCGTTAGGTTTTATCAATGAAATCATTCGATTATTGTTCGTAGTATTGTATGTATTTTGGTTTATCACCTTCCGTCAAGAACACGCTCGGATGTCTATCGATCCAGTGACTTCACAATTGGTTTCAGAGCCAGGTTATTGCTGGAATGATCTAACAATCATTCTAGCAACCCGAGCTCTTGATTTCTGGATCAAAGTTCAGATCTTGACGTTAAACCCACTTCGTGTTCTTCGTGTTTTACTCAGATCTGAGTACGTGTGGTGTTTCTATGTTAAAATCAAATTCGAAACCACGTTCCTATCACCCTTGTGAATCTGATGATGTCTATCTTAATTCGGTTCACGTAAAATTCGTCAGATTAGGGTTTTGGGCAGCCCTAGCGGCTGCAGATCTGAAATTCTACGTGCAGACCCGTTCATGCGACTGGGCCATGCGAATGGACCATTCGTACGACTGGACCATGCGAATGGACCACTCGTATGACTAGACCATGCTAATGGACCATTCGTGTGACTGGACCAGTCGTATGTTCAATCGTGCGACTGGACCAGTCGTTTGTTCAATCGCCCAAATGAGCCATATGCATTGACTCATCCGCATTTGTTCCAGACCAAAAAAAAAGAGTCTGGAACAGCTTCTTGCACGATTTTTTCCCTAAACCATTTTTATTAGTCGGGAAGCCTTCTAAAAAAGTTTGGTAAAATAAAATTTTTTTTTGCGAAAATTATCAGGTCATGTATTATTCGTCTTCGGGTCAATAGTGAAGATTTTCCTGGAGAGTCTATGCAAGAGTTGAGGATGAGCAAAGGACATTCACCCTGAGGTTCTTATGTGAAACAAGTTCGATGGATACCCCATTATTCGTTGGACTTCCAGAATAGGTGAATGTTGATAGAACACGAAAGAGAGAAGAGAAGATGTCAGCTGTCGGTGCTGTTTTGGTGAGGTAGTCAGGAGCATCTGACTATTTATGGGCCAATAAAGTTATATTTATCCGCACAGAGAGGATTCTCATTCTTAGGGGGAATCCATGTATAGATAGATTGAAGACGCAATCAGAAAATGATGATGTGAGCAGGTTTCTGATGATGAATCTACGTGCATGCTGATTTGTTTGATATTGTCAGTTGTGGATTGGAACCTTCAACCTTTTGCCCAATACATCGTATGAAGACGCCAGGAGAGCACAATGTTTATATATTGGGATATGCTGAATGTGAGGGGGAATCTCTACAGTGTTAATGTTAATTAGGTTAGACTGTGTGAAGATTGAAGCAATGGAAAACTGTTCATGTCATTATCTGGAAAAATCAGTCATATGGGGAATTTTGCTGCTATAATGGTGTTCTACAAAGTAAACGATAGCTATTGTGGCTAAATTCATTTTCAGGATACTGTAGCAACCTGACGGATCGGCAATGTTGGCTAATATGGTTGTTCGTTTGATTCTATTGGAAACCAGAGCAAAGATTGACTGAAGATTGTAAGAGGTGTTATCTACTATTCACAAACAATGTCCAAGGGGGAATTTGTCATATATAGTGTGTCCATCGCTTGACGAATAGTCTAGGCTTAATGTTATACACCTTGTAAACACATGAAATTGGGTCATTCGCAGAAGCATATGCGAATGAGACTCAGTCGTACGACTGAGCCATGCTAATGGACCAGTCGTGCGACTGAGATATGCGATTGGGGCATTCGTAAGACTGAACCACAAGAATGGTCCAGTCGTACGATTGAACCATACGCATGGTCCAGTCGTACGATTGAACCATACGCATGGTCCAATAGCACGAATGGGCCCAGTCGCATCTAATATGGGCCGAGGCCTATATATACCGGTTTCAATGTGTAGAAACCAAAGGGTTTTGATAGTGTGCCAGGCGCCCAGGCGCAGCCGGATGAGAGGGGAGATCATGCTCGATCTCCCCTTGCCAAAAGTCTTGATTCTTATGTTGTAACGAGCTTGTAATCGTTAGGTTTTATCAATGAAATCATTCGATTATTGTTCGTACTATTGTATGTCTTTTGGTTTATCACCTTCCGTCAAGAACACGCTCGGATGTCTATCGATCCAGTGACTTCACACTTCCCACAGTGACACGTTTTGCCTGGGCGATGGTGGTACGTCCCGGTTCAGGTGAAAACAAAACCGTGAGGCGATGGTGGTTCGTCCCGGCTAAAGCGGACAATATCATGGTGCGGTTACGTTGGGGTGTTACAGATGGTATCAGAGCCAGGGCCGGCCAGTGTGCCAGCGAGGACGCTGGGCTCCCTATGGGGGTGGATTGTAACATCCCATATTGGTTGGGAAGGAGAACGAATGCTTCCTTATAAGGGGCTTGAGACCTTCCCCGCTGTGACGCGTTTTGCCTAGGCGATGGTGGTATGTCCCGGTTCAGGTGAAAATAAAACCGTGAGGCGATGGTGGTTCGTCCTGGCCAAAGCGGACAGTATCATGATGCGGTTACGTTGGGCTGTTACACACTATTTCAGTGTTGTAAAACTCGGTCAACTCGAGCGAGTACTCGAAATAAGCTCGAGACTCAATAATCTACTGAATCGATTTTCTTCAACTCGTCTCATAACTTGAATGATTATAAGGAATGTAATTTATTAAGGTATAGGGATGAGTAATTTGATAACATGTATGTTTTGAGGATTTTTGTCACACCCTCAAATTCCACCTGCGGAGTTTTACCGCGAAGCGTGTGCGAAACCAGGATCTCAGACACGGTCATATCAAACGACATTATATGAACTAAAATATACGTTTGAACTTTAATCAGAGTAAAACATAATCGAAATAATAATTAGTGCGGAAGCGTATAAGTAAAAATATAAACCCAATACTAGGAGTTGCGCAAAGTACAACGCCAAATTAAAAACGTTCAATGTAAAATAAATAAGTTTGATGATGCATGTCCTGAGTGAATCCTTAGCCGTGCAACTTAAGCTTAAGCGTTCCTGTGACCTAAGAAAACATGCTAAAGTGTGTTAACATAAAGTTGGTGAGTTCACAGGTTTAACAACAGATAATATGTTTGAAAATGTTCGAATGGTAAAGTAATTAAAGCATATCGATAGGTAGCTAGCCTATAATCAAGTTACTTAGCGTTTCAACCGAAGCTGACTGTTTGTAAGTTATTTGCATTCCCACCACGTCTAACACAGATAATGGTAAATGTTAGGTCAATTATGCACCCGTTTGACCTCCAACAAAGCTAGCGCGACTAGCCAGGCGGTGTTTGTCAAATCCAGTAGTACTACTCAGAATTACCTCGCTACACATTACTAACGCTTCGAGAATGTAAGGACTTTTAAATATGTTTGCACTAACGTAACAGGCGATAAAACGATAATACTAGAAACCATTTTGTAAATATGTTTATATGTTTTCTCCCCCAAAAAGGAAAGAATATAAATAGGGGCCGTGAAAACTCACCTTAATTGCACAACAACGAATAAACGATAGCACAAAGAATAGGGTTCCGACTAACCTGGGTTTCTTCAGTCTATATATAGTTAATATTATTAATTATAAACATAATAAATGTACGGTTTCACGTCTCACGAATCGGTTCGGTGTCGGTTATCGATACAGACTAACAATACCAATGTTCACATGCATAAACAAACCCTAAGTCATATTCAGTCTATAAGACCTAATTGTCACATGAAAAGGGTACTCTTTATATAATTTAATTATACGACCCATATATATATACACGCATGCTCTAATATATAAATTACTACATATATATACTATGCACAGACACCCACATGTGACATTCACCCCAAGTCAAAGCGCTCAATCTTTATCCATGCATTCCTACCTATGTAATATACATACCACAAAGGTATATATACACATCCACATAATTTACATATTACGACCACACACACATTTATATATGAACACATCACAGGAACTTATGCATGCATACAGAATTACATACATACATTGACATACCCCCCCATGCGGCCACCTAAGGTTTCCAATGCATTCTTCACCTCATGCGCCCAACATGATTCAATCCCCCCCCCCCCCCCCCCCTCATGCGCTTAACTACATAATCATACATGCGCAACCTCATTTAAATCACATCCCCACTGTAGATACACACCACACGTATGCATGTACCAACCTACATTTAATCATAACCCATACACATGCATGGACTATGATATGTATCATCACTTATATATATATATATATATATATATATATATATATATATATATATATATATATATATATTTATATATATTCCACTGTTTCCACCTAGAAAAATCCCCCCATGCGCCTACCCCAACACTTACATACATACGATTTCCCACAAGTACACCCACACATGATCACATATGCTATACGCACCCACACAATCACCCCAATACACATACATGCATAAAGGAGATTCACATACAACCATCCATCACAACTGGACACACACAAGAACAGCAGCAGCTTACGTATGTATAGCACAACCATACATATATAAGCATATACAAATCCACTGCCATGCATAACCACCCACACACACACCTGGCTTACTCCCTCGGCCAACAGCGCCAATACCCACACTAACATTATATACGTACATACATATGAATGAGCCCACAACACATATATATGTACAAACACAACAGAACAAGTTTTCACGCATGTGAATGATACGGTATTCCCTTATCCGAAGTGTAACCATATTAACGAACAAGTCTAACAATCCAGACACGCACCGAAACCGCATCACCAAGCCCGAAACTGTACGAGATCGAACAAAGTTAACGAATAAGAAAGAGACGTACCGAAGAAACACGATGATACGGTTGATCGGTTGTAAGCGGAAAGGTCGTCAAAGTGTGTACGGTCGACAAGATAGCACGGTGAGTAACGAGGGAACTACCCGAGATAATACCAGACGATCGAAAAATTGTCGGATTTGCGTTGTGAAAGGGGAGGCAGTCGAAGACGGTACAGGCAGAGCTAGGCTGCTCTTCCACAAATGAGGGTTGCAAAGCTGCGAAAGAAGTGATAGCAGTGGCTTTAGACGGAGAAGATGAAGATCGGTGGGGGAGGGGTTTGCCGAGTATATACCAAAAATACGTGGGGAAGGGGGCGGTTAATGGGGATGGTTGTTGGGTGGTGATAAACCCCCAATAGTTTATAATATTTTTGTTTAATCATCTTTATTATTATTATTATTATTATTATTTAATTATGTTATACTAATGTTTAATTAAGGTCAAGTTAATTATAATTATTTACTAATAATAATTAAGATTTCAAACTAATAATAATGTCGAATAACGTTGACAAATAGTAATGACGGAATAGTCGGAACGTTGTTAACCTGAAATATACGGGTTGTCACATTATCCCCTTGTTGAAGGAATTTTCGTCCCAAAAATTAGGGCATCAGGTTCGTGAAGAACACCAGGTTTAACAGCGACAATGGAGGAGTGTTCATAAGTTTACACGTGTTAATGATTCTGGAATTTCTGAAATGAATCCAAAACAGAAAACATATAACTTAAGGTTTTGCGAGAGTTGTGACATCATCACTTTATTGAAGAGAATTTCGTCTCGAAATTTAAAAGAAAAGATATCTCAGAATGATATCTTAAGAAGTAGATGCCTGATCGTTGAACAGCTGTGGGTACTTCTTCTTCATTTGATCCTCACGTTCCTAGGTAAACTCTGGTCTACGCTTTGAGTTCCAACGGACCTTAACGATTGGAATATGACTATGCTTGAGCGTTTTGACCTCTCGGTCCATAACTTCCACCGGTTCTTCAATGAAATGTAGTTGTTCATCCACATGTATCTCATCTAAAGGAACGACAGGAGTCTCATCTGTAAGGCATTTCCTCAGGTTCGAAACATGGAACACATTATGTACTCCACTAAGCTCTTCGGGTAGGTTCAGCTGATAGGCTACAGGGCCAACCCGTTTGATAATCTCAAATGGTCCCACATATCTAGGGTTTAGTTTTCCACGTTTTCGGAAACGAATCACTCTTTTCCACGGTGACACTTTCAAAAGTACCTTATCACCAACTTGAAATTCCAACGGTCTACGACGCTTATCAGCGTAACTCTTCTGTTAGTCACGTGCAGCTGCCATGCGGTTACGAATTTGCACGATCTTCTCGGTCATCTCGTGCACAAGTTCAGGGCCCGTAAGTTGGCTTTCTCCAACTTCTACCCAGCAAATAGGTGACCGACACTTACACCCATACAGTGCCTCAAACGGAGCAGCCTTGATCGATGTGTGATAGCTATTGTAAGAAAACTCAACTAACGGTAAGTGATTTTCCTAACTGCTGCCGAAATCAATCACGCAGGTGCGTAACATGTCTTTCAAAGTCTGGATCATATGCTCCTCTGACCATCAGTCTGAGGATGATATGTAGTGCTCATATCTAACCGCGTTCCTAATGATTGTTGTAAAGATTGCCAGAAATGCGAAGTGAATCGAGCGTCACGATCAGAGATAATGGAAATTGGCATACCGTGCCAAGAGACTATTTCCCTTAAGTATATGCGAGTTAACTTCTCCATTCTACCAGTCTCCCTGATTGGTAAGAAGTGAGAAGATTTCGTCAAACGATATACAATCACCCAAATGATATCGCATCCGCTGGGAGTCCAAGGTAGTTTTGTTATAAAATCCATTGATATATCTTCCAACTTCCATACTGAATTTATGGTTGTTGAAGTAAACCAGATGGTCTTTAATACTCAACCTTAACCTTAGAACAGGTTAAACATCTACTTACATAGGTGGCAATGTCAGCCTTCATGTTTGGCCACCAGTATAGAACCTTTAGGTCGTGATACATCTTGTCTGAACCTGGATGAATAGAATATCATGATTTATGAGCTTCATCCATTACCGGCTCTCGTAGATCTCCATACGAAGGAACCTATATTCGGTCTATGAAGTAACGGATTCCGTCAGATTTGGTTTCTAATTGCTTTTCCATGCCTCGCTTGGACTCTGCTTTCAGGTTCTCCTCCTTCAAAACCTCAAGTTGAGCATTACGTATCTGATCAGGTAACCTGGTGTGGATGGTGAGTTGTAATGCTTGAACTTGCTTTGGCTTATGTGTCTCCTTTCGAAGTAAGGCGTCAGCTACCACATTAGCCTTACTCGGATGATATTTGATCGCACAGTCATAGTCGTTAAATAACTCGACCTAACGACGTTGTCTCATATTCAACTCCTTCTGCTAAAAAATATGTTTAAGACTCTTGTGATCGGTATAAATGGTGTACTTGGTACCGTACAAGTAATGTCTCTATATCTTGAGAGCAAACATAACGGCTCCCAACTCTAAGTCGTGTGTCATGTAGTTTTTCTCATGAACCTTTAGCTGACTTGAGGCATATGCGATGAACTTCTAGCATTGCATTAGCACACAACCAAGGCCTTGGATAGAAGCATCGCAATATACTACAAAGTCTTCTGTTCCCTCGGGTAAGGACAATTTGGTGTTGTACAAAGTTTTTGTCTTAGAAATTGAAATCCTGACTCCTGCTTGTCACCCCAACTGTACACGATGCCTTTTTGAGTTAATGTTATAAGTGGTTGAACAATATTCGAAAACCCTTTGATGAATCGCCGGTAGTACCCAGCCAATCCAAGAAATTATCATACCTCCGTCGGAGTCCTTGGCGTAGCCCAGTTCTTGATGGCTTCAATTTTTGCCGGGTCAACATGTATACCCTTCTCGTTGACCACATGACCCAAGAACTGGACTTCTCAAATCCAGAAGTCACACTTAGAGAATTTGGCATATAGTTTCTCTTGTTTAAGTAATTCCAAGATCAGTCGAAGGTGTTTCTCATGCTCCTCCTTGTTCCTTGAATAGATTAGAATGTCATCAACAAAAACGATAACAAACTTGTCCAGGTAGGGTTGGCACACTCGGTTCATGAGATCCATGAAAACCGCTGGTACATTGGTCAAACCAAATGGCATTACTAGAAACTCATAGTGACCGTACCGAGTTCTGAATGTCGTCTTTGATATGTCCCCCTCTTGGACTCTCAGTTGATGATATCCTGATCTCAACTCTATCTTCGAATAAAAACTAGACCCTTGAAGCTGGTCAAACAGATAGTCAATGCGAGGTAAAGGATAACCATTCTTAACCGTCACTTTGTTCAGTTCACGGTAATCAATACACATGCGAAAAGTCCCATCCTTTTTCTTGATAAACAGGACTGGGGCTCCCCATGATGATGAACTAGGTCTGATAAATCCCTTATCTAAAAGTTCTTGCAGTTGAGTTGATAGTTCTTGCAGTTCCTTCGGAGCTAATCTGTATGGTGCCCTCGCAATAGGTGCGGCTCCAGGTGTCAAATCGATCTGGAACTTGACCTGAAAGTACGGTGGAAGACAAGGTAAGTCGTCAGGGAAAACTTCAGGAAAGTCATGAACGATAGGAATATCCTCAATCTTCTTTTCTTCGATGGTCTTCTCTGTGATCATAGCTAAAATAGCGGTATGACCTTTGCATATGCATTTCTAGGCTTTCATGTACGAAATGATGCCTGAGACTACTCCACTTTTCTCACCCTGAACAGATAAGATTTCACCACTAGGAAGTGGTACATGAACGACCTTTTCACGACAGAAAATCTCAGCTTTGTTCTTAGATAACCAGTCCATGACAACGACTATATCAAAACTACCAAGTGTGACAGGCATAAGGTCTATTTCTAACTTGTATCCTGATAGTTCTAAATTACATCCTTTAAGAATGTGGGTTGCCTCGATCAATTTACCATCAGCTAGTTCTACAGTGTAACTAGATTCCATTTTAGTTAAAGTTACATTTAGAAGTTTGCTAAACTTGGTAGAAATAAAACTCTTATCAGCGGCGGTATGAAATAATATAGAAGCAAAACAGTCATTCAGAGGGAACGTACCGGTAACCATGTTTTGATCATTCCTTGCTTCGCCAGACCCAATCACGAAAGCGCGACCCTTAGCGCCATTCCCATTGTTGTTATTCCATTATTGCCCCTATTCCCATTCTTCAGTTGTGGGTAATCATTTCGGTAATGACCTTCTTTACCACATTCGTAACAACCTCTAGTTGTTTTGCCCTGTCGTTGTTGCTGAGGTTGTTGTTTGGTCATCAGTTCACCCTTGCAGTCTTTGGCAGCATGAACCATCCTTCCACATCTTTAGCAACGAAAACGATCACACTGGCCATGATGATGAAAGTTGCATTTATTGCACTTTGGATACTTGCCCGCATAATTACTTGATCCCTGACCATTGTTGTTGTTGTTCTGATTATGTTTGTGAAGCTTCTGGAGGAATCAAACTTTCTAGCCTGTTGTTGTTAGGTGTTGTTGGAGTTTGAGGACTTGTTGGTAGTGCCATCCCATTTTTGTTTATAATCAGATGAGCCAGATGCAGCGCCAAGTTTAGGCAGAGTGCCCTGTGCCACTACCTGATTGGTGAGCTTATGAGCTAGCCGGATAGCTTGCTGAATAGTGACAGGATCAGCAGCCATGACACTAGCTTGAATCTGAGGAGCTAGACCATCAAATACTTCTCTATCCTTTTGTAAGTCGGGGTCACCATTTGAGGACATAAAGCAGCCAGCTCGTGTGAACGAGTCGTATATTCCTCAATGACAGAACCAACCATCTTAAGATTCTAGAACTCCCCCTCCAGCTTCTGGACTTCATTCCTAGGGCAGTACTCTTCTTTCATTAGAATCTTGAAGTCATCCCATGGCAGATTATTAGCAGCTTCAAGTCCTAAGGTCTGGACTTGTGAGTTCCACCACGTCAATACCGGTCCTTCTAGTGTGCCAAATGCGTACTTGACACGGTTTCCATCAGGACAGTTGCACATGGTGAATACTGACTCGAGTTTCTCCAACCAGCGAAGTAGTGTGATAGCACCCTCAGAACCACTGAATGAATGAGGCTTACAATCCATAAACATCTTGAAGGTACAAATAGTTGGACCTCCTTGATTTTGGTTCTGATTGTTCTGATTCTGATTACGAGCATGTTTGTATGTTGCAAGCTCGTCAGCAACACGCTCATTGATAATAGAGTCCAACTCATCCTGAGTCATGTTAATGTTACCTCGTCCGCTCGGGCGTCCATGTCTTCTTCCAGACATAATTCTTCGCATTCACAATACACAACAGTAAATAATCAAATAATAATTTTTTATAAAAATAAATTGTAGGAAGTACAACGTATTCAAATCAAACAATCATAATTCAATATATCTATATGTTGGATGGAAAACAATTCTGGCGATCTGGGTTAAAGTATTTCCTTTTGAAGCTCTAAGCGTCTACATGTCTAAGTCTGATCCTCTGATAGACTTCAAATCTCTTCAGCTGTTCCACATTTACTGTTCAGGCTACTGAGGAAGATGGGGTATGTTAGAAGTAGAAAACAAGTGTCGATGAGATGGAAAAGTAGGGTGTGTTGTCCTCCTTGATTGTCGTTGTTAGGTGAATCGTGCGTGTTAGAAAAGTTTTCCGTGTTCCGAAGTGGTAATGTTAGGTTCAAGTTGGCGTCTCTTTAACTCCGGGAATGAAGAAACAAATGTAGATGTCAAAAGTAAGCGAGCGGGACCCTCCGCCCCTCTGTTAGCCGAGGATGATACAGGTGACATGGATAGTGCAGATGATGTTATGAACATTCTGTAACGTAATGCTAGTATACCGAGAAAATGTACGTACAATAGTTGTAAGCAGTAAGAGTGTCCGTGCAATGCTAGTGTTGTGTCTAAGGTTATAATTTAGATGCAAATGCAATCCTAGTTCTCTATAATCTGTGGCTCTGATACCAATCTATCACTCCCTCAAATTCCACCTACGGAGTTTTACCGCAAAGCGTGTGACAAACCAGGATCTCAGACACGGTCATATCAAACGACACTATATGAACTAAAATAAACATTTAATTATTAATCAGAGTAAAACATAATTGAAATAATAATCAGTGCGGAAGCGTATAAGTAAAAATGTAAACCCAATACTAAGAGTTGCGCAATACAACGCCAAATTAAAAACGTTCAATCTAAAATAAATAAGTTTGATGATGCATGTCCTGAGTGAATCCTTAGCCGTGCAACTTAAGCTTAAGCGTTCCTGTGACCTGAGAAAACATGCTAAAGTGTGTCAACGTAAAGTTGGTGAGCTCACAGGTTTAACAACAGATAATATGTTTGAAAATGTTCGAATGGTAAAGTAATTAAAGCATATCGATAGGTAGCTAGCCTATAATAAAGTTACTTAGCGTTTCAAACTGAAGCTGACTGTTTGTAAATTGTTTGCCTTCCCACCACGTCTAACACAGACAGTGGCAAATGTTAGGTCAATTATGCACCCGTTTGACCTCCAATCAAGCTAGCGCGACTAGCTCGGGCGGGGTTTGTCAAGCCCAGTAGTACTACTCAGAATTAACTTGCTACACATTACTAACAATTTGAGAATGTAAGGACTTTAAAATATGTTTGCACTAACGTAATAAGCGATAAACAATAATACTAGAAACCATTTTGTAATTATGTTTGCATGTTTTCTCCCCCAAAAAGGAAATAATATAAAATAGGGGCCGTGAAGACTCACCTTAATTGCACAGCAACGAATAAACGATAGCACAAAGAATAGGGTTCCGATTAACCTGTGTTTCATTCAGTATATATATAGTTAATATTATTAATTATAAACATAATAACTGTACGGTTTCACGTCTCACAAATCGGTTCGGTGTCGGTTATTGATACAAACTAAAAATACCCATGTTCACATGCATAAACAAACCCTAAGTCATATTCAGTCTATAAGACCTAATTGTCACGTGAAAAGGGTACTCTTTATATAATTTTAATTATACGACCCATATATATATATATATTATATATATATATATATATATATTTATATATATATATATATATATATATATATATATATATATTTATATATATATATATACACGCATGCTCTAATATATAAATTACTACATATATATATATGCACACACACCCACATGTGACATTCACCCCAAGTCAAAGCGCCTAATCTTTATCCATGCATTCCTACCTATGTAATGTACATACCACAAAGGTATATATACACATCCACGTAATTTACACAACTATGACCCACACACACATTTATATATGAACACATCACAGGAACTATGCATACATACAGAATTACATAGATACATTGAAATACTCCCCCCATGCGTCCACCTAAGGTTTCCCATGCATTCTTCACCTCATGCGCCCAACATGATTTAATCCCCCCCCTCATGTGCCCAACTACACAATCATACATGCACAACCTCGTTTAAATTACATCCCCACTGCAGATACACACCACACGTATGCATGTACCAACCTACATTTAATCATAACCTATACACATGCATGGACTATGATGTGTATCATCATTTTATATATATATATATATATATATATATATATATATATATATATATATATATATATATATATTATATATATAATATATATTCATTCCTCTGTTTCTGTAACATCTCGTATTTTCACGACGTTTAATCTTCTATAATAATAATAATGTTAATGATAATAATAATCTTAATAATAATAATAATAATAATAATAATAATAATAATAATAACAATAATAATAATAATAATAATAAAAATAATAATAATAACAATAATGATAATAATAATAATAACAATAACAATAATAATAATATAATAATAATATAAATAATAATAATAATAACATATAATAATAATAATAATAATAATAATAATAATAATAATGATAATAATGATAATAATAATAATAATAATAATAATAATAAAAGTCCAGGGGCTATTCTTGTAAATTTGAAACTTAAAAAGAAAAGTTTTAGCATAGAATATTAAAGTTGAAACCGCAGGGACCAATTGTGAAAATATTTCAAAAAACCCAACTGCTCTCTCTCCTCTCCCTCGTTTTTCCGGCGAGCTCCGGCACCGGTTCCGGCCATTCTCCGGCGACGACCCAAACACCAAAAACACTCGATTTCGAGCCCCACATCTTGACCGAAATTTTTCTTGGATCCATTTCGAACGGGAATCCAGTCAAAAAACACGTTTGAATCAGTCAACAACGGCTATAATTTCTACTTTATTCTCGGATTCTAATCCAACTCACTAATACACTCAAACAACAATAATCAACAAATTAAAGCTACCAACTCGATCATTCTTCATTTCTAAACGAACTCAATTCTCAAATTCATCAAAAACACACTCGAACACTCCATTTGATCCTCTCTCGGTTGCGGACCTGCAACCACCCAAAAACCTCATCTCGAGCACCCTATCTTACAAAGTGACAGAGGGCTTTCATTCATCATCACCATTTGAAGCTATCTGTACACTTAATTTGATTTTCATCAAGGATTGTTCATCGCTTGATTCGAGACAACCGCGGCTTGTTCTTCGTTAGGACAGACCTCAATTCGAAACATATAAGGGTAATTACACACAATTTTTATACTCGTTTCTACTTGGGGATCAAAAGCCCCAAGATTAATTTTGTTAATATGGTCGAATTCATGTTCAATTGAACCGAAATCAATCTAGGGTTCTTGGGAATTTAGGGGTGATTTGAATAAGTGGTTAAAAGAATTAAGAACCATTCTGTAACGCGGCTGAGGCCTTGGTTCACTGGTTTGGTGCGTGTGTGTGTAAACAGGAGGTCCCGGGTTCGACCCGGGCACCCCCCCTTATTTTTTTTAATTAGCTTTTAAGCTTTTAAAATTTTAGAAAAATTCTAAAAATTATAAAAATATTTTTCCTGCCATTAAAAATTTTTAAAACCATCTAGTTAATTTCTGAAATCTATCTTAACCTTTTATTTATTTATTTTATTATGTTGTTTTAACCCAATAATGTAATTAGTTCATATTTTTTTATAAAATGGATGTTAAATATTGTTTAACTTATTAATTCATTATTGGTTCGAATAACAAGTATAGATTATTGTTAAAACGTGCGTATTTTATTTAATTATTAAACGTTATTATAAATATTTCACATATTTATATAAAACACAAGAATATTGTTACCAAAATTTCGTTTAAAATAGTAAGCTCTAAAAATTTTTATTTAAAATGTATATACAACATTTTAAATTATTATCATTGTAATTTATTTAACCTTTGAATAACAATATATATATATATACATATATATATATATAATTTAAGGAAATATAAACGATCTTCAATTGTTAACAAATAACATTATTTTGGCATGTCTTAAAAAGGAAATTATTTAAAATACTAGTCTTCATCCAAACGTTAATATCATACGTCAATTATGAAATCTTATTTACATTTTATGAATTTAATCATTTTATAAGAATTTAATTTCTTAAAAAGTATTATAAAATGGATTAATAAAGTTTTTCTTTATTGTATAAAAATATATATAATCTTGATAACTAATTTATTTATGAAAACCCCAAACTCCACCTAAAACCTTAGTTCACGTCTAAATGATAAACTTATTATCGAACTTAATCTTGTAATAAATATGTTTTAGGTACCTTGTAAGGAATTCGTTGAAACGACGCGCGTTATTATTTTTATTAATCATCCAATATATACTTAATCACCAAGTGAGTATTTCTATACCATTTTATCATTTTCACACTTTTGGGTGAAACATGTTACCGTATAAACGTTGCACTTGTAAACACGTTGAATCTTGTAAACTTATGGCAATTTACTTGTGAGTTGTGGTTAGTTGAACTTTTGTGGTTACCATGTTATGGCATTATATGTACAATCATTAACTATTGCTAGCCCAGCGAAGTCATAGATCTATGGGTAAGACAAGCCTACTTGGTTGATTCAAGTACACTTAGCTGATCGTATATACTTTTAACGTTAATAGAATATTAACGTCGTTTGATACTTGTAAAACATTGTCGAGGTTTGATTGTTGCATTGTTCATAACATCCCTAATCACTTTATTCACTAATTTACAACTTGAATTGCCATCTTTTATATACTTATGTATTTAAAACTATAGAATGCTCACCACAATATATTGACCTTTTATTTTTAACATGTTTCAGGCAATAGCGTTATGTGGCTGTGAACAATCGTAACTCTCACGCCTCGACGATTCCGCCGTCAAGGGGGGTGTGACAGATTGGTATCAGAGCCCATAACTATAGGGATTTAGGTTATTAGAAATGGTGACCTAGACTATAGCTTATACATGCACCTTATAGTATTTTATCTTGTAAATACATGGTTTGCATATTACATAATGCTATGCCTTCTTATGTACAATTTGATACCTTAGCATAGGATTGCCTAAACTTAGTTACTTGTATCCCTAAACTTATCTTTGACTCTCCCCAAACATAAACCTCTCAATCTTATTCTCGACGACACGTGGAATCGTATACTATTACTTATGATCTGGATCTTTAGACATATGTCTAATCTATATCAATCTCAACAAGGTTTTGATTTCATGAACCAAAGAAATTTGTGTGATACATAGATACCTGTATTCTGGATTTCCTGGCAAAGGCCTTCGGGCTAAGGCAAGCGTACTCGTATAAATCTCATTGTGAGACCCGTTACGCTACCTGGGGATTTCTGGGATGAGTGATAAACTATGGTCAAAATACACAAATCTCTAAGGCAAATGAGTCAATTTACCTTGACGTGTCAACGATTCCAAATGGTAATGCGTTACCAAATGGAACCATCCTTTTTGTATCTTAAAAATCCTTGAATTCTTGAACTGGTTTATCATCAAAGTTTAAATACTTTCTCATTCTTAACCTAAATAATATTCCTGCTAATATTAAACCCATCCTACAATTCAACTCTTACATGTAACGTGTAACGTGTAATAGTATCGAACCCAGCGTTTCACGTAACTATTTCTATACCTCGACCAACGTGAACATGACTCTTAATATACCTAAAGATATTGGGAATCTAAACCGTATGGTCTTTAAAACTTTAAACCGTTACTTATGGTTCTTAAATCCTTTTAAGGAGGTGACCCATAACTAAGAACATGCTACGCTGTAGACGAAATCCTACATCTCGGGATACTTTGTCTAGGTAAACCCACCCTCTGCTTCCTGCAGTCTTTGCTCATATGGCCCGCCTCGCCGCAGTTATAACACCTCAGCTCCTTGCAGTCTTTCAAGATGTGGCCCGGCTTTCCGCACTTGAAACACACGTTGAGTCCCGATTTGCACTCACCCGTATGCTCCTTCCCGCACTGCCACACCTTTTGGGCCTCGAGCTTGATGACCCCACCCTACGGTCATCCATTCTCATCCTTTTGTTGTTCGGGGTAAAGCCACCACGCCTGAACCGCTTCCCATTCCAGTTTCGGTCACCCCCACCAGCCTTCTTCACCTCCGCATCTGCTACCTCCCTCTCATCGTAGAGTCTTCCAGCCAAATCCACTGCCGACCTAAACGTGCTTGGCCGAGCAGCAATCAAGTGCCTACGAATGTCGGCTGGTAGTCCCTGAATGTACCGGTTAATCTTTCGAGACACCGGCGTCACTTGATCCGGCACCAGGCTCACCATCTCATTGAATTTGGCAGTGTACTGCTGGTGGGTCATGGTTCCCGCTTCGAGTTGTAGGAACTCCCTCTCAATCTTATCGAGTTCCCTATGAGGACAGAATTCCTCAATTACCAGCTTCTTCAACTCGGACCACTTCATCTTGCTTATGGCCCTGCTGCCCTCAGCCTGGACAATATTGTCCCACCAACATAGGGCTGAGTCAGTAAAGGAGTGGGTGGCAAACTTCACCTTCTGATCTTCCCGGCACTCACTGATCTCGAGTACCGCCTCCATCTCCCTTACCCACCGATGGGCAGCCGCAGCATTGCCATTTCCATCAAAAGTCGGGGGCCTGCACCTCTGGAATGCCCGTAATTGCATCCCTTGGTTGTCACCCCTACCACATCATCTTCCTCTTCATCAGATACTACTATCTCTGGATCTGGTCGTTCCTCTCCTCCCTTGCTTTCCTTCCCAGTTGACCCTCTCCTATCCTCCTTCTCCTTCCTTTCCTCATTCCTCACAGCACGAATAACATCAGTCACCACAGATGGCATAACTGCCTGCAGGACTTAGTGTACCTCATCAGCAATCGCCTCCCTAGCTGAGGCATTCAGGCTCGCATTCTCGGTTTCTTCATTCCGGTCAGGAACCTCAGGGTTCACAGGAGTCGTCTCAGGAGCTTTAGTACTGTTCCTAGTCGTACGCGGACGACCTCTACCTCTAGCAGCCTTAGAAGGTTTCTTCCCAGCCATTCTCCTATGCATTATAAGATTAAAACACTAAAACAGTCATTCAAGGAACAGCTTAGTTTATGTCAAGTATAGTAAGTCCCTAATTACAGTGGCCAGTTGTGATTAGCCACTTACTTTACTCTTCACACCCTAAGCACTTCCTATCCTGACTACATCAGCATCTAAATCTACTAAGAACACATAAATCACATAGCACACGCACATAACACTGATTAACTTTTAAGAAAAGCAATACTTGATGGCACATGGCTACTCGGGCTGACATCCCTCTTTCCGTCCCATTCTCAGTTTAAGTTAAGGTTTTTTTTTTTGAAAATTTACCCGTTTCACTTAAACTTTAGCTCTGATACCAACTTGTAAGGCCCCCTTCCTCGGGCACCTCACAGTTAGTCATTCACAGCATAAAACATACATAATACAATTTTTAAGCAGCGGAATTAAGTTTAACAAAAACCATCCATTCATTATGAAAACTGTTGTTAAGCAATACATTCTAGTTTCTAAGTCACAAAATGTTTAATTGAATGAATTACAACACAACAGTATCGTCAAAATATAATTTGGATGTCAGTCTTGCCCACCAAGTAGTCATCCCCTTGTGCCATCCTCAGCAACCTGTTACCTGCCAACTGGAAAATACATAAAAGTCAGCGTTGCTAAGTGAGTTCTAGTTTTGTAGTTAAAATACTTTACTTTTCATTCAAAAACCGTTCCTCATTTTCACAGGTGATCATACATCGTACGTACACATAGGTAATACTTTCATTATCTTCATCATCGTTCAATTCGTACTTTTATCATTCCTCTTTAATTAAGCTGTGAGTCTGTTGCGACACCAAGTCGCTCACCTCTAAGTCAATCACAAAGATTGACCTACATACTGTGAGTCTGTTGTGACACCAAGTCACTCACCTCTAAGCCAATCACAAAGATTGACCTACATTCCTGTGAGTCTGTTGTGACACCAAGTCACTCACCTCTATATCAATCTCAAGGATTGATCCTGTGTGCATCCTTCGGGGTAGCGAACCTGCATCACAGTTGAGCTAACACCTGCCAGGGGTGTGCACCTCCATTCATTTGCTTGCAAGACTTTCGTTCATTCGTTCACGTTCCATTCCTCATTATCATTAATCTTTCACTTTATTAATGATAATAATTATTGATCATGATCATTCCACATAGAAACATACAGTATTATTATTAATAAGCATATTAATAATAATAATAATAATAATAATATTATAAATAATATTATTCATACTCTTAATAATATCTCTAATCATAATATTAATTATAATATTAGGAAAAGAATATTATTACATTCAAACATCATCATTCACATTCATCATCATACATAGCATCATACCATACTTAACAATATTTTATTAATAATATTGTTAACAATAATAATACACTGATAATAATATCAGTAATAATAAGGGTTAATCATAATCATCATTACATGCAAAACATCCTCATTTATTAACCCTAGTCAACCCTGGTTAAAACCTCGAACTTCGGATTTGCAGGAAATTCCTGTAAAAATTCTAAGTGTTCTGGACGTTTGAGCCCTGTTGGGCGTATAAGCCCCTTGGGCGTATGAGCCCTGTTAGGCGTAAGAGCACTGTTGGTCGTATGAGCCCTATTGGACTTTTCATCCTATACTTAGAAATATCATCTGGTCATACGACCACCTTGTTGGTCGTATGAGCCCTATTGGACTCTTCAACACACTTAGAAAATATCACCTGGTCATACGACCACGCTGTTGGTCGTATGAGTCCTATTGGACTCTAACACACTTAGAAAAAAATATCACCTGGTCATACGACCACACTGTTGGTCGTATGAGTCCTATTGGACTCTTCAACACACTTAGAAAAATTCACCTGGTCATACGACCACACTGTTGGTCGTATTAGCAACCTGGACATGTATCTAATTCATATTCCAAATCCCAAACATCAAAATGCCTAGTTCTAAACATGCTCACCTGATTCTAGGCAAAACTTAACATAACACATACATTCATACATTCAATCATACGGGTATAAAATCCAAGTTTTATACAAACATCCTTACATGCATTTTCCAGCCCCAAAGCATTTAAAAACAGGTAAAAAGGGGTCTAGAAACTCACCTTAGTTTGTCTTCGGGTTTTGATATCTCTTCCTTGAACTTCTCAGTTGTTTCTAACACCTAAAACACACACACACATACCACCGAACACACAAAACACATTTATAAGCACACATACGGTTCTAGAATCATCTAAAACTTCAAGAACTCGAGGTTTCTTACCAAAAACTTCTAGTTTTCAGATTCTTCTTCAAAAATCCCGAGAATTCTCTGCTTTTGTGCTTTCTCTCTCTAAAAATCCGAAGTTGGTGATGATGTGAACATGTGTGGGTGACCATACCACCTTTTGTATCAAAATAAATAGAAAGTTTGCCCATTTGGCACTTTTGTCCCTTAAACAAAAGTAGATTTTTGCTTTCTTTCTTTTCTCTTTCTATTTTGTTCTTTTTAATTTCTTTAATAAGAAATTACGGGTGTTACATGAAGAAACGCGACTGATACGGTTGATCGGTTGTAAGCGGAAAGGTCATCAAACGGTGTACGGTCGACAAGATAGCATGGTGAGTAACGAGGGAACTACCCGAGATAATACCAGACGATCGAAAAAACTGCCGGATCTGTGTCAAGAAAGGGGTTGCCGGTGTAAACGTTATGCGGAGGGGAGGCAGTTGAAGACGGCACAGGCGGAGGTATGCTGCTCTTCCACAGATGAGGGTTGCAAAGCTGCGAAGGAAGTTATAGCAGTGGGTTTAGATGGAGAAGATGAAGATCGGTGAGAGAGGGGGTTTGTCGAGTATATAACAAAAATACATGGGGGAAAGGGGCGGTTAATGGGGGATGGTTGTTGGGTGGTGATAAACCCCCACTAGTTTATAATATTTTTGTTTAATCATCTTTATTATTATTATTATTATTATTATTATTATTATTATTATTATTATTATTATTATTATTATTATTATTATTATTATTATTATGTTATTATTATTATTTTTATTATTATGTTATACTAATGTTTAATTAAGGTCAAGTAAATTATAACTATTTACTAATAATAATTAAGATTTCGAACTAATAATAATGTCGAATAACGTTGGCAAATAGTAATGACGGAACAGTCTGAACGGTGTTAACCTGAAATATACGGGTTGTCACAATTTTGTATAAATTGAAGATAAGGATAGAGATAAAGGAATGTTTTGGGAATGCTCTAATTTTAATATCATTTAATTTGATAGTTATCAATATTTTTTTGAATCCTTTGATTTACTCACTAAACCAAATGATATAGGGCTCATTTTCAATTCTTCTTCGTCGAAAAGCACATCTAAAATCCATTGTCAAAACTGTGATTTTTGACTCCCCAAAACGTATTATCGAAGCATCTAGATGATGAATTAAACTGAAGAATACAAACTACTGATCAAATTAATCAATATTGCAAGCAATGCACCTATAGAATAATTAAAACCAACCAAGCACCTCCATCGGCAAATTTGTTAGTATGAAAAGAAGAAAAAGAAAAAAAAAACACAAGCATGTAGGTTCAGTTTATTATTTATTTTGAACGGCAACAATGAATAATTTTATTTAAACAAGCTACTGGGAAAATAGCAAGGATCACCCATTACAATCACCAAAAAAGCTCAAAACTACTACATGTGGTCGCACCAACCACTTCTCCCAGTTGCAAGTTTATCTTGTGTTTTAGGTAATTTATTCATCTTTCTTGTTATTTATATAGATGATCATGATATTATTGTAACCTACAATCTTGGAATTGTCCTATGATTTTTACGGGTTTTGTTTGTTTGTTTGTTTTCTTGACGATGAATAATGATTTTTTCAAGGATTTTTATGTTTTTTCTTGAATTGTGTTCATCAGATTTTGTGATGATCAATAGATGATTGGGAAGAATATTTAACGATCAAAATAGAAGAATTTGAGTCAACAACACCAATGATTTGAAGGTGATCTAGAAATCATGGTTTTTGTAATCGACATATGATTTTTTAATGTAGAATCAAATAACATGAAGAGCAGACAAAGCTACACATATGTAACAATCATCAATTTGATGTTCATGTATTGATACCACATATCTGTAACACTTATGAGTTACATGCATGATTCACTATATCTCTTCCTTTTCATATCATCATAACAAGTATCACACAAATGTATTAGTAGAAGATGACATTGATAAGTAAGTCACTCAAATCGCTAAGTTGAAAATAACTGATGCAAAAAGCATATCTAAAAATAAAGGCATAGTCTAGCACTAGAAGCATATCCTAGACTAAGACAAACCTAGGAAGAAGCAAACACCAATTCCTACGACAAAAAGAAACTTATGAAATATCTACTTCATCATCTAGTACCAGTTGCCAACCTAAAGCAGCTAGCACCAACACCTATAACTAAAGACAATCAAAGTACAAAAAGCCATAATCAACTATACATGGTCACCAAGAAGTTTTATCAACAATCATATGCTGAGGGGGTTGCAAATATATAATAAACCATGCCTGATAAGTTCATCCCATGTTAGTATTGGTATTTAGTCACGTGGCTTCTCATCATATGCCCAAACTATAACAATTTACTTTCATATAAACATATATATGACAATTATGACTTTTAATGTTATAAAAAGTATAACCCTCAAGCTAAATATACGCACCCCCAATATATGACATCCAGTTTTTCCGTTATCAAAACTCCATTAGTTCCTTAGGTCTTTCATACTCGTATCGTGAGCACACACTAGTTATCATTGAACGTTGGTGTCTTAATAGATAATTAATATGGATTAACTAATATTAAATTGATTAATAGTTTGATTATTAATATGTGATTATGTGAATCAGTGTGTTACACATTATTTTATGATTTGTACTTCAACGTACGGTATATAAATTATGCAATGTTAATGAGAGATGATAATTGCTTGATTAAAATCAAGAACATTCGATTTTGTGTTGCTTTGATCATTCCAACGTAGTAGCAAGCTTGATTATTGATTATTAACGCGATTAATGTGTGTTTTTCAATTAGTTTTACATGCTTTTGATCTATGAACAAACCCTTGTCCAATTAGGCATGATAACATGAAATTGATGTTATTGGATGATGTTATTATGTTAGTTTGATAGTATTTTTTTGGTTTACGTAAATTATGCACGAAATTCATAGTTTTAACGTCTAGTTCATATGTTACTTAAAGTATAAACTTTAATTCTAAAGAACTTAAGGTTTTGTAATTTATTGATGTTTCTTATGTTATTATGATTTTTATGAACTAGTTTGGGCATATAATTGGTGAATTAATGATTGATTTTGGTGAAATTTGAGTTGTAGAATATTACTTTTCCAAAGTGTGAAACTTTATTAACTTGATTGGTAGAATTTCATGATTTGGGCATGCATAATGTGATAGTATCATGTTTGATTGATGGTTGAGATGATTTAATATGTTAGAATGCAATGGTTAAATCTTATGTATATTAGGGAATACTGGATATTCTAAAGTTTACAAAGTAACTATGCAATGTGATGAAGTTAAGCTAGAAAATTAGGGTTTTATATTTTGATAATGCTACTTGGTATGTTTTGATTATTTAGCTAGTATGATTCATGTTTGTAATATGATAATAAGTATCATACACGCATGCAAATCTAAGGCCCATACTTAATAGGATTGGCATGGTTTAGAGCGTGAAGTAGTATGTTAGTTCGCATGGCATGTAGTGCATGATTAAAATTAATATGTGATTGGGCATTTGAGATTATTTTATTTGTAATGAGCATGGTAGTTATCTATTGAGGTTCACATGTGTTATGATAGGTTATGCTAGTTTGATCATTTTTCTGGAAAGTAAGGTTCATTATATGTTATGCGTGAATGGTTTTGTATAGTAATCATGAATAATGAATTATTAAACTTGAGCAAACAAGATTTCACATAACATGTCACCAACAGGTCAACTGGGCCAAACAGGTCAGTGTTTTCTAAATTACTTAAATCAATGTGTTTGATTGAAAACTTAGTGTTTGTTAAACTATATTTTGCACATACTTATGTACTAGTGTATTCTAGGTAACCTTTGACGGCTGTCATTCCATTCGTTCTTAGCTTCTTTTTTTTTCCGCTAATGCATCAGGTGAGTCAATGTCCCACTTTTACTTTTTTAGGGAGAAAGCAAATTTTCTTTTACAACCTATTTAATACTAATAAGTTATATATAGTATAACATAGTGTATCATATCATTGAAAGCCCTTACACTTTCGAATAGTTAAATAAGGAAACTAGCAGAAAATTTTGAGTAGTACTACTGGGTCTAACAAGTCCAACCCATACGATTGGAGGTCAGGTGGGTGCAATATTGTCCTAAACCACAAACATTGTCATGACTTGGTAAGTCAAGAAGAAAACAAACAAGCATATACAGTCAACTTCGATCGTGAAATCATTATTGTTATTACTTATGATTTAGACTAGCTATATATTTTAGTATACTTATGTTTTACAAACGCTATTGCTTGTGTTACTTATAAACTTATGAACTTACCAACAATCGTGTTGACACTTTAGTATGATTTTCTAAAGTTGTTAATAATAGGTGCATCTAAGAGTACATCACGGGTCAAGCATGCATTTGAACATTCATCTGTTAACATTTAGGTTTTAAACATACTTTTAAACAATGGTTTGGGCACGTGTTTTACGTACATTTGAATACTTTGGGTTGAATATTTACTATACGTTTTGCAATGTTTAGCTTTTAAACTCTGAGGTTCTTTTTTTAAATTCATTTAGAGTCGTTCAGAGTAACTAATGACTTGGATCCTAGTTTGTTCACATGCCTCGCGGTAAAACCCCGCACGTGGAGGTTGTGACACTATATGTGAAGCATATCCTTAGATTTTCAACCTCTATAACCATTCATAAACAAATACTAGGTGTTAATTTGTCACTATATTTGGTGTCTTTGGCTTAGTAGATTGGTTCTATTGGTCCTCATATGCAAATTCAATCATGATCAATATACTTCGACACATATTTTCTTGCTTTTGTGTTAGGAGTGTCTATCATCATGTAAAAAAACATTCTCGAACACATTTTTTAATGTGCATAACATTAAAGTTGTGTCAGATTAGTAAAGTCTTCTCATACGAGAGCTCACAAAAATACTTCTTTCTACCTAACTATGGATTTCACTAAACCCTAAGATCTTATTATTATTTGATCGGTACGAAGTTCCTTCATAAACAGTTAGATAATCACATATATGTTCTTAAATTTCTTCACCGCTTAAAAATGGAGGTGGATCATTTCTCATAGTGCATCTTTTACGAAGTTTTTCATGTCACTTTGAAATTGATATCGTGTAAGTAACAAGCTACGATGCCCGTCAAACCAACAAGACTTTCCTCTATGAATAAGTTCATGAATTTCTAATTGCACATGTCAAGACCAAGGGAATGTAGGTGGAAGCAAAATATAATCAGCTGAACCTGTTGATTCACCAAGAATACCAGAAACAACTCTTTTAACTATCGTTAATTCACGAAAAATGATGATAATCAGGGACGTTTTCACACACTAACACACACTATGATAAAGAGAAAAAATATTTTTTATAATTTCAAAACTTAATTTCTCTCATTGTTTACATGCATATAAAAATCAAATCAAAAGTCGAATGTTTCACAAAACATAAACAGACCAACATCTGGGCCAAAACTAAAGTTCAACAAAAACTAGAAATAAGACAAAAGGTAAAATAACTCATAAAATAAGTCGTTTTTTGGGCCGAAACGATGACCCAACCCACCTACAGCCGTTTAGGCCGGTCATAGGCCCAAAATCGAGACTTCTAGCTCAAGTTATGGTCATTTTAGTGAAACTCATTTGAACAAGCGAACTTGGCCTCCAAAAACAAAATAGCTTGCTCCTTCACACTTAGTCCCGCACCACCAATGGAATTAGCATCGATAATCACAAGCTCGACGGGAGAAATCATCACTATTATTGGTCTAGATGACTAGATCAAAGTGCTATGAACAAAGATATATATGTTCAAATGTTTCCAAGCCTGTATAGTTTACTGAAAATATATAACCTTTATTTTTGAATAATATTAATTTAATGTTTCACATACAAGACGTGAGAGCATTGTACACGTAATTACATATCAACTATGCAACAATAAATAGAATGAATTTAGTTTTGTGACATTCATGTAATTAAGTTGGCAACGTATTTTTCTCAAGCATATATAGTTTTGAATAAAGTTCGATCACTAGAAATAAATAGTATTTTATTGATTAAGGAAAATAACTCAATGATTAAACATATAGATAGACGCCCACAAGACATGTGAGCAAGGAACACCTAATTACATATAAACTTTGCAGGAAAAAATAGAATGAATTTAGTTTTGTGACATTCATGTAATTAAGTTGGCAACGTATATTTTCTCAAGCATAACTGCACATCCCGTAAATGCAAGTATTCCCTCTCTTGCATCTATTGTTGCACCCTCCACAATGTTTCTTGTCCTTCATCACGTTTACGCATTTTCCCTTGCAGCAAATCTCTTGGTGCTTGCATTTCTTCCCACAAAGCCCACAGTTCTGTTTATCACTCATAACATTAACGCATTTCTTCTTGCAACAGTCTGGACCCGGGCTGCCTTTCGCCCGACATAGTCTTGGGTTCTTGTTGCATTTCACCAAGCCCCTAGAATGTTGAGCAAGGAACCGACTTGCCCCTCTTAGTGAACCAGACGTAGGAAGAAGATCTTCGTCATCGTCTTGAATTGGTGTCGCAGAAAGATTAATGGCTAAAGCCATTAGAATGATTAGGGTTATCAAGATTTCCTTTATGCTAGTATTCATGATATTTTGGAGACAGAAATTAATATGGGTTGTATAGTGAAAAAATGTTTCTGTGCAGTTATGGATGAGATCGATTAACTGGTATGCATGTATTTATAGGGTAATAAAGCGACGGGCCAATTTTGAAAACGGTGGCTTCTCATTGGAGTCTAGTCTAGGTATTGAAAAAAGTTAGGTTTTTAGATGGAATTTTTGTAGTAATGGCTCCACTAAAAAGAGTTGATTTTGACTTTCGATGATATTTTTTTGTTCAAGTATTTCACAATACGATTAAAATAAATACATTCGGTGTATGGGTTGACATCTTGTTATTGCATGTTTTCTTTTTACATACATGCATGCCTGGTTTGTGTATTCTATAACATCGGCTAAGATTTTAATAAAAACCTTTAGGCTGCATTGTTTTTAGTAGATATGATTTGAATAGCTACAATACATTTTGCATCGACGTTGTAGACCTATGCGTTGTTATATATTTTAGTACTAGGGTATAACCCCGTGTATTACACGGGTTGAATAAGAAAAATAATATTATTTATTTATTTATGTGGAGTTAATAACTGTAAAACATTATTTTTGATATAAGATATAATTAAAATTGTGTATTAGTAAGTACTTTGACTAATTGATAAAATATTTTTATTATTTTCAAAACTTTCATTTTATAAATCTTTTTATATATAAAACTTTTAATTTATTATTTAAAAAAGTTTTCTTGTTTTAGAAGAAAACTCATAGTTTTAGAAAAATTTGGTATCGAAAAAGTTTATTTTTATAATCAAAATAGTTAGTTTTATTTAATGAAAAATATTCTTATAATATTATTGATTAAAAAACATAAATTTATAATATATAGAGAGAGAGAAAGAGAAAATTTAGAAAATTAGTTATTTGATATTTTAAAATGTCAGAAATAGTTTAGGCGGAAAAATAAATAGGAGAGTAAATGTAGGAATGACATGTGTCAAAAAACGTAAATGATTATTAGGATAGAAATTGGATTGACTAATCGATCAATGTGATTACGATATCCATTAAGCAAGTCATTAGGTGCGGAGTGCACACTTGTTTGAGTTTATTGTAATCTTCGATATTAGTATATTCTTAGGGGCGAAGCCCCTATGCAACGCGGGTCCGGGGGGCAGTGCCCCTGGGAGCGGGGTCCAAGGGGAAGCAGCCCCTAGCTGAGGTCGAACTGTCAGGTCAGAGAGAAAATTTTTATTTTGATAAAAATTGTTTCATTAAAAGCGCATTAAAAATTAATTTTCTCGAAGTTTCACATGTGAAACTTGGCGAAAAAATGAGTGTTTTTAAACATGAAAACTGCCTTCGGCAATTAACGCCATCCTTATAAAATACGAATTTGATGGGCTATTTGGGATTGCTTTTTTATATCTCCTTTTGACTTTTGGAGGGGTGAAAAGACCAAAATGCCCCTCCAAAAATCACCAGAAGTTAAAAATTTTAACTTCTGGTGACTTTTGAAGGGGCATTTTGGTCTTTTCACCCCTCCAAAAGTCAAAAGGAGAAAAAAAAAGCAATCCCAAACAGCCACTGAAACATGATCGATCTCTTCTTCTAATTCTGGTTTAAGGAACTCTCAATATCAATTCATATATCGTTCTTAATTTCTGAGTTTTATCCGACTGAAAGTTTGGATTGAACCCCGAATAGTTTCAATTTTAAAGTGTTTTTCACGACTCTCAGATCATCCGTTTTATTTGAATCAATTTCTCTACATACTTTAACATGAAAAAGATCCAATGTTTTTCCTGTGTACGTTGTTATGTGTTCATTTACGAATGTCCTAATGCTACCTAGTTCCACGCCGTGCATGTATGTTAACATGTATGTATACTATAAGAATTTTTTAGGAAAAACTATCAAGATAGATATGCTAAACATCTACCGATTAAAGTTGTTGAGTTTCTAGGCTCCTTCTATCGGGTCAAATCGTCGAACTAGTCAACACATATAGATGCGAAAATGATTGCATATATATAGGTTTCTTTTAGCCCAACTTACTAGAAAAAAGTTTGTTATCTACGCTTACAGAAATTGCATTGTAAAGTGTTCAAGTGTTTGAAATATACAGCCTCACTTGAATGTTGGATAGCAGTAATATTACATATAATGTTTCTTTAATCATATAACATGACACCATGTTAATATTAGAATTATGTATACATATTATTCTTATAAAAAATTTAATTGTCAGTAGATGAAATTCCTTGGGTTATGTTTTACATACCCCTCTATTACTTGTTATAACCCCCCCCCCCCCCCAACCCCACACACCCCTTCAAAATCAGTTTCAAAACTGGTTATATTTTACCTTGATTTTTTTTTAATTTTAGAAAAAAAAAATTCCCTAAAAAGAGTTCCAAAATCACCTTTTATATAACGAAATAAAAACAAATTTAAAAATAATAAAAAATATTCATAAAAAATAAATATCAAAATTTACGACGTAGAAAAAAAATTTTAGTAAAAAAGTTAAAAATATATCTTTTGGAATTAGAAATACTCATAAATGAATCGAATTCAACCGACTAAACCGTTTAAACCAATCTATTTGGTTCTGTTATCCGATTTAACCTATTAAACTCGTTTGTTATTCGGTTTATACGGATTTTGAGCTATCACGACACCAGCGTGGCTACTGAGCCTATCGCGACGACATATCATCGCGATAGCCTATGCCGATGACATTTGTCATCTACGGTGACAACTTTTGTCACCGCGATAGGTCTTAATTTTGTAGTGGAACCTAATAAGCAAAATTTTGTGTCATCGTTAACCGAACCAAAAATCAAATTAACGATTTGATTTTGTTTATTCGGTTACACATACAGTTCAGTTTTTAGTTATTATTTGTGTTTGGCTTTTTTCAACATTCACAATTGCTACAATTAAAAATAAAAAACAAAAAATAATAAAAACCAAAAGAAATAATAAATAAATAAAACTTAAAAATTTTAGTTTGACATATTAAGGGTTGATATGGTATAGCACCACCCTCCTTGGGTTAGGCTATAGTGCTATACATTACATACCACATTATGCGTTTGAACCACTTTTATATGAACGATTTTAAAGAGTCACCTCTAAAAACCGTATTATATATATACCAATTAAATGATTTATTTTCTTAATGAAAAACACGGTTTCCATAAGACCAAAGAGTCGTATCTAACATAGAATTTGCAAGATTTAAAAATTGTTCGAAAATATAGTTACAAGAGCACTTATATAGTTTCTATTGTTTTGACTTCTATCTTTGGGAGAGGCGACATTTTCAAACAGACGTATATTATTCTAATTAGTGCATGGGATTTAGTGTGACGCTGCATTTAGCTAACTTAATCTTTTAAGTCTTATTTAATTATAACAAATAAAATGTAAGTGATGGATTATATATGAAAGTTGACTTTAAAATAATCTATATAATAGTAGCGATTTGATTGTGAAATGAAAAATACGTAAATGTTCCTAAGTCGGTTTTTTTATTATTATTTTTTCTCCATTAGTGTAGGCTTTTATAAAGTCTCGTTTACCATAAAAAAAATTTGGTTAATTTAGACATTTGAATTTAATTATGGCATGTACCTGTTACATGCCATGGTTTATAGTCTAACTTGTTCCATACTATTATGACGTGTGTTAAAATCCTTAAAAACACAAGACTAAATGGAATAATTTAGAAGGAAAATAAAATTGTTGTTAAAAATTGTACTTAGTTCCATATTACACATGAGTTAAATACTTCATATGATGAAAATAAATAATCTGCATCATTAAAAGTATTTTGATGAAGTTCAATTCATATATATAGTTTTTATTGATTAAGGAAAATAATTCAAACATAGTACATCCATAAGGCAAGTGAGCAAGGTATAAATAATCTTAGTTACATATTTCACATGATGAAAATAAATAATTTGCACCATTAACTCTATATGATTTTAGAAGGCCGGGTCACGCTGGTCGATATAGATTGTACATAAATAATTCGATCCGTTTGTATTGTTTATGATTTTAGTCCTGGTATGATGGTAAATTGTTTGATTCTTTCGGCTGATGGGCGGGGATTTCGACTCTTATTAATTATTTCCTCTTTATTTTATTTTATTTCTTTCCTCTTTATTCTATTTTTGGAGGTCTAAACAAGCCAAGCCGAGCTCATGATTTTTTAGGCTCAAACTCGTCTCGTGTTTTATTGTTGTGCTTTCCTACGTGGCACCCTCTTTCTCTACCACTTCATATTAACCTTCCACGTCACCTCTTTAAATCATCACATACTTGATTATAATCATATATGTGCAAGGTCCAGTGTATTCCATCTGTGTAATCCTACGGCATTATCATTAATTTTAGAACTGAATAAACTGTAGAACATACCCATGTTTATGCTATGGGTACAACATGTTATTGTATGTTTATTGTCTGCTATACTTAAGATACAACCATTTGATACCACATATACAGTTATTTGACGTGAATGTAGGTTATCTGGTTTTTCTAGTTGTTGCTTTAGAGAGAGGGTGGATAGGCACGACGACCTAGGTATCAGTTATCGCCGCCCGTCGTTTTCACCAGCAGTTGCATCTCCTATGACCAGCTATTAGGTTTGTATATCACCGGTTGATGAGGTAGTAGCTTGATTTGGGTGTTTTGAAGTTGTTTTAGACAGAAAGAGAGGGGGTATGAGCACAATGGTCGATTTGGGGATCGGCCTTGTCGCCACTCATCGTCATCACTAGGGCTGTAAATGAATCAAACGTTCAACGAACAGTTTGTGAACTACTTGACTGGAAGTTCATTTATGTTCGTTCGTTTAACAAAAGAACGAACACGAACAAGAAATTTTATTCATTAAGTTAAACAAACGAATATGAACAGGGGTCTCATTCGTTTGTTTATGTTCGTGAACGTTTAATAATGTGTACTTTTATGTTCATTTGTGTTTGTTCATTTAAAGATTTTTATTTTATAATTTTATATTACTAGGTGTAAGTATTTAAAAATATAAAACTGTAGTTATACTATATGTTTTTGTAAAACTCAGTCAAATTCCCAAGATGATCAACCAAGATCTCAATCACAATAATGCGGAATGAAATTATGATTGGAAGAAGACAAAGAATGATCAAACAACTTCAATTGATAATCAAAATTGATTACAATCTTGTGCGAAATCGCACAGAGA
Organism: Flaveria linearis; assembly: GCA_024085815.1. Lineage (NCBI taxonomy): Eukaryota > Viridiplantae > Streptophyta > Magnoliopsida > Asterales > Asteraceae > Flaveria > Flaveria linearis. The sequence continues at coordinate 49,325,593 of CM044002.1, read as the reverse complement.
TAATACAAGCTGAATTGATCTGAAAACTGGACAAACTTATCTACAAAAAGCGAAAATTACAGATTTATACTAAAACAACTGTTCTCGCGCGAGTTACACTTTTCGCGCGGGTATTGCTTTCGCGCGAGTTCTCTTTGTCGCGTGGAATCTGCTTTGTAGTCTTCTACAATCTCCCCTAGGCTCGGTGAAACATCATCAGTCAAAGTCAACATTGGTTTTCTTGTAAGAGCCAGAATAAGCATACCATTTATTTCTAAGGATTCGATCTGTCATCCAGACATATTGGCAAGACAAAAAGTAAACAGACTCGTCAGCTGTGATAGGACAATGTAGCAGCTTGTTCAAGTCGTCTTTGCCAAACTTCATTAAGTCAGCTGGATCGGTGATTCTATATGATCTATCAATGCATTTGATCACAGCCTGACCTGAATCCTTCTCACAACTCCAAGATAGAAATTGCTTCAAAGAATTTGGAGGAACCGGAGCATGTACTGGGACTTTCTTTATGTATTTGGGATGTTGATAGACTCTGATTTTCATTGGAGCTTTAGTATTTTCATCAATTCTGGAAGAGTCATCAATTACCTTGACTTTGCAGTTTTGAAGTCCTTAAAGTTAGTTCTCATCTCTCTTCTTATCTTTGATCTCATTAATTCAGCTTCTCCATAGTTGCTTTCATTGAAGAATGGAGCTTTTCCCAGGGAATAAAGATCAGCAGCTCTTAAAGTATGAAAATCTTGAGGGCTTTTTAGATAATCAATCTCTCCATTTCTTCTCTTAATTACATACATCTTCTTTTCACCATCATAAGCCCAACTAATAACGTGAGAAAGTTCACCATACTTGTCTTTCGGCTTTGATACGAATAAGAAATGAGTCTTTGGGTGGTGGTGGTGCTTTGAACTGCAATCCTCCTCTGGTATATAGAGCAATCAGCCCAGTAGAGTCCTTTTCTATTGTACCAGAAGGAGTTGGATCACTTACAGACTCAGTAGGAATTTCTCCTTCTTCCAGATCTATGTCTTTGAATAAGTCCTGTAAGTTGTTCCCAAAAATGTCAGTATACTCATTTTGCTCTTCAACATCATCAAATAATCCAAACTCTTCTTCTATAGCTTCGGTTGAAGTTGATTGTTGAAATGAGTATAGCTCTTTCTCATACAGACTTTCAGTATCAGGATTTAGTGGATCATATCCTTCTGGATTACTAGCACTTGGTCCTAAGACATTTTCAGTGCTAGTATCATCAGTTGGATTAGACAATAAGCCTCCAACATCACCTCCATCATCATCATCATTATTATCATCATTATTTCCTCCATCATGTCCACCATCATCTCCTCCATCATCATCATCATCATTATCATCATCCTCATCATCATCATCATCATCATCATCATCATCTTCTGAATCACCATAATCAATCAAATCTTTATCATCTTCTTCAGTAACAACAGGAAGGGCTATCATGTGTTCTGGCTCAACGAAAGCTGTAGAAGTAAAAGCTTCAGTGATAGAAACTTCAGATGTAATCAGAACATCTCCAGTGGTACTAACACTTGGCTGTTCCTCAGTAGCTTGAGCTTCGTTGACCGTTTCTCTTTCTTGAATATTTCTACAGGAGATGGACTTGGAGAACGCCTGCTCGTCTCACCAACCACAGTTGTAGACCGAATAACTGGTGGTTGATGGAAATAGGTTTGAGAGATAAACTCTCTCAGCTCGTTCAGCTGCCTTTCCAACCCAGATGAATAGTCAAAAACATTCTTCATTTGTTGTTCCAGAGTTGCTATTCTTGTATCTTCGATTGCAGAATCTAGATGAATCATGGTAATGATCTTTGTTTTCTCCTCATTTTCCTTTTTCAACTCAGATATAACCTTCATATTTTCATAACTCTCCTTTTCCAGATTCTTGATTCTTTCTTCCAAAGTAATAGAGTGAGGAGCACTGGTAGATTCTTCTCTTCCTTGGAAATCTGGAGGAGTGTTTAGAAAAGTATCTACATCAAACTCCAGATTTTCCTGTCTAGGTGGAGTTGAGAAGCCAGGATCAGAGACATTTGGTGGATTAGAAACATTAGCAGGTTCAGTCTCAGTATCCGCAGCAGTTGAGCCAGTTGGATGTTCTTCTTCAGTCGTCTCTTTCTCAGGTGATCTTTGAGTGTCAGAAATAATAGGCTGTTCAGTTTCTGTGACAATCACCTGAGTGCGAGTTTTCCTTGGAACACCACCTCTTCCTCTTTTCCTGGCAGGGAAATCTTTTCTCCTTGCCATTCGTTTGCGCCTCAATGATGTACTCGGGGACTCCTCAGGGATGTAATCAGTATCCCTATCGTCAACATTTAGTCTTGAGGAAGTTGGAGTAGAAGGTGTCTGATCAGTTTGAATCACATAGGAAACATTCCCTATCTGATCACTAGCAGTCTCCGAACTAGAAGCAGAATGAACAATACCTTCCATTCTTTCTTCATTCATCGGCTCATCCTCAAACAATCTTTCAATCTCCTCATCTATGTCATTTCTAGTAGCAGATGTAGAAGTGCCAGTCTGTGCTTCATCAATTTGAACACCTCCTCCTAAATCATCAACATCTTCTTCTATCTCAGAAAATCTGCCAATCTTAGCAAAACTTTCTCCTGAGCACTTGTTTCCACGTGCTCCAGTAAGATGAGTAAAGATCTCCTTCTTGATGGTCTGTACAACATATTTTGGAGACCTCAGAGTGGCAAACTCAGGATAGGCGTCATTAATCACCAGCTGAATAAACCGAGGATACATTATAAACTTTCTTTCCAGATTAGCTGTGGTATTTTTTGCATCTCCTGGAAGATTACTCCAGATATACTGAATGGAAGATCATCCACCAGGGAGACTAATAAAGATCCAAACACAGCACTTAGACTGTCCATCCCAGCCTTCAAATTGCTCAGACAGTGAATAACCACGTGAAATAAATACTTCTAGTATGGTGGCAGCCACTTCTTCTCCAGACTGGGATATCTGTACTCGTATCCCATCCGAGTTAGACAATTAATAACAACATCATCATCTAATCTGGTTGGAGCACCCTCTTGGTCATCAAAAAGTAGTACTCTGTTCAGAATAGCTTGGGAGACAGTCACTCTCTTATTTTTGACAGTAGCAGTGATGATTGGATTTCCAGCTTGATCTTTTCTAGAGCAGCAGTGCTCCAGAAAGAATCAATCAACTCAGAATATATAGCTGGATCAGCAGAAATGGCATAGACTATTCGAGAATTCTTCAGCCCTTCTATCATAGAAGCGAAAAGTTCCTTTCCCTCAGGAACATCATCTAAGTAGGCTACACAGTTATGATTTTTATTAAAAATCATTTGAGCCATCTGCAATGTCACAAACAAACAACATTAGAACAATTGAAATAACTTAATTAAGCACATAAAGATTTTACACAACAAAATTATTTCATGATTTAACATTTCAGTCGCGTGAGAATAAAATAACAAAGTGTCTCATTTGCGCGAACTACATTTGTCAGTTAGAAATTATTTAGCAATTAAGTTTCTATCGTGCGAAAACTCAGTTCGCGCGAAAAAATCCATTTATGTGAAATGAGCTTTTCGTGCGACAATCACAGTTAATGCCAAAAACATATTTCAAGCGAAAATCAAGTTTTATGCAAAAACAAGATACATGTGACAAAACCTTATCACGCGAAAACAGGATTCATGCGAAAAACCTTTCGCACGAAAGGGCGAAAAGTCCCTTTCGTGCGAAAATTTCATTTCGTGCGAACACAAATTTCATGCGAAAGTCAAAGTTCAAGTTGAATTCAAACATCACGCGAAAATATGTTTCACGCGAGAACATTCTCACGCGAAAACACATTTTCGCACCTGTTCATTTTACTCGTGCGATTCGCACAAACCAACCCTCAAATTAACTGTCAAAAACATGATTTTAATCCATGAAAATCATTCCATCACTGTCGCCTAGGTCCAATATGTTTATTTCATCTTTTAATTTCAACATTTAAGTTATTTATTTGATTTTAGTTTAAAGTTGTTAAGTTTCCCTTTGAATTTTATCGCTATAGTAACCATAATAACCAAACTATACCTTTACAACTCAGTATAGATGTAATGTGAACGACTAAGTGTTGTAGAATGGCTAATAAGAACAATATGAACTCTGATTTTAAAGTTATGAATGGAAGCGAAAAAGGGTTTTCGGATGTGAGCTGAAGCGAAAAGTGATTTTTCGCTTCTGACAAATGGTATTTAAAAGTCAAATAATTCAAGTGATTAACCCTTCGCGTGACATCATATTTCGCGCGACAACCCCATTCGCGTGAGTTTAGTTTACACTTTGAAAATTTTTCAAATTTTCAAATTTTCAAATTTATCAACTTTTTATTCTCAATTATTTATGACAACAAAATGTTATATTTACCAAGTGACCAATTAATTTAATGAATCTTCAATTTTCAAAATTTATCTGTACCGCCTCCATCTCCCTTACCCACCGATGGGCAGCCGCAGCATTGCCATTTCCATCAAAAGTCGGGGGCCTGCACCTCTGGAATGCCCGTAATTGCATCCCTTGGTTGTCACCCTACCACATCATCTTCCTCTTCATCAGATACTACTATCTCTGGATCTGGTCGTTCCTCTCCTCCCTTGCTTTCCTTCCCAGTTGACCCTCTCTATCCTCCTTCTCCTTCCTTTCCTCATTCCTCACAGCACGAATAACATCAGTCACCACAGATGGCATAACTGCCTGCAGGACTTAGTGTACCTCATCAGCAATCGCCTCCCTAGCTGAGGCATTCAGGCTCGCATTCTCGGTTTCTTCATTCCGGTCAGGAACCTCAGGGTTCACAGGAGTCGTCTCAGGAGCTTTAGTACTGTTCCTAGTCGTACGCGGACGACCTCTACCTCTAGCAGCCTTAGAAGGTTTCTTCCCAGCCATTCTCCTATGCATTATAAGATTAAAACACTAAAACAGTCATTCAAGGAACAGCTTAGTTTATGTCAAGTATAGTAAGTCCCTAATTACAGTGGCCAGTTGTGATTAGCCACTTACTTTACTCTTCACCCTAAGCACTTCCTATCCTGACTACATCAGCATCTAAATCTACTAAGAACACATAAATCACATAGCACACGCACATAACACTGATTAACTTTTAAGAAAAGCAATACTTGATGGCACATGGCTACTCGGGCTGACATCCCTCTTTCCGTCCCATTCTCAGTTTAAGTTAAGGTTTTTTTTTTGAAAATTACCCGTTTCACTTAAACTTTAGCTCTGATACCAACTTGTAAGGCCCCCTTCCTCGGGCACCTCACAGTTAGTCATTCACAGCATAAAACATACATAATACAATTTTTAAGCAGCGGAATTAAGTTTAACAAAAACCATCCATTCATTATGAAAACTGTTGTTAAGCAATACATTCTAGTTTCTAAGTCACAAAATGTTTAATTGAATGAATTACAACACAACAGTATCGTCAAAATATAATTTGGATGTCAGTCTTGCCCACCAAGTAGTCATCCCCTTGTGCCATCCTCAGCAACCTGTTACCTGCCAACTGGAAAATACATAAAAGTCAGCGTTGCTAAGTGAGTTCTAGTTTGTAGTTAAAATACTTTACTTTTCATTCAAAAACCGTTCCTCATTTTCACAGGTGATCATACATCGTACGTACACATAGGTAATACTTTCATTATCTTCATCATCGTTCAATTCGTACTTTTATCATTCCTCTTTAATTAAGCTGTGAGTCTGTTACGACACCAAGTCGCTCACCTCTAAGTCAATCACAAAGATTGACCTACATACTGTGAGTCTGTTGTGACACCAAGTCACTCACCTCTAAGCCAATCACAAAGATTGACCTACATTCCTGTGAGTCTGTTGTGACACCAAGTCACTCACCTCTATATCAATCTCAAGGATTGATCCTGTGTGCATCCTTCGGGGTAGCGAACCTGCATCACAGTTGAGCTAACACCTGCCAGGGGTGTGCACCTCCATTCATTTGCTTGCAAGACTTTCGTTCATTCGTTCACGTTCCATTCCTCATTATCATTAATCTTTCACTTTATTAATGATAATAATTATTGATCATGATCATTCCACATAGAAACATACAGTATTATTATTAATAAGCATATTAATAATAATAATAATAATAATATTATAAATAATATTATTCATACTCTTAATAATATCTCTAATCATAATATTAATTATAATATTAGGAAAAGAATATTATTACATTCAAACATCATCATTCACATTCATCATCATACATAGCATCATACCATACTTAACAATATTTTATTAATAATATTGTTAACAATAATAATACACTGATAATAATATCAGTAATAATAAGGGTTAATCATAATCATCATTACATGCATAAAACATCCTCATTTATTAACCCTAGTCAACCCTGGTTAAAACCTCGAACTTCGGATTTGCAGGAAATTCCTGTAAAAATTCTAAGTGTTCTGGACGTTTGAGCCCTGTTGGGCGTATAAGCCCCTTGGGCGTATGAGCCCTGTTAGGCGTAAGAGCACTGTTGGTCGTATGAGCCCTATTGGACTTTTCATCCTATACTTAGAAATATCATCTGGTCATACGACCACCTTGTTGGTCGTATGAGCCCTATTGGACTCTTCAACACACTTAGAAAATATCACCTGGTCATACGACCACGCTGTTGGTCGTATGAGTCCTATTGGACTCTAACACACTTAGAAAAAAATATCACCTGGTCATACGACCACACTGTTGGTCGTATGAGTCCTATTGGACTCTTCAACACACTTAGAAAAATTCACCTGGTCATACGACCACACTGTTGGTCGTATTAGCAACCTGGACATGTATCTAATTCATATTCCAAATCCCAAACATCAAAATGCCTAGTTCTAAACATGCTCACCTGATTCTAGGCAAAACTTAACATAACACATACATTCATACATTCAATCATACGGGTATAAAATCCAAGTTTTATACAAACATCCTTACATGCATTTTCCAGCCCCAAAGCATTTAAAAACAGGTAAAAAGGGGTCTAGAAACTCACCTTAGTTTGTCTTCGGGTTTTGATATCTCTTCCTTGAACTTCTCAGTTGTTTCTAACACCTAAAACACACACACACATACCACCGAACACACAAAACACATTTATAAGCACACATACGGTTCTAGAATCATCTAAAACTTCAAGAACTCGAGGTTTCTTACCAAAAACTTCTAGTTTTCAGATTCTTCTTCAAAAATCCCGAGAATTCTCTGCTTTTGTGCTTTCTCTCTCTAAAAATCCGAAGTTGGTGATGATGTGAACATGTGTGGGTGACCATACCACCTTTTGTATCAAAATAAATAGAAAGTTTGCCCATTTGGCACTTTTGTCCCTTAAACAAAAGTAGATTTTTGCTTTCTTTCTTTTCTCTTTCTATTTTGTTCTTTTTAATTTCTTTAATAAGAAATTACGGGTGTTACATGAAGAAACGCGACTGATACGGTTGATCGGTTGTAAGCGGAAAGGTCATCAAACGGTGTACGGTCGACAAGATAGCATGGTGAGTAACGAGGGAACTACCCGAGATAATACCAGACGATCGAAAAACTGCCGGATCTGTGTCAAGAAAGGGGTTGCCGGTGTAAACGTTATGCGGAGGGGAGGCAGTTGAAGACGGCACAGGCGGAGGTATGCTGCTCTTCCACAGATGAGGGTTGCAAAGCTGCGAAGGAAGTTATAGCAGTGGGTTTAGATGGAGAAGATGAAGATCGGTGAGAGAGGGGGTTTGTCGAGTATATAACAAAAATACATGGGGGAAAGGGGCGGTTAATGGGGGATGGTTGTTGGGTGGTGATAAACCCCACTAGTTTATAATATTTTTGTTTAATCATCTTTATTATTATTATTATTATTATATTATTATTATTATTATTATTATTATTATTATTATTATTATTATTATTATTATTATTATTATTATTATTATATTATTATTGTTATTATTATTATTTTTATTATTATGTTATACTAATGTTTAATTAAGGTCAAGTAAATTATAACTATTTACTAATAATAATTAAGATTTCGAACTAATAATAATGTCGAATAACGTTGGCAAATAGTAATGACGGAACAGTCTGAACGGTGTTAACCTGAAATATACGGGTTGTCACAATTTTTGTATAAATTTGAAGATAAGGATAGAGATAAAGGAATGTTTTGGGAATGCTCTAATTTTAATATCATTTAATTTGATAGTTATCAATATTTTTTGAATCCTTTGATTTACTCACTAAACCAAATGATATAGGGCTCATTTTCAATTCTTCTTCGTCGAAAAGCACATCTAAAATCCATTGTCAAAACTGTGATTTTTGACTCCCCAAAACGTATTATCGAAGCATCTAGATGATGAATTAAACTGAAGAATACAAACTACTGATCAAATTAATCAATATTGCAAGCAATGCACCTATAGAATAATTAAAACCAACCAAGCACCTCCATCGGCAAATTTGTTAGTATGAAAAGAAGAAAAAGAAAAAAAAAACACAAGCATGTAGGTTCAGTTTATTATTTATTTTGAACGGCAACAATGAATAATTTTATTTAAACAAGCTACTGGGAAAATAGCAAGGATCACCCATTACAATCACCAAAAAAGCTCAAAACTACTACATGTGGTCGCACCAACCACTTCTCCCAGTTGCAAGTTTATCTTGTGTTTTAGGTAATTTATTCATCTTTCTTGTTATTTATATAGATGATCATGATATTATTGTAACCTACAATCTTGGAATTGTCCTATGATTTTTACGGGTTTTTGTTTGTTTGTTTGTTTTCTTGACGATGAATAATGATTTTTTCAAGGATTTTTATGTTTTTTCTTGAATTGTGTCATCAGATTTTGTGATGATCAATAGATGATTGGGAAGAATATTTAACGATCAAAATAGAAGAATTTGAGTCAACAACACCAATGATTTGAAGGTGATCTAGAAATCATGGTTTTTGTAATCGACATATGATTTTTTAATGTAGAATCAAATAACATGAAGAGCAGACAAAGCTACACATATGTAACAATCATCAATTTTGATGTTCATGTATTGATACCACATATCTGTAACACTTATGAGTTACATGCATGATTCACTATATCTCTTCCTTTTCATATCATCATAACAAGTATCACACAAATGTATTAGTAGAAGATGACATTGATAAGTAAGTCACTCAAATCGCTAAGTTGAAAATAACTGATGCAAAAAGCATATCTAAAAATAAAGGCATAGTCTAGCACTAGAAGCATATCCTAGACTAAGACAAACCTAGGAAGAAGCAAACACCAATTCCTACGACAAAAAGAAACTTATGAAATATCTACTTCATCATCTAGTACCAGTTGCCAACCTAAAGCAGCTAGCACCAACACCTATAACTAAAGACAATCAAAGTACAAAAAGCCATAATCAACTATACATGGTCACCAAGAAGTTTTATCAACAATCATATGCTGAGGGGGTTGCAAATATATAATAAATCATGCCTGATAAGTTCATCCCATGTTAGTATTGGTATTTAGTCACGTGGCTTCTCATCATATGCCCAAACTATAACAATTTTACTTTCATATAAACATATATATGACAATTATGACTTTTAATGTTATAAAAAGTATAACCCTCAAGCTAAATATACGCACCCCCAATATATGACATCCAGTTTTTCCGTTATCAAAACTCCATTAGTTCCTTAGGTCTTTCATACTCGTATCGTGAGCACACACTAGTTATCATTGAACGTTGGTGTCTTAATAGATAATTAATATGGATTAACTAATATTAAATTGATTAATAGTTTTGATTATTAATATGTGATTATGTGAATCAGTGTGTTACACATTATTTTATGATTTGTACTTCAACGTACGGTATATAAATTATGCAATGTTAATGAGAGATGATAATTGCTTGATTAAAATCAAGAACATTCGATTTTGTGTTGCTTTGATCATTCCAACGTAGTAGCAAGCTTGATTATTGATTATTAACGCGATTAATGTGTGTTTTTCAATTAGTTTTACATGCTTTTGATCTATGAACAAACCCTTGTCCAATTAGGCATGATAACATGAAATTGATGTTATTGGATGATGTTATTATGTTAGTTTGATAGTATTTTTTTGGTTTACGTAAATTATGCACGAAATTCATAGTTTTAACGTCTAGTTCATATGTTACTTAAAGTATAAACTTTAATTCTAAAGAACTTAAGGTTTTGTAATTTATTGATGTTTCTTATGTTATTATGATTTTTATGAACTAGTTTGGGCATATAATTGGTGAATTAATGATTGATTTTGGTGAAATTTGAGTTGTAGAATATTACTTTTCCAAAGTGTGAAACTTTATTAACTTGATTGGTAGAATTTCATGATTTGGGCATGCATAATGTGATAGTATCATGTTTGATTGATGGTTGAGATGATTTAATATGTTAGAATGCAATGGTTAAATCTTATGTATATTAGGGAATACTGGATATTCTAAAGTTACAAAGTAACTATGCAATGTGATGAAGTTAAGCTAGAAAATTAGGGTTTTATATTTTGATAATGCTACTTGGTATGTTTTGATTATTTAGCTAGTATGATTCATGTTTGTAATATGATAATAAGTATCATACACGCATGCAAATCTAAGGCCCATACTTAATAGGATTGGCATGGTTTAGAGCGTGAAGTAGTATGTTAGTTCGCATGGCATGTAGTGCATGATTAAAATTAATATGTGATTGGGCATTTGAGATTATTTTATTTGTAATGAGCATGGTAGTTATCTATTGAGGTTCACATGTGTTATGATAGGTTATGCTAGTTTGATCATTTTTCTGGAAAGTAAGGTTCATTATATGTTATGCGTGAATGGTTTTGTATAGTAATCATGAATAATGAATTATTAAACTTGAGCAAACAAGATTTCACATAACATGTCACCAACAGGTCAACTGGGCCAAACAGGTCAGTGTTTTCTAAATTACTTAAATCAATGTGTTTGATTGAAAACTTAGTGTTTGTTAAACTATATTTTGCACATACTTATGTACTAGTGTATTCTAGGTAACCTTTGACGGCTGTCATTCCATTCGTTCTTAGCTTCTTTTTTTTTCCGCTAATGCATCAGGTGAGTCAATGTCCCACTTTTACTTTTTTAGGGAGAAAGCAAATTTTCTTTTACAACCTATTTAATACTAATAAGTTATATATAGTATAACATAGTGTATCATATCATTGAAAGCCCTTACACTTTCGAATAGTTAAATAAGGAAACTAGCAGAAAATTTTGAGTAGTACTACTGGGTCTAACAAGTCCAACCCATACGATTGGAGGTCAGGTGGGTGCAATATTGTCCTAAACCACAAACATTGTCATGACTTGGTAAGTCAAGAAGAAAACAAACAAGCATATACAGTCAACTTCGATCGTGAAATCATTATTGTTATTACTTATGATTTAGACTAGCTATATATTTTAGTATACTTATGTTTTACAAACGCTATTGCTTGTGTTACTTATAAACTTATGAACTTACCAACAATCGTGTTGACACTTTAGTATGATTTTCTAAAGTTGTTAATAATAGGTGCATCTAAGAGTACATCACGGGTCAAGCATGCATTTGAACATTCATCTGTTAACATTTAGGTTTTAAACATACTTTTAAACAATGGTTTGGGCACGTGTTTTACGTACATTTGAATACTTTGGGTTGAATATTTACTATACGTTTTGCAATGTTTAGCTTTTAAACTCTGAGGTTCTTTTTTTAAATTCATTTAGAGTCGTTCAGAGTAACTAATGACTTGGATCCTAGTTTGTTCACATGCCTCGCGGTAAAACCCCGCACGTGGAGGTTGTGACACTATATGTGAAGCATATCCTTAGATTTTCAACCTCTATAACCATTCATAAACAAATACTAGGTGTTAATTTGTCACTATATTTGGTGTCTTTGGCTTAGTAGATTGGTTCTATTGGTCCTCATATGCAAATTCAATCATGATCAATATACTTCGACACATATTTCTTGCTTTTGTGTTAGGAGTGTCTATCATCATGTAAAAAAACATTCTCGAACACATTTTTTAATGTGCATAACATTAAAGTTGTGTCAGATTAGTAAAGTCTTCTCATACGAGAGCTCACAAAAATACTTCTTTCTACCTAACTATGGATTTCACTAAACCCTAAGATCTTATTATTATTTGATCGGTACGAAGTTCCTTCATAAACAGTTAGATAATCACATATATGTTCTTAAATTTCTTCACCGCTTAAAAATGGAGGTGGATCATTTCTCATAGTGCATCTTTTACGAAGTTTTTCATGTCACTTTGAAATTGATATCGTGTAAGTAACAAGCTACGATGCCCGTCAAACCAACAAGACTTTCCTCTATGAATAAGTTCATGAATTTCTAATTGCACATGTCAAGACCAAGGGAATGTAGGTGGAAGCAAAATATAATCAGCTGAACCTGTTGATTCACCAAGAATACCAGAAACAACTCTTTTAACTATCGTTAATTCACGAAAAATGATGATAATCAGGGACGTTTTCACACACTAACACACACTATGATAAAGAGAAAAAAATATTTTTTATAATTTCAAAACTTAATTTCTCTCATTGTTTACATGCATATAAAAATCAAATCAAAAGTCGAATGTTTCACAAAACATAAACAGACCAACATCTGGGCCAAAACTAAAGTTCAACAAAAACTAGAAATAAGACAAAAGGTAAAATAACTCATAAAATAAGTCGTTTTTTGGGCCGAAACGATGACCCAACCCACCTACAGCCGTTTAGGCCGGTCATAGGCCCAAAATCGAGACTTCTAGCTCAAGTTATGGTCATTTTAGTGAAACTCATTTGAACAAGCGAACTTGGCCTCCAAAAACAAAATAGCTTGCTCCTTCACACTTAGTCCCGCACCACCAATGGAATTAGCATCGATAATCACAAGCTCGACGGGAGAAATCATCACTATTATTGGTCTAGATGACTAGATCAAAGTGCTATGAACAAAGATATATATGTTCAAATGTTTCCAAGCCTGTATAGTTTACTGAAAATATATAACCTTTATTTTTGAATAATATTAATTTAATGTTTCACATACAAGACGTGAGAGCATTGTACACGTAATTACATATCAACTATGCAACAATAAATAGAATGAATTTAGTTTTGTGACATTCATGTAATTAAGTTGGCAACGTATTTTTCTCAAGCATATATAGTTTTGAATAAAGTTCGATCACTAGAAATAAATAGTATTTTATTGATTAAGGAAAATAACTCAATGATTAAACATATAGATAGACGCCCACAAGACATGTGAGCAAGGAACACCTAATTACATATAAACTTTGCAGGAAAAAATAGAATGAATTTAGTTTTGTGACATTCATGTAATTAAGTTGGCAACGTATATTTTTCTCAAGCATAACTGCACATCCCGTAAATGCAAGTATTCCCTCTCTTGCATCTATTGTTGCACCCTCCACAATGTTTCTTGTCCTTCATCACGTTTACGCATTTTCCCTTGCAGCAAATCTCTTGGTGCTTGCATTTCTTCCCACAAAGCCCACAGTTCTGTTTATCACTCATAACATTAACGCATTTCTTCTTGCAACAGTCTGGACCCGGGCTGCCTTTCGCCCGACATAGTCTTGGGTTCTTGTTGCATTTCACCAAGCCCCTAGAATGTTGAGCAAGGAACCGACTTGCCCCTCTTAGTGAACCAGACGTAGGAAGAAGATCTTCGTCATCGTCTTGAATTGGTGTCGCAGAAAGATTAATGGCTAAAGCCATTAGAATGATTAGGGTTATCAAGATTTCCTTTATGCTAGTATTCATGATATTTTGGAGACAGAAATTAATATGGGTTGTATAGTGAAAAAATGTTTCTGTGCAGTTATGGATGAGATCGATTAACTGGTATGCATGTATTTATAGGGTAATAAAGCGACGGGCCAATTTTGAAAACGGTGGCTTCTCATTGGAGTCTAGTCTAGGTATTGAAAAAAGTTAGGTTTTTAGATGGAATTTTTGTAGTAATGGCTCCACTAAAAAGAGTTGATTTTGACTTTCGATGATATTTTTTTGTTCAAGTATTTCACAATACGATTAAAATAAATACATTCGGTGTATGGGTTGACATCTTGTTATTGCATGTTTTCTTTTTACATACATGCATGCCTGGTTTGTGTATTCTATAACATCGGCTAAGATTTTAATAAAAACCTTTAGGCTGCATTGTTTTTAGTAGATATGATTTGAATAGCTACAATACATTTTGCATCGACGTTGTAGACCTATGCGTTGTTATATATTTTAGTACTAGGGTATAACCCCGTGTATTACACGGGTTGAATAAGAAAAATAATATTATTTATTTATTTATGTGGAGTTAATAACTGTAAAACATTATTTTTGATATAAGATATAATTAAAATTGTGTATTAGTAAGTACTTTGACTAATTGATAAAATATTTTTATTATTTTCAAAACTTTCATTTTATAAATCTTTTTATATATAAAACTTTTAATTTATTATTTAAAAAAGTTTTCTTGTTTTAGAAGAAAACTCATAGTTTTAGAAAAATTTGGTATCGAAAAAGTTTATTTTTATAATCAAAATAGTTAGTTTTATTTAATGAAAAATATTCTTATAATATTATTGATTAAAAAACATAAATTTATAATATATAGAGAGAGAGAAAGAGAAAATTTAGAAAATTAGTTATTTGATATTTTAAAATGTCAGAAATAGTTTAGGCGGAAAAATAAATAGGAGAGTAAATGTAGGAATGACATGTGTCAAAAAACGTAAATGATTATTAGGATAGAAATTGGATTGACTAATCGATCAATGTGATTACGATATCCATTAAGCAAGTCATTAGGTGCGGAGTGCACACTTGTTTGAGTTTATTGTAATCTTCGATATTAGTATATTCTTAGGGGCGAAGCCCCTATGCAACGCGGGTCCGGGGGGCAGTGCCCCTGGGAGCGGGGTCCAAGGGGAAGCAGCCCCTAGCTGAGGTCGAACTGTCAGGTCAGAGAGAAAATTTTTTATTTTGATAAAAATTGTTTCATTAAAAGCGCATTAAAAATTAATTTTCTCGAAGTTTCACATGTGAAACTTGGCGAAAAAATGAGTGTTTTTAAACATGAAAACTGCCTTCGGCAATTAACGCCATCCTTATAAAATACGAATTTGATGGGCTATTTGGGATTGCTTTTTTATATCTCCTTTTGACTTTTGGAGGGGTGAAAAGACCAAAATGCCCCTCCAAAAATCACCAGAAGTTAAAAATTTTAACTTCTGGTGACTTTTGAAGGGGCATTTTGGTCTTTTCACCCCTCCAAAAGTCAAAAGGAGAAAAAAAAAGCAATCCCAAACAGCCACTGAAACATGATCGATCTCTTCTTCTAATTCTGGTTTAAGGAACTCTCAATATCAATTCATATATCGTTCTTAATTTCTGAGTTTTATCCGACTGAAAGTTTGGATTGAACCCCGAATAGTTTCAATTTTAAAGTGTTTTTCACGACTCTCAGATCATCCGTTTTATTTGAATCAATTTCTCTACATACTTTAACATGAAAAAGATCCAATGTTTTCCTGTGTACGTTGTTATGTGTTCATTTACGAATGTCCTAATGCTACCTAGTTCCACGCCGTGCATGTATGTTAACATGTATGTATACTATAAGAATTTTTTAGGAAAAACTATCAAGATAGATATGCTAAACATCTACCGATTAAAGTTGTTGAGTTTCTAGGCTCCTTCTATCGGGTCAAATCGTCGAACTAGTCAACACATATAGATGCGAAAATGATTGCATATATATAGGTTTCTTTTAGCCCAACTTACTAGAAAAAAGTTTGTTATCTACGCTTACAGAAATTGCATTGTAAAGTGTTCAAGTGTTTGAAATATACAGCCTCACTTGAATGTTGGATAGCAGTAATATTACATATAATGTTTCTTTAATCATATAACATGACACCATGTTAATATTAGAATTATGTATACATATTATTCTTATAAAAAATTTAATTGTCAGTAGATGAAATTCCTTGGGTTATGTTTTACATACCCCCTCTATTACTTGTTATAACCCCCCCCCCCCCCCCCCAACCCCACACACCCCTTCAAAATCAGTTTCAAAACTGGTTATATTTTACCTTGATTTTTTTTTAATTTTAGAAAAAAAAAATTCCCTAAAAAGAGTTCCAAAATCACCTTTTATATAACGAAATAAAAACAAATTTAAAAATAATAAAAAATATTCATAAAAAATAAATATCAAAATTTACGACGTAGAAAAAAATTTTAGTAAAAAAGTTAAAAATATATCTTTTGGAATTAGAAATACTCATAAATGAATCGAATTCAACCGACTAAACCGTTTAAACCAATCTATTTGGTTCTGTTATCCGATTTAACCTATTAAACTCGTTTGTTATTCGGTTTATACGGATTTTGAGCTATCACGACACCAGCGTGGCTACTGAGCCTATCGCGACGACATATCATCGCGATAGCCTATGCCGATGACATTTGTCATCTACGGTGACAACTTTTGTCACCGCGATAGGTCTTAATTTTGTAGTGGAACCTAATAAGCAAAATTTTGTGTCATCGTTAACCGAACCAAAAATCAAATTAACGATTTGATTTTGTTTATTCGGTTACACATACAGTTCAGTTTTTAGTTATTATTTGTGTTTGGCTTTTTTCAACATTCACAATTGCTACAATTAAAAATAAAAAACAAAAAATAATAAAAACCAAAAGAAATAATAAATAAATAAAACTTAAAAATTTTAGTTTGACATATTAAGGGTTGATATGGTATAGCACCACCCTCCTTGGGTTAGGCTATAGTGCTATACATTACATACCACATTATGCGTTTGAACCACTTTTATATGAACGATTTTAAAGAGTCACCTCTAAAAACCGTATTATATATATACCAATTAAATGATTTATTTTCTTAATGAAAAACACGGTTTCCATAAGACCAAAGAGTCGTATCTAACATAGAATTTGCAAGATTTAAAAATTGTTCGAAAATATAGTTACAAGAGCACTTATATAGTTTCTATTGTTTTGACTTCTATCTTTGGGAGAGGCGACATTTTCAAACAGACGTATATTATTCTAATTAGTGCATGGGATTTAGTGTGACGCTGCATTTAGCTAACTTAATCTTTTAAGTCTTATTTAATTATAACAAATAAAATGTAAGTGATGGATTATATATGAAAGTTGACTTTAAAATAATCTATATAATAGTAGCGATTTGATTGTGAAATGAAAAATACGTAAATGTTCCTAAGTCGGTTTTTTTATTATTATTTTTTCTCCATTAGTGTAGGCTTTTATAAAGTCTCGTTTACCATAAAAAAAATTTGGTTAATTTAGACATTTGAATTTAATTATGGCATGTACCTGTTACATGCCATGGTTTATAGTCTAACTTGTTCCATACTATTATGACGTGTGTTAAAATCCTTAAAAACACAAGACTAAATGGAATAATTTAGAAGGAAAATAAAATTGTTGTTAAAAATTGTACTTAGTTCCATATTACACATGAGTTAAATACTTCATATGATGAAAATAAATAATCTGCATCATTAAAAGTATTTTTGATGAAGTTCAATTCATATATATAGTTTTTATTGATTAAGGAAAATAATTCAAACATAGTACATCCATAAGGCAAGTGAGCAAGGTATAAATAATCTTAGTTACATATTTCACATGATGAAAATAAATAATTTGCACCATTAACTCTATATGATTTTAGAAGGCCGGGTCACGCTGGTCGATATAGATTGTACATAAATAATTCGATCCGTTTGTATTGTTTATGATTTTAGTCCTGGTATGATGGTAAATTGTTTGATTCTTTCGGCTGATGGGCGGGGATTTCGACTCTTATTAATTATTTCCTCTTTATTTTATTTTTATTTCTTTCCTCTTTATTCTATTTTTGGAGGTCTAAACAAGCCAAGCCGAGCTCATGATTTTTTAGGCTCAAACTCGTCTCGTGTTTTATTGTTGTGCTTTCCTACGTGGCACCCTCTTTCTCTACCACTTCATATTAACCTTCCACGTCACCTCTTTAAATCATCACATACTTGATTATAATCATATATGTGCAAGGTCCAGTGTATTCCATCTGTGTAATCCTACGGCATTATCATTAATTTTAGAACTGAATAAACTGTAGAACATACCCATGTTTATGCTATGGGTACAACATGTTATTGTATGTTTATTGTCTGCTATACTTAAGATACAACCATTTGATACCACATATACAGTTATTTGACGTGAATGTAGGTTATCTGGTTTTTCTAGTTGTTGCTTTAGAGAGAGGGTGGATAGGCACGACGACCTAGGTATCAGTTATCGCCGCCCGTCGTTTTCACCAGCAGTTGCATCTCCTATGACCAGCTATTAGGTTTGTATATCACCGGTTGATGAGGTAGTAGCTTGATTTGGGTGTTTTGAAGTTGTTTTAGACAGAAAGAGAGGGGGTATGAGCACAATGGTCGATTTGGGGATCGGCCTTGTCGCCACTCATCGTCATCACTAGGGCTGTAAATGAATCAAACGTTCAACGAACAGTTTGTGAACTACTTGACTGGAAGTTCATTTATGTTCGTTCGTTTAACAAAAGAACGAACACGAACAAGAAATTTTTATTCATTAAGTTAAACAAACGAATATGAACAGGGGTCTCATTCGTTTGTTTATGTTCGTGAACGTTTAATAATGTGTACTTTTATGTTCATTTGTGTTTGTTCATTTAAAGATTTTTTATTTTATAATTTTATATTACTAGGTGTAAGTATTTAAAAATATAAAACTGTAGTTATACTATATGTTTTTGTAAAACTCAGTCAAATTCCCAAGATGATCAACCAAGATCTCAATCACAATAATGCGGAATGAAATTATGATTGGAAGAAGACAAAGAATGATCAAACAACTTCAATTGATAATCAAAATTGATTACAATCTTGTGCGAAATCGCACAGAGATAATACAAGCTGAATTGATCTGAAAACTGGACAAACTTATCTACAAAAAGCGAAAATTACAGATTTATACTAAAACAACTGTTCTCGCGCGAGTTACACTTTTCGCGCGGGTATT
The DNA here is from genome assembly GCA_024085815.1 of Flaveria linearis. Classification (NCBI taxonomy): domain Eukaryota; kingdom Viridiplantae; phylum Streptophyta; class Magnoliopsida; order Asterales; family Asteraceae; genus Flaveria; species Flaveria linearis. The sequence continues at coordinate 49,306,308 of CM044002.1, read as the reverse complement.
GCTTTCGCGCGAGTTCTCTTTGTCGCGTGGAATCTGCTTTGTAGTCTTCTACAATCTCCCCTAGGCTCGGTGAAACATCATCAGTCAAAGTCAACATTGGTTTTCTTGTAAGAGCCAGAATAAGCATACCATTTATTTCTAAGGATTCGATCTGTCATCCAGACATATTGGCAAGACAAAAAGTAAACAGACTCGTCAGCTGTGATAGGACAATGTAGCAGCTTGTTCAAGTCGTCTTTGCCAAACTTCATTAAGTCAGCTGGATCGGTGATTCTATATGATCTATCAATGCATTTGATCACAGCCTGACCTGAATCCTTCTCACAACTCCAAGATAGAAATTGCTTCAAAGAATTTGGAGGAACCGGAGCATGTACTGGGACTTTCTTTATGTATTTGGGATGTTGATAGACTCTGATTTTCATTGGAGCTTTAGTATTTTCATCAATTCTGGAAGAGTCATCAATTACCTTTGACTTTGCAGTTTTGAAGTCCTTAAAGTTAGTTCTCATCTCTCTTCTTATCTTTGATCTCATTAATTCAGCTTCTCCATAGTTGCTTTCATTGAAGAATGGAGCTTTTCCCAGGGAATAAAGATCAGCAGCTCTTAAAGTATGAAAATCTTGAGGGCTTTTTAGATAATCAATCTCTCCATTTCTTCTCTTAATTACATACATCTTCTTTTCACCATCATAAGCCCAACTAATAACGTGAGAAAGTTCACCATACTTGTCTTTCGGCTTTGATACGAATAAGAAATGAGTCTCTTTGGGTGGTGGTGGTGCTTTGAACTGCAATCCTCCTCTGGTATATAGAGCAATCAGCCCAGTAGAGTCCTTTTCTATTGTACCAGAAGGAGTTGGATCACTTACAGACTCAGTAGGAATTTCTCCTTCTTCCAGATCTATGTCTTTGAATAAGTCCTGTAAGTTGTTCCCAAAAATGTCAGTATACTCATTTTGCTCTTCAACATCATCAAATAATCCAAACTCTTCTTCTATAGCTTCGGTTGAAGTTGATTGTTGAAATGAGTATAGCTCTTTCTCATACAGACTTTCAGTATCAGGATTTAGTGGATCATATCCTTCTGGATTACTAGCACTTGGTCCTAAGACATTTTCAGTGCTAGTATCATCAGTTGGATTAGACAATAAGCCTCCAACATCACCTCCATCATCATCATCATTATTATCATCATTATTTCCTCCATCATGTCCACCATCATCTCCTCCATCATCATCATCATCATTATCATCATCCTCATCATCATCATCATCATCATCATCATCATCTTCTGAATCACCATAATCAATCAAATCTTTATCATCTTCTTCAGTAACAACAGGAAGGGCTATCATGTGTTCTGGCTCAACGAAAGCTGTAGAAGTAAAAGCTTCAGTGATAGAAACTTCAGATGTAATCAGAACATCTCCAGTGGTACTAACACTTGGCTGTTCCTCAGTAGCTTGAGCTTCGTTGACCGTTTCTCTTTCTTGAATATTTTCTACAGGAGATGGACTTGGAGAACGCCTGCTCGTCTCACCAACCACAGTTGTAGACCGAATAACTGGTGGTTGATGGAAATAGGTTTGAGAGATAAACTCTCTCAGCTCGTTCAGCTGCCTTTCCAACCCAGATGAATAGTCAAAAACATTCTTCATTTGTTGTTCCAGAGTTGCTATTCTTGTATCTTCGATTGCAGAATCTAGATGAATCATGGTAATGATCTTTGTTTTCTCCTCATTTTCCTTTTTCAACTCAGATATAACCTTCATATTTTCATAACTCTCCTTTTCCAGATTCTTGATTCTTTCTTCCAAAGTAATAGAGTGAGGAGCACTGGTAGATTCTTCTCTTCCTTGGAAATCTGGAGGAGTGTTTAGAAAAGTATCTACATCAAACTCCAGATTTTCCTGTCTAGGTGGAGTTGAGAAGCCAGGATCAGAGACATTTGGTGGATTAGAAACATTAGCAGGTTCAGTCTCAGTATCCGCAGCAGTTGAGCCAGTTGGATGTTCTTCTTCAGTCGTCTCTTTCTCAGGTGATCTTTGAGTGTCAGAAATAATAGGCTGTTCAGTTTCTGTGACAATCACCTGAGTGCGAGTTTTCCTTGGAACACCACCTCTTCCTCTTTTCCTGGCAGGGAAATCTTTTCTCCTTGCCATTCGTTTGCGCCTCAATGATGTACTCGGGGACTCCTCAGGGATGTAATCAGTATCCCTATCGTCAACATTTAGTCTTGAGGAAGTTGGAGTAGAAGGTGTCTGATCAGTTTGAATCACATAGGAAACATTCCCTATCTGATCACTAGCAGTCTCCGAACTAGAAGCAGAATGAACAATACCTTCCATTCTTTCTTCATTCATCGGCTCATCCTCAAACAATCTTTCAATCTCCTCATCTATGTCATTTCTAGTAGCAGATGTAGAAGTGCCAGTCTGTGCTTCATCAATTTGAACACCTCCTCCTAAATCATCAACATCTTCTTCTATCTCAGAAAATCTGCCAATCTTAGCAAAACTTTCTCCTGAGCACTTGTTTCCACGTGCTCCAGTAAGATGAGTAAAGATCTCCTTCTTGATGGTCTGTACAACATATTTTGGAGACCTCAGAGTGGCAAACTCAGGATAGGCGTCATTAATCACCAGCTGAATAAACCGAGGATACATTATAAACTTTCTTTCCAGATTAGCTGTGGTATTTTTTTGCATCTCCTGGAAGATTACTCCAGATATACTGAATGGAAGATCATCCACCAGGGAGACTAATAAAGATCCAAACACAGCACTTAGACTGTCCATCCCAGCCTTCAAATTGCTCAGACAGTGAATAACCACGTGAAATAAATACTTCTAGTATGGTGGCAGCCACTTCTTCTCCAGACTGGGATATCTGTACTCGTATCCCATCCGAGTTAGACAATTAATAACAACATCATCATCTAATCTGGTTGGAGCACCCTCTTGGTCATCAAAAAGTAGTACTCTGTTCAGAATAGCTTGGGAGACAGTCACTCTCTTATTTTTGACAGTAGCAGTGATGATTGGATTTCCAGCTTGATCTTTTTCTAGAGCAGCAGTGCTCCAGAAAGAATCAATCAACTCAGAATATATAGCTGGATCAGCAGAAATGGCATAGACTATTCGAGAATTCTTCAGCCCTTCTATCATAGAAGCGAAAAGTTCCTTTCCCTCAGGAACATCATCTAAGTAGGCTACACAGTTATGATTTTTATTAAAAATCATTTGAGCCATCTGCAATGTCACAAACAAACAACATTAGAACAATTGAAATAACTTAATTAAGCACATAAAGATTTTACACAACAAAATTATTTCATGATTTAACATTTCAGTCGCGTGAGAATAAAATAACAAAGTGTCTCATTTGCGCGAACTACATTTGTCAGTTAGAAATTATTTAGCAATTAAGTTTCTATCGTGCGAAAACTCAGTTCGCGCGAAAAAATCCATTTATGTGAAATGAGCTTTTCGTGCGACAATCACAGTTAATGCCAAAAACATATTTCAAGCGAAAATCAAGTTTTATGCAAAAACAAGATACATGTGACAAAACCTTATCACGCGAAAACAGGATTCATGCGAAAAACCTTTTCGCACGAAAGGGCGAAAAGTCCCTTTCGTGCGAAAATTTCATTTCGTGCGAACACAAATTTCATGCGAAAGTCAAAGTTCAAGTTGAATTCAAACATCACGCGAAAATATGTTTCACGCGAGAACATTCTCACGCGAAAACACATTTTCGCACCTGTTCATTTTACTCGTGCGATTCGCACAAACCAACCCTCAAATTAACTGTCAAAAACATGATTTTAATCCATGAAAATCATTCCATCACTGTCGCCTAGGTCCAATATGTTTATTTCATCTTTTAATTTCAACATTTAAGTTTATTTATTTGATTTTAGTTTAAAGTTGTTAAGTTTCCCTTTGAATTTTATCGCTATAGTAACCATAATAACCAAACTATACCTTTACAACTCAGTATAGATGTAATGTGAACGACTAAGTGTTGTAGAATGGCTAATAAGAACAATATGAACTCTGATTTTAAAGTTATGAATGGAAGCGAAAAAGGGTTTTCGGATGTGAGCTGAAGCGAAAAGTGATTTTTCGCTTCTGACAAATGGTATTTAAAAGTCAAATAATTCAAGTGATTAACCCCTTCGCGTGACATCATATTTCGCGCGACAACCCCATTCGCGTGAGTTTAGTTTACACTTTGAAAATTTTTCAAATTTTCAAATTTTCAAATTTATCAACTTTTTATTCTCAATTATTTATGACAACAAAATGTTATATTTACCAAGTGACCAATTAATTTAATGAATCTTCAATTTTCAAAATTTATCTGTTATTTATTTTTCTTAAAACTAAACAACACAAAACAAAACAAAACTAAGTAATCAAAATAATCAAAATAATGAAAACATATAAAGAATCAAGATCTGAATTGTTTATTGATCAAACTTATTTTGTAAGAATTTTCATAATGAGATCATATAGTCCTTTGTCAAGTCAAGACTCTGTCCAGCTTTTATTTAAAATAACTGGTTAAGTTGATTGTCAATATATTTTGTCCCTTTTAAACTTATACTTCAGGTTTTACTCAGAAACATAAGGAGTGATATATATCATATTTTGTTTTGATTTAATATAATTTAGTGGATCCCACAATCAGAACTACTGTAAAATAATTATTATCCTTCAAGACACTATCGAGATTTCAAGTCACCCCAAATTGACTTAAACCATGCATTGTTGATCAGTGATACCATTTATTTATTCCTAAAATATAACTATTTGAGCATAACTAGCCTGAGAAATATCTCTTAACACGGAATATTAACAAGTTTAAGGACTTACTAACAGCCATCCGGACTTACGTCTGCCCTCTCAAGATGTTTAGGACTTACAAGCCATCCGGACTTACATGCCCCATCTTTTGATTTTGCCTTCCATGATTAGAAAATATTCTCAAAATAGAAAATATATACCATATAGTATGTATGTCTTTAGACATATCTTTTGATTTGTGCTTCTTGGCATTTTATATCCTATATGGCCTTTTGGCATCTTTTTGCTCAATTATTTGCTCAACTATTTTCTTTTTGTCTTTTTATTTTTTCTCTCTTATATATATATAGTTATGATAATCACTGAATCAAATAAATACAGGCTTGAGTATGACAAGATTATAACTCTCAGTCTGTGTTAGAACATTTTTGACATTGTCACAGAATCCTGATATGTTCCCCACTAAATCATATCTCTTTAATTCAAGTTTAACCACTCAATTATGATCTTTTTATTTCTGAAAGCAAAGCCTATCGACACATCAATCATAATCCAAGTCTCTTCGTATTTAAGCCTTTGAAAGTACTTAGACTCTTTTAGAACTTTGTAATATCATTTCTCATTTAAGTATGAAAATTTCTTTTCTTTTTATTTTTTCAATCCTTTGATCTTGACTCCCCCTAAAACCAAAAATATTTTTAGAACGTGTTTTTCTAATTTTCTCCCCCTAAAATTGTGATTGTCTTTTTAAAGAAAAAGAAACAATTGCAATTTTATTCGTTATTAACAAAAGTGAAAAATCTTTTTGTGAAGATTCAAGAAATCAACTTATCCAAAATTAATCATTCCCAATGATTGCACAAGGAAATCAAATCGAGAATGATCAAATGCCTTGGTAAATAAATCAGCAATGTTTTCGGTTGACGGCACTTGTTTTAAATGAATAAGTTTTCGATCAAAACAGTCACGGATAAAATGGATGCGGATGTCAATGTGTTTAGTTTTGGAATGTTGAATGGGATTTTTAATGATGTTCAGAACTGCCGTGTTATCACACCAAATTGGTGTGTCATAAATATTGAGACCATAATCGAGAAGTTGTTGTTGAATCCAGACAAGCTGGGAACAACAGCTCGATGAAGCCACATATTCAGCTTCGGCAGTGGATGTGGAAACAGTGTTCTGCTTTTTACACTGCCAGGAAATGAGTCGGTTACCCAAGAATTGACATCCACCTGTAGTCGACTTCCTGTCTAAATTACAACCACCATAATCACTGTCAGTATGAGCAAATAAATTGAAATCAGAATTTCGAGGATACCAAAGACGAAGTTTGGGTTGACCCTTGAGATACTTGAAAATCCGCTTGACAGCTTTCATGTGTGATTCTTTTGGATCACTTTGATAGCGGGCACACTGACAAACAGGGAACATGATATCCGGCCTGCTAGCAGTGAGATACATTAGAGAACCAATCATTGATCTGTACAAATGTTAATCAACGGATTCGCCTAATGGATCTGGAGTGAGAGTAGGACGAGAAGACATAGGAGTTGGAGCAACTTTGGAGTCTTGAAACTTGTACTTCTCAAGAATAGTCTGAACATATTTTTCTTGATGAATGAGAATACCAGTTTCAGATTGATTAACTTGGATACCCAAGAAAAATGAAATTTCTCCAAGGGAACTCATCTCAAGTTTCTTTTTCATCACTTCTTCAAACTCAGTGCACATACTGTCATTTGTAGATCCAAAAATGATATCATCGACATAGATTTGAACCAGAATGATGTCATCGCCTGATTTACGAATGAATAAGGTTTGATCAACAGCTCCTCGTGAATAACCATTTGCAAGCAAATGTTCAGTCAGAGTTGCATACCAAGCACGAGGTGCTTGATGTAAACCATATAATGCCTTATCCAACTTGTAAACAAACTCAGGATGATCTGGGTCTTCAAATCCAGGAGGTTGACAAACATAGGTTTCTTCTTTCATTTCTCCGTATAAAAAGGCAGTTTTAACATCCATCTGATACACCTTAATATTCATGTATGAAGCAAAGGCTAAGAATATACGTATTGCTTCAAGTCTTGCAACTGGAGCATACACTTCTTCATAATCCAATCCTTCAACTTGATAGAATCCCTGCACCACAAGACGTGCTTTATTTCGAACTATAACACCCTTTTCATCCGTCTTGTTTCTGAATATCCATTTTGTTCCAATCGGAAGCTTATCCTTTGGAAGTTCGACAAGATGCCAAACATTTAACTTCTTAAATTGCAGCAACTCATCTTGCATTGCTTCTATCCAGCTATTTTCTTTAAGTGCCATTTCTACATTCTTGGGCACTATTTGTGATAGAAAGCAAGCATATAGGCATGTGTTGATTGCTGCTGATCGACTTCTGTTAATGACTCCTTCATGCAATGGATGAATGATTGCTTCAGTTGGATGAGTTTTATGAATTCTCAGTTGAGGAATGTCATCTGCAACAATTTCATCGTCCAAGTTAGTGATATGTTCAACATTTGCATTCACTTCTTCAGAGTTTCTAGACTGAGACACAATATTTTCTTCAAATGTGTCATCTGAGATAGGATTTTCAGAAGCAGTGGACACATTTGGAGATTCTTCAAATGGAACTTGAATGACTTCTATTGGTGTATCCATAGTTTCTGAAGAAGATGAAGACAATGGTAAACTCAATGATTCTTCCAGCTCCTGATTGTGAATTTGTTCTGAAGGAATGTCTGATAACTCAGAACTTTCAGATACTTGTACAGAATCTGTGGGAATAGCCTTGGATGATGAAAAAATTGCAGAATCATCAGATAAAATAGATGGAAGTTCCTCAATGATTTTGTTCTCCAAAGATATTGCTTGAGAATTAGAATCTGCAGACGAAGGATTAGAAATTTTAAAATTTATGAACAAAGATTCATAATCATAAACCCATGACGGAGCTGAACCTGCATCAGTTATGTTAAGCTCGTGCCAATCAATATTAAATGACTCAATTATTTGCGTGTTCTTTTATTGTAAACCCAATATGCAACCTTATTAGCTGCATATCCCACAAAGTAGCATTCATCAGCCTTTTAGAAAATTTTGAAGTTGATTCAGTTGTATGTAACAAAGTACAACAACAACCAAAGGCTTTAAAATATTTGACTTTGGGTTTATGTTTATAAAATATTTCATAAGGAGTCATATTTAATCTTTTATTGATCAAAACACGATTCTGAACATAACATGCAGTATTAACTGCTTCAGCCCAAAAGAACAGAGGTAATTTGGCAGCAGATATCATTGTTCTAGCAGCTTCAATTAATGTTCTATTCCTTCGTTCTGCAACTCCATTCTGTTGTGGAGTGCCTGCAGCACTGAATTGTCTAGCAATGCCCTTGGATTCACAAAACTCGTTCAACGTTTGATTGCAAAACTCTGTTCCATTGTCACTTCGGATGCATTTTACCTTTTTATCCGTCTGATTCTCCACCAAATTAATGAATTTGATCAAAAGGTGTGGAGTCTCATCCTTAGATGCTAAGAAAAACACCCAAGTAAATCTAGAAAAGTCATCAGTAACAACCAAACAGTAAGATCTTCGACCCAAACTTAAAACACTTACTGGACCGAAAAGATCCATGTGTAAGAGTTGTAAGATTGATTCGATTAAGTTGTGTGCAATTGGTTTGTGAGGAAGTTTATGTTGTTTACCCTTTGAACATGACAAACAATGTTCATTTAATTGAAATTCTTTTTCAGGTAAACCAATGACATGATTTCCACGTACCAGTTTGTTCATATTTTTAAGATTTACATGTCCTAACCGACGATGCCATAACATGGAATCATTCTCTGAGGCTTTGGATGATAAGCAAGAAGCAGTTACCAAAGAATTTGAACAATGCATATCAAGAAGATATGTGTCATTGTCTCGCGGAGTCCTCATCAAAACCCATTCCTCAGGAATAACAAAACCCGGTTTTATGATTAAGCATTCTTTGTTAGTGAAGTGTGTAGAATATTGTTTGTCACAAATTTGAGACACACTTAACAGGTTATGTTTTAATTCCTCAATAAAGTTCACATTTTCAAAACTAAGGACACCATTAGTAACTGTACCACGCTTAGTTATTCGTCCTCCTTTGTCTCCTGCGAAAATCACTCTTCCACTATTATAAGACTGAACATCTTGTAGTAAAGATAAATTCCCAGTCATGTGTCTTGAACAACCGCTGTCTACATACCATAGACTTTCAATAGTCTTTTGCGGTTGTCCCTTTGGTTCTGAGTTTTCTCCTTCAGACTCATCAATCTTCTTTACCATGAAAGCCTTCATTACATCAACCTGTTCTTCCACTGGAGCAACTTCAACAGTCCTTAAATCTTCACAATGGCATTTGACTAGAGGCTCAACAGTGTGCTCTTCAACCTCTATCCTTTTCTCAGCAACTTTCTCTTCCTGTTCTACCTTCTCAGCTTTCTCTTCACATTTGACTTCTTCTTTCTCTTCTTCAACTTTCTCCTTCTCCTTTTCAACTTCCTCCTTCCCTTTTCAACTTCCTCCTTCTCTTCTTCTTTCTTACCAAACACACCTTCCAACAAATCATCAGAAACAAATTCAGCAAATAAATTATCCTCCTCTTCAGGTTTCGTAACAATCTTGGCAATCAAAGTAGTAGACAATTTCAGATCAAGAGCTTCCATTTGATCTGACCAGTCATATTCAGCATTAGTTTGGGAAACCAATGCTTTGTTACCACCAGAAGTAAGCTTTATCTTTCTTTGATTCAATCTCAACAGTCACCATTCTTTTTGGGCCTTCAGCTTGACCAGACTTGGTTTCTGTACATTCTCTAGCAAAATGACCTGGTTTGTCACAGTTGTAACACCTCAGGTTGGATTTGTCAAAACCAATTTTGCTAGAGTTGTTTACACCAAACATCTTTCTCCCAGTACGTCTAGCAAAGTTCTTTGCCCTGTATACCACCATAGCCATTTGGTACTTGATGTCATTTTCCTCAACATCATCAGGATTGACTTGTTGAAGATCATCAATCAAGACATTAGGAGCAGTAAGTCTACCAGCCATAAAAGCTTCATAGCTTGATATGAATGTAGTGAATAGGGCAAGATGTTCCTCAGCAATCTGGACTGTCTGCTTTGAAGGATTAGTGGTAGCAACATAAGCATGTTGACCACTTTGTGGAGATGGGGTTTGAGGGATTTGTTGATGGATGATAGGGGAATAATGTTGAGCAGCTGGAATTTGAATTTGAGGATTAATTACTGGTTGAATATCAGAAGATGCTGGACTTCCAGTTTACTGTTGCTGACACATCTGGGTAAAACTGACATAGTAATTAGGATTACTAACCATTTTGGCATAAAGAGCAGTTGCATCAGCACCCAAAGAACTTAAATGATTTGCAGCTCTCTACTTATCATCCATCTCATATGACTTGATAGTGGATATTAAGTCAGTCAGAGAAAGAGTATACAAGTCTTTAGTTCTTTTGATCAGTGTACAGTTGTGATTCCAACTGTATGGAAGTGAGTTCAGCAGCTTTTTGTTTATCATGATTGGTTCCAGTGTAATCCCAGCACTCTTCATTTTTGTTACCAGTTTAACAAACCTGTCAATCTGAACATCCAATGCTTCACCCATAACATGATTAAACATGTTGAACTCTTGATTCAGCATATCCTTTTTACTTTCCTTCATGTCTTTATTGCCCATGATCTAAGTTTCTAATGCATCCCATAACACCTTTGCACCTCTGAACTCTTTAAACATATGAGATATTTTCGTAGTCAAGGCCATGGTAATAGCAGCATAAGCCTTGTCATCAAGCTCTAATCTCTTAATGTCACCTTCATCCCACAAGTGTTCAGGTTTCTGAACCATCTCTCCTTTATCATTCTTGTACAGGGGAATGTATGGACCATACTTAATCGACCTCCACATCTTCGGTTCAGTATAGATAACATGATTTTCGAACCTGTAAGCCCAATCAGCATAATCATCTTCGCTGAGAAGTCTAGGTGGCTTGTTCCCAGTACCAATTTCAGTATCTAGATGAAGAGAAGCAGTAAGGTGTTTCAGATTAGGTGTTGAAGAAGACATGTTGATCAGAAAATCAGAAATCAGATTTGTCGTGCGAGAGCAGATTTCGTGCGACACCAAATTTCGCGCGACAATGATTTTCGCGCGAGACACCAGATCGTGCGAGATACTCACTTATCCTTCAAGCGAATTCACGTGAAAAGCAAAATACCTACCTGTGCGAAAAGTTAGATTTCGCACGCGAAAATTCCAGAAGCTTTTCATAATTGGTTTTCCAATTTGCGAATTTTGCCAATTTTCTCAACAAATTAACTGATTAGTTCCATTTTGAGGTACTTTAGTTCAAGTTAATAAGTGTTATTTCAATTTTAGGTCCAAATTCAATTAATTCGGTCCAAAAGATCACTTTTCTTCAATATTTCAGCAGCATAACATCTCAATTTTGAATTCTCAATCGAACAAGTGAATAGAAAGATGAAGAATGATCCAATTCACTCAAAAACGTCTTCAAATCTTGGTTCTAGAGCCTATCGCTCTGATACCAATTGTAAAACTCAGTCAAATTCCCAAGATGATCAACCAAGATCTCAATCACAATAATGCGGAATGAAATTATGATTGGAAGAAGACAAAGAATGTAACATCTCGTATTTTCGTTAAATAAAAAGTTAACTTTGTAAGGACTATTTATGCCTTTTTAAGAAATTTGTGGGTTGTTATGTTTACCTGTTAGTTTGTCACTCAATTTTTAGTATAAAATCTTAATAATACATCTATTAAATTACAATAGCACTAATAATTATGTCATTAATACAAATGATAATAATGTTAATAATAATAATAATAATAATATTAGCAAAATAGATTATGATAACAATAATAATAACAATAAAAATAATAATATTTATTATTATTATTATAAAAGCTTAGAAATAAAAAAAAAAATTAGTTAAAATTTTAAACTTAAATTAAGTTCAGGGGGCATTTATGTAATGTTTTTAAACTTAAATTTAAAGTTTATAACACAAAATAACAAACTCTAAACTACAAGGGCCATTTATGTAATTTATTAAAAACCCAAACCAAAACCACCCCCAACCCCGATTTTCCGGCTGGCTTCCGGTCAACCGCCGGCCGCACTCCGGCGAAGTCCCAAACCCACTGAAATCCATCGGATTCCGACCCCAAACCGCTCCAAATCGATTCGTGACTCAATTCGAACTTGGTTAAGTACTTTAAATGGGTTTAAACGTCGGTTATGAGTGCATTCAACTCATGTAACCGGTGAGCTTGAATCATTGTACCGTTCGAGCATTAAAGCTCAATAATAATCGAATTAACTCGGCATAAACGGTAATCTTTAAACCTTTAATCGAAAACAACAGTCAAATACATCTAAAACTCACACCAACACCCTGTTCGATTGCCTTCACCAACCGTGACCTGCAACCAGCCGAAACCCAACCTCCGATTGATTTCAACTAAAATTCACATAGGGCTTTGCTTCCAGGACATCACTAGAAGCTGTCCACGAGTTTAATTTGATTTCCATTATCGTCTGCATATCAATCGGGTTCCATTGCAGTCGCATCCTGTTCTTCAATTGTTCATATCAAATTAATCTACAACACAGGTAATTAAACTATATACATACTCTATTTTAGTCAGGTAATAAAAGCCCTAACAATAATTTGATTAAAAACATCGATTGGTGTTTCAATTTGATTCAAATCGAATCTAGGGTTCATGATTATTGGGGGAAATCGTTTAAGCGTTGGTTTTAAGATTTAAAAATGGAAACATACCGCGGCTGGAAGCCTTGGTCTACCGGTACCCCATTCACTTGCAAACCTTGAGGACCCGGGTTCGAACCCGGGCTCCCTCAACTAGTTATTTTTTTTTGGCTTTTTAAGCCTTAATTTAAATAGGAAAATTTTCTAAAAATTATAAAAATGTTTCTACAAACATTAAATATTTTTAAAACCATCTAATTATTTTCTGAAATTTATCTTACCATTTTATTTATTTATTTTATTATTTGTTTTTAAACAAATAATATAATTAGTTTAATTTCTTATAAAAATAGATTTCAAATATGATTTATCATTATATGCTCAATAATTTAATTAAGTTATTCTCTTTCTTAACTTAATAATTATTATTTCAAATAACATAAAATGGTCGTTTAATACTTTTGCATCTTATCAAATCATTATTTGTTCAAATAACAATTATATTTTTTGACTAAATGTTGATTTTTATTGAGGCTTTGTTACAAATAGTATTATGCAAAATGGACTTTATGTAATAGTTTGAGGAATTATTATTATATTAGTGGACTCTATATTTAAAGATTAATGATGATATTATATATTATAATGTTACAAATTATTTACAAATAGTAATTTTCTTATAAAATATACTAATTAAAGGTGTAGATTAATAATTTACTAATTAAAACATTATTCCTATCAATTTTAAATAATTATAAAGCTTTATTAATAGTGAATCATATCAATATTAATACTTAAAGACATTTTAAAATATTTACATATATAATTCTTCAAGCGGATTAAAAATGTAAATAATTACTTTATAAACTTATTACCTATTAACATTAAAACTAATGAAACCCTAACTCTTATTTGAACGTTAATCATATTATTAACCCTAGCCTTCATCTTGTAATACATATATAGGTGTCTTGTAATGAATACTTTGGGATTATCTTTTGGATCATACCTTAATCTTTTATATTGTCTTGTAATGCCTACATCAATGTGAGTATTTCCATACCCCTTTTTCTTATTTTCACACTTTGGGGTGAAACATGTTAACTTATATTATTGCACTTGTAAACTTATTCGAGACTTGTAAACTTTATGGCAATTTATTTAAAGTTGTGGTTAGTTGAACTTTTGTGGTTACCATGTTATGGCATTATATGTACAATCATTAACTATTGCTAGCCCAGCGAAGTCATAGATCTATGGGACAGACAACCTATTTGGTGCTAAAGTCGATGTATTGCCGACTCCTAGGAGCCGTATGCTTGTGCACTAGGGAACCAAATACACTTAGCTGATCATATATATACTTTTAATGTATAAGACTTGTAAACTTTGTCGAGGTTTGATTGTTGCATTGTTCATAACATCCCTAATCACTTTATTCACTAACTTATGACTTGAATTGCCATCTTTATATACTTATGTATTAAAAGCTATGGAATGCTCACCAACATTTTTATGTTGACCCTTTTATTTTTAACATGTTTCAGGAATACCTCAAGTATGTGTTATACAGTTTGAAGCTTATCACACATAGGATTGGACTTAGAGAAATAAACGAATGATCTTGTTACTTTTATCTTTATAGTCTTAATGTATTTTGTTTGAGCCTTTTACTTGTATTGTTACAATTGAATCTTGATTAATATATTTGGAATTAATAATAGCGTTATGTGGCTGTGAACAATCGTAACTCTCACACTTCGACGATTCCGCCGTCAAGGTTGGGGTGTGACAGATTGGTATCAGAGCCCATAACTATAGGGATTTAGGTTATTAGAAATGGTGACCTAGACTATAGCTTATGCATGAACCTCATAGAAAGATCATTAAACTTTTGTGCTTACTTATTGTTTGCGTGCTACATAATGCTATGCCTTTTGTGCAACTTGATGCCTTAGCATAGGATTGCCTTATGTGTGCTTAAAACTTAGTTACTTATCTCCCTAAACTTAACTTTGACTCTTTAACTCTCCCCGACAAATGAACTTCCTAAACTTATTCTCAACGACATGTGGAATCTACACCTATCATCGTGGGTTCAATTCCTTAGACTCTATGTCTAATCTATGAAAATCTCATCAAGGTTTTGATTCCATGAACCTAAGAAATTTGTGTGACACATAGACACCTGTATTCTGGATTTCCTGGCAAAAGGCCTTCGGGCTAAGGCAAGCATATCGTATAAATCTCATTGCGAGACCAGTTATGCTTACCTGGGGATTTCTGGGATGAGTGATAAACTATGGTCAACATACACAATTTTCTAAGGCAAGTGGGTCGATTTACCTTGACGTGTCAACGATTCCAAATGGTAATGCGTTACTAAATGGAACCATCCTCTTTGTATCTTAAAAATCTTTGATTCCTTGAACTGGTTTCTTTTCATTCTTATCATACATAATGTTCCTGTGATATTGAACTCGTCTTACCTTTCAACTCCTACGTTTAAACATCGTTACATGTTAGGCGTTTCATGTAGCTATTTCTATACCTTGATCAAAGTGTACATGACTCTTATTATACCCAAAGATATTAGGAATCTAAATCGAACGATCTTTAAAACTTTAAATCGTTACTTTTGGTTTTCAAATCTTTCTAAGGGTGTGTCCCATAACTAAAGACATTCAATGTTGTAGGTGGAATTCCTACATCTCGAGATACTCTGCTAATTGAATGTTAATTTTGTTAACTCAAATACTATAAGTGGTCACTCACCTCAATGATCGAATAAACTAATTATAACTTTGTTACCACTTATAAGTACGTGTGCCTTTAATAAGGTTATGGCTGACCTCATATCTTGAGAAGTCCATGTATTCCCTTCGATTGTGAATTGAATGTTCACATCTCATTGTGATGTCGAACCATTTTTGTCCTTGATTTTGTCTTCCTGATTTAGATTATTCAAGATTTGAACATCATCATAACAAATTCTGTTATCTCGAACTTTGATCTTAAGCTTGTAAGCATGATTTTTCTTTTGTTACATTGATGTAACTTGAAATTTCCTGAATTTCTAATTGATATTCTTTTCTTTTCGCTGTTATGTCAAACTTCGTACCGTTTGCACCATGGGAGATGCAAGCGTTTGTAAGTCAACCTATGACTAAGAACACTCGTATCTCCTAAATGATTCTAACTCATCAAAACAGGGGTGATTCCCTTACTTTGATGATTCTCTATTCGTTTCGATAAATGGTTTCAATCGTGTGTTTTATGAAATTTCATCCTCTGGATTGGGGTGATTACCTTATCTTGAGGATTGACTTCGATTATTTTCTTTGGAATGGCATTTTACAAATGACATGATCTCACCAAAATAGGATTGAAACCCGTACTTTGGTGACAATTGTCAATTTCCGATTGTTTTCTTGTTATTATAAAATTCAATCATCAAGATAGGCGTGAATTCCATACCTTGATGATAATCTCATTTTCATGGATTGTATTTTCTCAAATGAAATGACCTCATCGAAATAGGAGTAAATTCTGGATTTTGATGAAAAAGTTCATCCTATTATATTTTGTTTTTATAAAATTACATCGTTAAGATAGGGGAGACGTCCCTTACCTTAATGGTGAGTTACCTCGTTTTATTTCTGTGGATCCTCAACAATGAGTTGGGATCGAGCTTTTTAATTGGTAAGTTAGAGGTCATGCCTTGGGAATACACCATCAAGTTAGGAGTGAAAACCACACCTTGATGACTATTCACATTTCTTGATCTGTAACTTATCAAGGTTGTAATCAAGTGACGAGAAGCATGTAGTAACTTGAAGGGTGAAACAATGTTAGTATTTCGACCTATCAAGCCAAAGCATGATCTCTGAACTTGAAAGGAGACCTGATTGCTCTAGGCTGATTTTGTTTTCGAGCTTGGAGCATTTAAATCCTTAAATTGATTTTCTTCCCTTTATCCTCATGTTTTGATTTGATCTAGCTATATCGAACCATTTATTCCTTACCTATCAACTTTCATTTTGAGTTGTCATCAACACATGACTGCGTGATGGTAATCTTCTTAAAACAATCTTTCTGTTAAATAAAAACATTGTCAACTTGTGTCCATATCTTTCAAGCCATACGAATGTCCTCGATTGAGCTTTTGATGAACTACGTATGCAAACTGTACTTGGAAATTTGCTACTTTGCAAACTATCTTTACAAATGCATTTCCTATCGTTTGCATCACTGTTTGAATCGCTTTTGGATCCTTAACCCTGAAAATCATTGAAATTCTATCTTGATTTTGAACAATAAGACTCGTTATTACTTTCATCGCGATGCGGATATAACGGTTCATAAATTTTCGTAACTTGTAGTCATGGTTTGGCATAAAAGAGAGACATAACTTGGTATGTGTCCAAGTGTCTTACCTTTACATATGACAAAACCTTACCTCCGTGTTCTCGTGAATCTCCTGTTTAACTCTTCATCCACTAAATGCTTCTTATTTTAAATGTCATGATGACAATTGGTGTATTATAGACCGATTGGCTAAAAATTCAATTTGATTTATGTGGGATAACGGGTCGAGAAATTGACCTGTATCTGTTTCAAATATTCGTATACCGTGGTATGACGTTAAAACATCGATCGTTATTTTGAATGATTGATTCGTTTTCTGTTTTTAATAATATTCTTAACCATTGTCGTGAACTCATTCCAAAATCTTCGCATATCGTATTATTCTTAGACCGATGGTTGGTCAAAGGAGAAATACATATTCACAAGATATGTGTTAAGATCACTTCATATAGTGACGTTTGGGACTCTTAAATCCCGACGGTTAACTTTTTTTTTATCATTATTGGTCTTTTATTGATTTCTAGACATCACTTTACTACGAACTTATATTCTACAAGTTGTGGCTTATAAGTTTGACATACCACGGTAACTCGTCATCGTTTTCCAACATTTAATCTCAAAACGTCTCACATTTCACTAAAAGGGTTCAAATTGGCATGCATTATGCCAAGAATCTTGTAAGATTCCATAAAGTGAAACGTTTCATCTGTAATTAAACGTCAACCACTGTTAGTTTGTACACTTATCTTTCATTTTAACTCTTTTGCTCATTTAATTTCATTCTTAATTTCGGGACGAAATTCTTAAAAGTTGGGGAGACTGTAACATCTCGTATTTTCGTTAAATAAAAAGTTAACTTTGTAAGGACTATTTATGCCTTTTTAAGAAATTTGTGGGTTGTTATGTTTACCTGTTAGTTTGTCACTCAATTTTTAGTATAAAATCTTAATAATACATCTATTAAATTACAATAGCACTAATAATTATGTCATTAATACAAATGATAATAATGTTAATAATAATAATAATAATAATATTAGCAAAATAGATTATGATAACAATAATAATAACAATAAAAATAATAATATTTATTATTATTATTATAAAAGCTTAGAAATAAAAAAAAAATTAGTTAAAATTTTAAACTTAAATTAAGTTCAGGGGGCATTTATGTAATGTTTTTAAACTTAAATTTAAAGTTTATAACACAAAATAACAAACTCTAAACTACAAGGGCCATTTATGTAATTTATTAAAAACCCAAACCAAAACCACCCCCAACCCCGATTTTCCGGCTGGCTTCCGGTCAACCGCCGGCCGCACTCCGGCGAAGTCCCAAACCCACTGAAATCCATCGGATTCCGACCCCAAACCGCTCCAAATCGATTCGTGACTCAATTCGAACTTGGTTAAGTACTTTAAATGGGTTTAAACGTCGGTTATGAGTGCATTCAACTCATGTAACCGGTGAGCTTGAATCATTGTACCGTTCGAGCATTAAAGCTCAATAATAATCGAATTAACTCGGCATAAACGGTAATCTTTAAACCTTTAATCGAAAACAACAGTCAAATACATCTAAAACTCACACCAACACCCTGTTCGATTGCCTTCACCAACCGTGACCTGCAACCAGCCGAAACCCAACCTCCGATTGATTTCAACTAAAATTCACATAGGGCTTTGCTTCCAGGACATCACTAGAAGCTGTCCACGAGTTTAATTTGATTTCCATTATCGTCTGCATATCAATCGGGTTCCATTGCAGTCGCATCCTGTTCTTCAATTGTTCATATCAAATTAATCTACAACACAGGTAATTAAACTATATACATACTCTATTTTAGTCAGGTAATAAAAGCCCTAACAATAATTTGATTAAAAACATCGATTGGTGTTTCAATTTGATTCAAATCGAATCTAGGGTTCATGATTATTGGGGGAAATCGTTTAAGCGTTGGTTTTAAGATTTAAAAATGGAAACATACCGCGGCTGGAAGCCTTGGTCTACCGGTACCCCATTCACTTGCAAACCTTGAGGACCCGGGTTCGAACCCGGGCTCCCTCAACTAGTTATTTTTTTTGGCTTTTTAAGCCTTAATTTAAATAGGAAAATTTTCTAAAAATTATAAAAATGTTTCTACAAACATTAAATATTTTTAAAACCATCTAATTATTTTCTGAAATTTATCTTACCATTTTATTTATTTATTTTATTATTTGTTTTTAAACAAATAATATAATTAGTTTAATTTCTTATAAAAATAGATTTCAAATATGATTTATCATTATATGCTCAATAATTTAATTAAGTTATTCTCTTTCTTAACTTAATAATTATTATTTCAAATAACATAAAATGGTCGTTTAATACTTTTGCATCTTATCAAATCATTATTTGTTCAAATAACAATTATATTTTTTGACTAAATGTTGATTTTTATTGAGGCTTTGTTACAAATAGTATTATGCAAAATGGACTTTATGTAATAGTTTGAGGAATTATTATTATATTAGTGGACTCTATATTTAAAGATTAATGATGATATTATATTATAATGTTACAAATTATTTACAAATAGTAATTTTCTTATAAAATATACTAATTAAAGGTGTAGATTAATAATTTACTAATTAAAACGTTATTCCTATCAATTTTAAATAATTATAAAGCTTTATTAATAGTGAATCATATCAATATTAATACTTAAAGACATTTTTAAAATATTTACATATATAATTCTTCAAGCGGATTAAAAATGTAAATAATTACTTTATAAACTTATTACCTATTAACATTAAAACTAATGAAACCCTAACTCTTATTTGAACGTTAATCATATTATTAACCCTAGCCTTCATCTTGTAATACATATATAGGTGTCTTGTAATGAATACTTTGGGATTATCTTTTGGATCATACCTTAATCTTTTATATTGTCTTGTAATGCCTACATCAATGTGAGTATTTCCATACCCCTTTTTCTTATTTTCACACTTTGGGGTGAAACATGTTAACTTATATTATTGCACTTGTAAACTTACTCGAGACTTGTAAACTTTATGGCAATTTATTTAAAGTTGTGGTTAGTTGAACTTTTGTGGTTACCATGTTATGGCATTATATGTACAATCATTAACTATTGCTAGCCCAGCGAAGTCATAGATCTATGGGACAGACAACCTATTTGGTGCTAAAGTCGATGTATTGCCGACTCCTAGGAGCCGTATGCTTGTGCACTAGGGAACCAAATACACTTAGCTGATCATATATATACTTTTAATGTATAAGACTTGTAAACTTTGTCGAGGTTTGATTGTTGCATTGTTCATAACATCCCTAATCACTTTATTCACTAACTTATGACTTGAATTGCCATCTTTTATATACTTATGTATTAAAAGCTATGGAATGCTCACCAACATTTTTATGTTGACCCTTTTATTTTTAATATGTTTCAGGAATACCTCAAGTATGTGTTATACAGTTTGAAGCTTATCACACATAGGATTGGACTTAGAGAAATAAACGAATGATCTTGTTACTTTTATCTTTATAGTCTTAATGTATTTTGTTTCAGCCTTTTACTTGTATTGTTACAATTGAATCTTGATTAATATATTTGGAATTAATAATAGCGTTATGTGGCTGTGAACAATCGTAACTCTCACACTTCGACGATTCCGCCGTCAAGGTTGGGGTGTGACAAAGAATGATCAAACAACTTCAATTGATAATCAAAATTGATTACAATCTTGTGCGAAATCGCACAGAGATAATACAAGCTGAATTGATCTGAAAACTGGACAAACTTATCTACAAAAAGCGAAAATTACTTATTTATACTAAAACAACTGTTCTCGCGCGAGTTACACTTTTCGCGCGGGTATTGCTTTCACGCGAGTTCTCTTTGTCGCGTGGAATCTGCTTTCGCTTGACTTTTGCTTTCGCGTATCACTTTTGTTGTTTTGCCGAGCCTTATGTAGTCTTTTACAGTTTCTACTAACATCTCATATTTGATTATTTTAAACTTTAATTTATGCTAATTATAACTATGTCTAAGTACGTTCAGGTACTTATCATGTTAAGTTTGTGTTAAAACTCAAAGAACTTTTGTTTATTTTATGAGTATTTTTTTGTGTTCATTTGTCTTTATTTATGTTCACTTATGTTTGGTAAATGTTCATAAATAGTTTATTTTCTTAATGAACGAGAATAAAAAATCTCGTTCAGTAAATGTTCGTGAAATGGTTCATGAATAACCTCATTTCCTTAATGAACAAGCACGAACAAAGCCTTGTTCATGCTTGTTAAGTTTACGGCCCTAGTTGTCACCGACATTAGCTAGGCAGCGGGGTGTGTGTTCAAGTGATCATTTCCGGAGGTTCACGCATGTTCGTAATGGGAACCGATTTGGGGATCGGCCTTGTCGCCGCTCACTGTCATCAGCGGCGGTGGCTAGGCGTCAGGGTGTGTGTTCTACCACATGTAAGCCTTTGATGACTTCCACAGTTGATAATTTGTGACTCCGTCATCTTCTTTTGTCTTTTGCCCTTCTTAAATTTGCTTGCTTGTTATCTAAACTCATGTTTGTGTTGATTCACGTTTTAGGCAAATTATTTTCTTCACTTTCATAATCTTTCAATTTATTATGTATGCATCTTCTGAGTTTTAGTAAGGCATAGTTTTAGGCAAAGGTTCATTGGGGATGGAATTGATGAGGATGATGATAACATTGGTGATTACTATCTTTAATTTTATTATATTGAATTTGAAGACAACGATATCAACAAACTATGGAGTTTGTAATCTTGATTTTTCTATCTTTGTATAATATTTAAAAGAGAGTTTGTCTAATTTTTTGAATTTTGGATTTCTACAGAGTGATTTTGGCTTGAATATGTTTTCTAATAATCGAGCTTGTGGGTTCATGCCTATTCACAGTGGCATTATGGGTTTTCGGTGACGGGCCCTATCGTCGTCGTCAGCTTCCTCGGCTAGAGTGCCTTCGCGGTGCCAGGCCACGTACATGTTACCGGCCAAGGTGAACACAACCATTACCGGTAGATGTCTCCTTCAGCTACTTTGTTTATGGTTGTGTTCTCCACCAATTATGGTGGTGCATCCACCTTTGTCCTCGCTCCACCTCTATGTGGCTCTAAAATCCTTTAAGAGTTTTAGATTTAGTTTCTCATGGTTGTTGGTTGGTGATGTCGATAATGTTTTGGTTGGTGATCTGAATTCATTGGGTGAGACTGGGTGTCGATGATGATGACCATATGTTCGTCTAAGACCCTTCGATTTGGTTATTTTGTGGCTGTGATGATACACCAAAACTGGTGTCAGTTTGGTATGTGCTAGTACACACACACACACACACACACACATATATATATATATACATCTATGTGTGTGTATGTATATGTATATATATATGTATATGTGTATATATATATATGTATAAGTATATATATGTATATGTGTGTGTATATATATATAGAGTTAGGTTATTTTCAGGACTCCTATTAAAATGAGAACTCACAGAACATTTGTTAACCATTGATCATACTAATCTGTGTTTGAGATTAAAAGGGTAATAATATAAATTAATATTTCAAATCAATTTTGTAATTAAAGCTTTAAAGGTATGTTAGTAAAATGAGACCATTTAGTTTCTTGGAAACCCCCCCAAAATAGAAAATATCTTGTATTTTACTCCTCTCACTTTTATTCCTAGATTTTATTAGCTAAAAACCTATTTAAACATATATGCATAAGATCAAATTGTAAAAATTATATGCTCCGGATTGTCAAAGTATATAAATTACATAATCTATATATATGTAAAATTTTGTAAAAAAATCATAACAAACAGTGTACCTTAACTTAAGTATATGATCACAAGTTACATATACATCATGTTGTTAGATGTTTTACAAACTCAAGCGATTGTAATTTGAAAGATATTTCTTAACAATATGAGTTCACATACATGTAAGTTAGTGTATCAAATTTATATGTATGTAATCAAAATTATACAACCAAACTAAAAACAATAACCATAATTCATTGATATAGCTATGATTTACATATGCATGATCAAATATTAAATGTTTCATTACGTATATGTAAAGAAGTTTACAAATACATTAATGTATATGTAAAAATTTTACATCTAGGTTTACGTAGACATAAGTCTGTATACATATATGTCAGCGCTCCAATGTTGTATGTATACAGACATCAAAACTCAAACCTTTTACGCGGTCATCGTCATCTTCATCAACACTGTCACATCCCGGCGGAAGCGTGAAGCGTTTTGGGTGTGACTTGTTTGTTCAGAATGCATTGATTATAAAAAGTTAAGATTTAATTATACACATCAACACATATCATCACATAACATACTTCATTAACATAGATTAGGATTACATCATATATATAAGTAGTTAAAATTTGATATAATCCTATTACAACATATTATTTAACTATAACATCTTCAAAGACGATGGAAATGTGCGTCCACCGCTACACTGAAATCGTAGATGTTGACAGTTAGGTTCACACAAACTCTTCCTATAATTTCTCCCCAGCCATTGTACACATCAAAAGAGAATTCAATATTGTTAGTCATGGCTACCTGAAAAAGCATACTCAAAATAGTCAACATAAAGTTGGCGAGATCATAGGTTTAAATCCAGACAAAATATTTTTGATGCATCAATTACAACCAAACCTTTCTTACTAATCTGATAACTCATACTGTCATGAAATAATTCATAAATCAGATAATATAGCATCACAACACTCATCCTGTTGGTGCAGGAAATATTTTCCTAAGTAGCGCTACCTATATTATCCAACGGTTTCACATCCGAATTAATGGTTGTATCACAAATGACAATATATCTCAAAAATCTCAAAATAATGCATCAAACATAAACAGTATGCTTTTTCCCTCAAAAACTTTATAAATACCAAAAATGGGGCTATGAGTCTCACATTTTCTCTAAATGATACCTATAAAAATCAAATTTATAAGTTAGACACAAAACTTTTCTTTAAAATTTTCAGAACCTCAGATAGAAGCAATTTCTAAAATTTTAATAGTAACATTATTAGATAATATTACCATAAAATTTCCAACTTCCATTTTATCATAAATAAATTATTATAATTATTATAAAAACATCATAAATTATTAAAATAGATACTATCGTCCATAAATTCCCAAATTTTCACATAA
Source organism: Flaveria linearis (assembly GCA_024085815.1). Taxonomy (NCBI): domain Eukaryota; kingdom Viridiplantae; phylum Streptophyta; class Magnoliopsida; order Asterales; family Asteraceae; genus Flaveria; species Flaveria linearis. Next base: position 49,282,064 of record CM044002.1, on the reverse strand, counting down.
AATTATCTCAACAATTGAAAACACTTCATAAATTTATTGATGTGTAACTCACATTATATTTGTTTCTGTAATTTTTACAATAATCCCAATATTTAGTAAAAATACTATACGACTCCAAAAATTATGAAATTTATATATTCTTCTGAGAACACTTTATCATTACTTCACTGAATTTTTCGATATTTTTCACACTGTATAAGTATTTCTTTTGATTTTTTCTTTACAGATCACATAAAAATTCATATCTTAGTCATAACAAGGAAAAAACTTACAAAATAATTTTTGGAGTTTTTATAACATATTAGAATCGTTATGTGATTTTTCCAGAATTTTTCCGAGTTTTTTCTATTATTTGAGAATTTTCTTTTATTTACCTTAAATAATTTGTATAAATTATTTTACTTATTATATTTTTACTAAAATTTACAGAATGATAAATCACTATTTTTCTATTAATTTTCAAATATTTATTCCCACAATCACAGTTAATACCAAACCAATTTTCAATAAATTTGTATGTAAATTCTCAACCCTTTGTTGAAAATTTAAATAATTTTTGGTTACTTATTTCCTTCAAGATCATAAAACTCTTTCTTAATATTTTTCAAATATATTTGTAAGGTTGTATGAAAAAAACTTGTAGTTTCAATCATAAGAGTTGTTTATATATGTTGTTTAAACACATATATATACTTTGATAAACTTAAATAGTTATGGTTTAGAGATTAAAACCTTAATTTTGATAACAAACAAGGGTGACGATAACTGATGGTAGCTTCTTTCTCTGTTGCACCAGTTTGAGTGATTATATTGAGCTTCCAAGATGTGATCTCTAGTGAACCGATGCAAAAGGTATGGAGCTTGCAAGGTCACGGTTGGTATGTTTGGATAGGGAGAATCAAGTGAGGGTGTAGGAGATGGTGATATTTATACTGAGTTGTTGTGGGTGACCGTAGGATTAAGAGTGGCGATGATGATGGCTGTTATAAGGTGGCCAAGAGTTTTGAAGGAGAATGGTGGTGGTGTACAAAGGAACCCGAGAGCTTGAGGAACAAGGTGGTGATTGGTTGTGTTGTGTTTGAAATGACCGAGAGTGTGGGGATATAAGGGCCTTCGGCCGATTGCCATTAATGGCATAATCATGAGTAACCTATCCTAGGTTCGCTAGGTGTCAAGCAAAGGTCCTCATGGTGATGGATAGGTGGTGATAATATGGAGGTGGTGAGTGTTCGGCTGGCTTAGGTGGTGAAGAAAGGAGCTAATGACTCTCTTAGTCATTAAGCCAGTATTTAAGCAAGGGCTTAGTCGGGTTATATATTGCCCTAAAGAACCGGGTTTGTAGCTTTAGTGTTTAGGTGTTTCTGGATTTGCTTAGTTTTGTTTTGATGTCAATATATTTTTGATGTTAACTTGTGTTATGATGTTTGGTTGGGTTGTATCAAATTTGTTTGATGTAAAAATGTTGAATTGGTTAAGCAAATAATTTTTGGTGTCAAAACATATATACATGAATACATGCACACGTAAAACTTATGCATGCATATAAGCATGCTTACGTATAACACAAATGTATACAGTAACATAATTAATTACAAGCCTTTTAAACATATGCATACGTAATTAAATGTGTTCATGTACTCTAAATTTCCGTGCATGCAAACATGCGTACGTACAATATAAATTTATAAAATATATACAAGTCAAAATAAATTAGTCACATAATTAATTAACACGTAAAAATCTTAAAGTTTATCTGACCTCAAATTTAGGGTTGTCACAAACACCATCATCTTCATCATCGTCGTCATTCATCTTCGATTCATCTTCATCATCGTCATTTTCATCTCCTAACTCTATGCAACATCATCTTTGCTGCAAAAACGTTTCCTACTCTTTTGATCCATTCCAGTATTACCATCATCAACAACAACAACATCAGTAACCATTTGGTACGTTTGATTTTGAATATAATCACCAAGCAGGGTCACCGCCGTATCCAAACCTTTATTGGATGGCATGTAGCTTCGAAAGGAATGTAATTATTAGAAATCGTGATATGGAACTTAATTGAGATATACAAGAATTAGAAATAACTGACCTCCAATCGATTTTGAAAAGCTGTTCGGATAGATTGCGAAAGAGAAAACAGTGATGTTCAATGAAATCTGTGATTCTTTTAATTTAGAATGATGATTTGAAGCTGATTTCATATGAAAAATAATTTGGGATATTCGAATCAGATGGAAAATACGATGATAAAGATCAAATAATATGAAAAGGGAAATTGAATATTAATTGAAAATACATAACTTTCCTAATTAGAGGGAGTGAAAAAAGGAAATCAAGTAATAAATTAAATACCAAATAATAATTATATTAATAAATAGATAGAATGAGTTCTCGTAGTTCTCACGATCTTTAGAAGTTCCGAAAAGATCCTAACTCTCTCTCTCTCTCTCTCTCTCTCTCTCTCTCTCTCTCTATATATATATATATATATATATATATATATATATATATCATAGATTCAGTTTTAATTAGTTTTCACTAATACTAAAGTGAATACACAAAATGCACAGTGTACAAGTCCCTTGGTAATATCGTGTTGGTTAAACTTTAATAATTAACTATCACATTTTGTTTTGACTTAAAAAAATGATTAGTTTAAATTGAGGTAACCAGATTTTAATTTTTAATTAACTTAAATAAATAGTATATAAACTTGGGACTTTTAGGGATAACGTCATCCTAGTTTATATAACGCTTATGGAACTGTGATGAACAGCGTGGTGTGGGTAATGATATCGATTAAAGTAGTTATGTTAAGGTTTATAAACGATAGCTCATGTGGAGTTATCGTAAACCAGCTTCGTAGTAACAAAAAGAGTTGCATCGAGTCACTTACAAGACAACCACCGAGCCCCTAGTGATGCAGGTAATGTTTTTGCACCCTTTTAACACATGATTTTTGAAGACATAACTTAATGTTAGAAAGAGAGTTGATCGAGTTTCTTTTAATATATTATTAATTTTAGAAAACCATAATAATTACTGTAGATTTCTTCGATTAATAAAAAAACCGCAAATGATGAGAATGTTAAAATGATATGATTTCCAATAGTAATTTCTAGTTTATTTGAAAATAAGTTTATTATAAAAACCTATTTTGCAAATAAAAGTTAGTTTATATATTTTTCAACCTTGTATGACATTCACAATTATAAATCATAAGTTTATAACTTTTTGGTTAATATAGATGCTACTCATCGAAAGTTTATCCAAAATTTCCATAACATAAACCACGCCATTAGTTCATTACAAATTACATAAGGTTATCCAATTAGAATGATAATAAAAGTTTAGCTTATAATGAGCTTGAACATAACAACATCAATAGAAGATAAGTAGGAAATTATAGATAAAATGAAACAATCAAACCGGTGATCCACAATAGATGATGCTTAGACAATCATGAGCTTCTTCTACGTGTTGAATGCACCCCTCAAGCCGTCCAATGACCTTTTGGATTCCTAAAAAACAATAGAGTTTCACCCCTCAAATAACTCTCTCCAAAGTTGCAAATAAGCTGCTCTTCATAGGCTATATAGAGTGTCGAGCACAGTCCCGTGCTAGTACGATGTACAAATAGTTGTTTGGCTCGCATTCACAAACTTGGTTGGGCATGACCCCGTGTTTGATGGGGCACAACCCGTGTTGGTTGTGGGAATAATTGATGTGTTTTATATATATAAGTTAGAACACATCACGGTTGCCCTGGCTTGGCAACCGCATCCGGCGTGCAACCACAATCCAACATTGGTTTTGAGCCACATGTTGTCTTGTTAGTGATATGATGCTATTAGGTTAAACATTTAAGTTCCGTATGTGATGATAGAAACGTAATATTCAGAATGTGTACGTTTGTTTGAGCCACAGTTTTAAAACGCAATGTGCGTTGAGATATAAACCCTAGTTAAATTAATGGCCCTTCACTTAACAGACTAAAATTACGTTTCAATTATTTTGATAGATCATGTGTTTTGCTATATGAAATATTTTTTTCTTTAAATAACATATATTATTAATATATATGAATATGAATTGACTGGTTGAGAAATAATGCTGGATAGGAGGTGGCGTGAGCTTGTTGGCCGGTTGGACACGTAACAAGCCATAATGGGAACAATAAAAAACTTATTTTTCCGCAGGGGTTAAGTTTTTTGAAATTATCATGCGCATAAAGCATTAATTTGGTTTGAGGGATAAAATCCAGGAGCTGCTCGCAATAAATAGTTTTGAATAAAGTTCGATCACTAGAAATAAATAGTATTTTATTGATTAAGGAAAATAACCCAATGATTAAACATATAGATAGACGCCCACAAGACATGTGAGCAAGGAACACCTAATTACATATAAACTTTGCAGGAAAAAATAGAATGAATTTAGTTTTGTGACATTCATGTAATTAAGTTGGCAACGTATATTTTTCTCAAGCATAACTGCACATCCCGTAAATGCAAGTATTCCCTCTCTTGCATCTATTGTTGCACCCTCCACAATGTTTCTTGTCCTTCATCACGTTTACGCATTTTCCCTTGCAGCAAATCTCTTGGTGCTTGCATTTCTTCCCACAAAGCCCACAGTTCTGTTTATCACTCATAACATTAACGCATTTCTTCTTGCAACAGTCTGGACCCGGGCTGCCTTTCGCCCGACATAGTCTTGGGTTCTTGTTGCATTTCACCAAGCCCCTAGAATGTTGAGCAAGGAACCGACTTGCCCCTCTTAGTGAACCGGACGTAGGAAGAAGATCTTCGTCATCGTCTTGAATTGGTGTTGCAGAAAGATTAATGGCTAAAGCCATTAGAATGATTAGGGTTGTCAAGATGTTCTTTATGCTAGTATTCATGGTGTTTTAGAGAGAGCGATATGAGATGTATAGGGAATAAATGTTTGTGAGGAGTTATGGATGAGATTGATAAACTTGCATGCATGTATTTATAGGGGGAAATGGGATTGTTCAATTTTGAAAATTGCGGCTTCCCATTGGAGTCTAGTCTAGCTATTTAAAAAAGTTAGGCTTTTGGATGGAATTTTTGTAGTAAAGGCTCCACTAAAAAGAGTCAATTTTGACTATGGAAGATATTTTGGTGTTCAAATATTAATTTCACAATAGGATTAAAATAAACACATTCGGTATATGATCGAGTTGACATCGTGTTATCGCATGTTTTATCTTTAGATACATATGGCATGCATGGTTTGTGTTAGTATTTTATAACATCTTTTAATAAAACCTTTAGGATGCATTAATTTAGCGAACTATAGATCTTCCTTAGATACATGCATAGAATTCTGTGAATAGATGTAGTATGATACCGGGTATTAAATTATTAATTATGTGGGACTGGTAGTCATTGTATATAGATCGGCCTTGTCAAATAAATTTTAAGTTGATGTCTTACTAATTTTGTGTTGATTTTCATATGAAAACTTTAAGTTATCGGATTTAGTGTGACTTCAACGTATGAAATTTTCCCTTTTGTAAACCCTCGTTTTCCATGAAGGCCTAAAGTTTGGCTCACCTCCAATTTCAACCCTTCAATATTGCGACCCAAGAATCAAATGTGACGGCTAATTAGTTTAATTCCTTATGTTTTTCCTTTCATACAAATTAATATATATGACTGAGAAAATCTGTAACAATAACCAAAAGTCATACAAACGAAAGACCATTACAATCTCATTGTTATTTCCATTTATCGACGTGTATAAATGGACTCATGTGTACATATATAATCATAATATTAAATAAGGTAAGGTGTTACTAACATATAGACTCCTAGTCTTTGATCTCACAAAATATATGCAAGCTAGGTTTACTCTTATTGATCTCACCCTCTTTAAACCTTATTTTATAAGTAAGATATTACGAAAGGGATTTTGGAACTTTAAGTTTGTAGCCTTAAAACTGAACATATGTGATTGTATCACTCTTATTCGTGGTCGTTTGTTTAATCCATATCAAGTGTGAAACCTTTTTTCTCCTGTGTTTTATGTGAAATAATTAGCACATTTAGATTTTAAGCATATTATGCAACACAAGAATGTAAAAACTTGTTCATACGTGATTCTTTTCTACACACCAAATAAATGTTACTTTTTCTTCTAGATATACGGATATATTTTGCTTGATAAAAGGAGGGTTACATTGAACTTAAGAGTGTTTGGATCAGCTTATTTCAACAACTTTTTATTTTAGATTGCTATTAGGAATGTTTAGATTAGATTATTTTAACAGTTTATCAATTTATTTTAAGGGGGGGAAGGCTAATAAGAAGAGGTAATGATTTTAGAGCCTAATTTCACGTATTAACGTATATATGATTTCTAATACATTTAAGACTTTCATGGGTAACAAATACATTTAATACTTTTGTTTTTGTGACTCAAAATACTTGACATTGTTAGAATATAGAGAATAATTTAGTAGTTTAGGACTAATTTAAGTAATGACTAAAAATTAGGTAACTTATAAAAGACATAATATTTATCGAACTGATCCGACCCTAAAATTTTGATGTGGGGTTGTTAGAAATTCAAGCATCAAGAAATAATGAATCCACAGGAAAAAATCTGGTTCTGCCAGTACTCTTTTTACGTCGATGTTGTGTCCAAAAAATTTTAATAATTTCAGCTATATTCATTTATGCTGATCTGTGGGTACATAAATGTTAGTACATTTGAGACTTTCCCATGTTTTATTATGTTTAAACAAAATTAAAAGTACAAGAAATAGGAATTAGATAAAGTTAACATATGAATATGTGATATGATAGTGCATTATGTTGAAGCTGAAGAAGCTAGCCAATATTCATGCATAATTGCACATCCCAAAGGCACAAGACTCTCCATTTTTGCACTTGTTGTAACACGCCCCACAATTTCTCTGGTCGGAATATGTGTTCTTGCACTTCCCCTTGCAACAACTCTCATTGTATTTACATTTCATCCCACAAAACCCGCAATTCGTCCGGCTTGTTAACACATCCACACACTTCCCTTTGCAACAAGCCTCGCCCGACTTGCACTTCTTCCCACAAGCCCCACAGTTCAAGTGGTCTGTATGTACATTCACACACTTCTTCTTGCAACAATCAGGGGCAACACCACCTCTTGCTTGACACACCCTCGGGTATATGTCGCATTGGTAGAATGGGTTTAAAGCAAGAAGTTGAGATCTAGTGTTCATATGAGGGTTAGTGTCAGACAAAGATGCAGAAAGTGTGGTAATTATGAGTGAAAACGTAAAGAGGGCTAGTAGCGAGCCCATGGGTACAGACGGATGTGTGTTTCCGTTACTTGATTGGTTTGTTTTGGAATAAGGGTTTCTTTATAGAGGCGTATGATGCTTGAAAAGGAAAGCTTGAATTGCAAGTCATGCTATTTAGCTTCTATAATTCATGCATATGAGCAAATCTTGGCTAGTTGCAAATACGTTATTAAACAATGGCGAGCATTATAGGGGGGGGGGCCGCCGCCCCCCCTATTTTTTTCGTCCGTAGTGTTAAATTTTAGCCCGATAGTGTAATTTTTTGACCCGGTAGTGTAAATTTTTATATAAATATCGAGTCCGCCCCCCTTAAAAAAAATTAATTTCGCCCCCGCCCCCCCTACGAAAGAGTTGAAGCTCCGCCACTGTTATTAAAGAAATTGAATATTAAGGTGTGTGGTGCTTATCATCCCCACCATATCAAGAAAGCTTGTAACTTTGAGTTCCAATCAAGAACTCGGATTTTGTATCAGAAGTCAATCAAGGGGATCTAAATGCTTTTTTTTACATTAAAATTAAGTCATAATAGTCTAGGTGAACTGAATCCAGTAAGACGAACTAAAAGTTGGGCCAATCAAAGACCAAGTCCAATTTCGTCAGCTGTGGGTTTTGCCCAGCCCATAACTTGTTATTATGATTTGTGAGTTATGTCAACCCGGACCAGAAACACCTAAAAGGCTAAATTGAGGTGCACAAAAGCGGTTTTTTCATAACCGGTTTTGGTTCCTAAAGGTAGCGGTATGTTTCGGGTTGTTGACAGGGTTTTGATCGGTTTTTTGGCTAGTTTTTTCCGATTTAAGCGGTATTTTGGCCGGTTCGGTTCCAGTTTCGAACTTGTGTAAAAAGTAGAATGCAGACCGGTTAGAAACCTACGTTTTTTTATCGTTTCAAACAAGTTCCTATATATACCAGTTCCAAATTGGTTTAGTTCCTGTTCATAGAATAACTTCCATGTAAATGATAACACATAGACACTCTTTAATATGCGAGAGGCGATCACAAATATCATTAAGCTACTATGCTATAGGCTAAAACTGATGGCAGAAGGCCCTTGGATTTTGATTCATGCATTATAACTAGGAATTAGACCGATACGATTCGACGCAGCGTGTTTGCGGATCTCATTACACGCATTATGACGATGATGTTAACGTGATTACGCACAAAGAATAAACATATAAATTTTGTGGTGGCTCGGATTTGAATATTGAAACATAGACAAAAAATATTATGTCTCGTACGTTGTGAAGTGACAGAACTTAATATTGTAACGATAAACTTGTTAGAGAAGTTTGTAAAAAAGAAAATGAAATAAATTTATAAACAGAAAAAGTAATTAAAAAAATAAAAATAAAAAAAACAAAAGATAACAAAAAGTTTAAAATATATATATATAAAAAGAGTAAATTACTATTTTGATCCCTATGGTTTGGTCATTTTAACCGTTTGAGTCCAAAAATGAATTTTCTAACAAATCAAGCCCTATGGTTTGTATTCTATAACTATTTCAGTCCAATACACTAACAGAGTTAGATTTTTCAGTTAGTTTTTAATAAAATGACCAAAATACCCTTGGACTGAAATGGTTATTTTTAATAACCTCAGGGACCAAAAACGAAATTTACTCTCTCACACAAACATATTATATATATATATATATGTTATATACACGGAATTTTTTTATTTTTATTTTTCAATTTTTTTACATTTTAATTTTAAATCGCTCGGTTTTAAACGTCGTATTTAAACCATTCATTTTATCTAACAGAAAAATTAAAATCGTTTGGCTTATTATACTTTTTTTTAAATTGTTAAGCTACTTAAATGTCCTTTTAATCTATTTGTTTTATTTAAACCGCAAATTATTTTTCAATTGTTATTTTATTTAAACGCGTTTTTTTAATCGCTCAAATTTATTACGCTTCTTTTTAAATTTTTTTGTATTTATACATGTTTTTCATTATTCGGCTAGTTTAAACGTAATTTTATCATGTTCTTTTATTTGAACGTCTTTTTACTATTCGTTTATTAAAATGCTTTCTTTTTCAACAATTCATTTTATTAAAATATCTTTTTTCTCTTTTTGATTCTTTGTCATAAATTTATGTCATTTGTATTATTTTAATTTATTAACTTGAGTTTTGATTATTACAATTAGGGTTTTTACGATATTAAAATTATATATGTTTAGTTTATTTAAACTTTTTAAGTTCATCGTTGCGTTTGAATAACAATCGATTTGAAAGACGTTCAAATAAGGCAAACAAGTTTAGAACGAAGTTTAATTTGTTGAACGGTTTAAAAAGTTATTTAAATAAAACATTTGAAAAGCGAAAAGATTTTAAAAGACATTTAAGTAAGATGAACGATTAAAAAAAATTTAAAAAGCCGAATGATTATAAAAAATATGTTTAAAAGCCGGAAGATTTTAAAGCCGAACAATTTGAAGATTAGTGATTTTAAAAATTGTTTAAAAAACCAACCTTTTAAATTTTAAAAACCAATTGTATAAAGAGTGATGTTTGAAAACCAAATGGTTTATAAACACTTAAAAAATGTTTTTTTAGTAATTAACTTATCAGTTTAAAATCCAAACGGTTTAAAAATATATTTTTAAAACTTTAAAAAATAAAAATAAAAATATTTTAACATATACACACATATATTAGTCAAACAGGTTAAATAATTTTAACAGGTTGGTTTGAAAAAGAAAGCTTTTTAATAAACAAATAGTAAAAATACGTTCAAATAAAAGAGCGATAAATTACGTTTAAACGAGCCAAATAATTAAAAATATGTATAAATACAAAAAAAATTAAAAAGAAGCTTATAGAATTGAACGATTAAAAAAATATTAAATAAAATAACAGTTAAAAAGACTTTGTGGTTTAAATAAATAAAAAAGATTAAAAGGATCAAGGATGTTTAAGTAAGTTTAACCGTTCAAATAAAAGTATAATAAGCCAAACGATTTTAAATTTTCCTTTAGATAAGATGAATGTTTAAATACGACTTTATAACCGAGCGATTTAAAATTAAGCTTAATATTTAAAAAACTTTAAAAAGTAAAAATAAAAACATTTCGTGCATCTATATATATATATATAATATAATATATATATAATACAAAATAAATAATATAATATATTTTAAATAATATAATATATTTTTATATAATATATATATATATATATAATATGTTTGTGTGAGAGAGTAAATTACATTTTTGGTCCCTGAGGTTATTAAAAAATAACCATTTCAGTCCAAGGGCAGTTTGGTCATTTTATTAAAAAATAACTGAAAAATCTAACTCTGTTAGTATATTGGACTGAAATAGTTATAGAATACAAACCATAGGGCTTGATTTGTTAGAAAATTCGTTTTTGGACTCAAATGATTAAAATGACCAAACCACAGGGATCAAAATAGTAATTTACTCAAAAAAATAAAGCGGGAGGTCTATGAGGCTCTAACCCATGTCATGCGGCAGCAATGGGTAGCAGAGCACTCTACCGCCCCCTTTTTGATTATAAGCCAAATGTAAAAGTATTACACTATTAAAATACGATAATGTACATAATAACGTCAAAATAAAACAAATAAATGTATTTTTATACGAGGCCACAGAATTAATTGATTATGTTCTTCTCTTAGACATTATCACACATGCATTTTGTAATAACGGTTTAAAATAACTAGAGTAGATTTAATAATTTTCAATAACTCATCTAATAGATAGAAATGGCTTATGCACTAGTCGATTAAAAACTAAGTACATGCAAAGTAGCTTAGTAGGGCTAGGAGTGAGGTGGGAAAACAAGTGACTATTAGAGGTCAAGTTGTATCACAAGCTAGCAAGTTCAAGTACTTCAGATCATTCATTCAGAATGACGTAGAGATTAACTATAATATAACTCACGTGTTTAGGCGGGATGGTGCAAGTGTAGAGCAACGCGCCAAGCATTCCGTGTGACTATAGGTTCTCAAAAAGATTAAAGGAAAGTTTTATAGGGTGACAGTTCGACAGCTATGTTATATGGAACTGATTCCTAGACAATAAAAAAGCATTCAAAAGTGAAAAGTAGTTGAGATGTGGATGTTAAGATATATTATTAACACACAAGATTGGACCAAATAAGGAATGAAGCTTTGAGGGATATATTAGGGTAACACGCATCTTAGAAAAGATAAGAGAGAAGAGATTAAGATAATTTGAGCATTTACGTAGAAGACAACCAATGGAACATGTCAGGAGAGTAGAGGTTGTCATAGTGGAGAGGAAGAAAAAGAGTAGAAACAGACATAGGTTGACATGGTGTTACGCTTGAAGATGAACCTTCACCTCTCTAGTTTGATGAATCAAGACTTCGAATATATATCCTAGAAATTGATGAATTAACTGCTTGGAGATATCTTGAAGAATCTTATAGACTGTAGATCAACGAATACTATAGCTATTAAAGGAATATGTGTTTAGAAATCTCGGCACATATGATGCACTATGCACTTTCTATCTAAAGCTTTTCAAACCTACCAAAAACATAATAATCTAGATGGCAGTAGGATTCCTTAAGTAAAAAAAATTCTTGCAATAGAATAGTATATGAATTAATACAAACAAGGGCCTAAAATTAGTACAAGAAGAGAGAGATCCATTTGCATAGTATGATAATGATAATGAGATGAGAGTAGTTAAATAGTTGTCTACTAATATAAGGTCACAGACACTAAGTGAACGGACTCTAGAATAGTTTGTGATAAGATATAATCAATAAGAAAAGATAATGCTTAGGTCTTTCTACTTAATCATTCTTTATGAGCTGGCTGTTGGAACAAAAAAATTGGGGAATAATTGTAACAAGCAGGAAACCGCATCAGATATTATCTACTACTTGGGAAGAATACCTCCTCACGGGTTTAAAACGCGTCCAATAGGGAAGGTATCAATCCCCTTATAAAGAGACTTTCGTTTCTCTTTCCAACCGATGTGGGATGTTACATCCTCCCCCACTTGGGAGACCAGCATTCTCGCTGGCACACTGGTCCTGCCTGACTCTAATACCAACTGTAACAAGTAGGAAACCACATCGATATTGTCCGCTACTTGGAGAGAATACCCTCATCACGGGTTTAAAATGCGTCCGTTAGGGAAGGTATCCAGCCCCTCATAAAAAAAATTTGTTCCCTTTCCCAACCGATATGGAATGTTACATCACTGTAACAAGCAGGAAACTCTACCGAATATTGTCCGCTACTTGGGGAGAATACCCCAATCACGGGTTTAACAACATGTCCGATAGGGGAAGGTATCCAGCCTCTTATAAAGAGACTTCCGTTCTCCTTCCCAACCGATGTGAGAAGTTACACTATAAGGTACTAGGTGTTTTTTGGACCAAATCTCATTAGTTGTAGTTCTAAGAAACAAAATACGATTGCTTGTTCTAGTACCAAGGCAGAGTATCATGCTTAGGTTTTTCTACTTAGTCATTCTTTATGAGCTAGCTGTTGGAACAAAAAAATTAGGGAATAATTGTAACAAGCAGGAAACCGCATCGGATATTATCCACTACTTGGGAAGAATACCTCCTCACGGGTTTAAAACGCGTCCGATAGAGGAGGTATCAATCCCCTTATAAAGAGACTTTTGTTCCTCTTTCCAACCGATATGGGATGTTACATTCTCCCCCACTTGGGAGACCAGCATCCTCGCCGACACACTGGTCCTGCCTGGCTCTGATACCAACTATAACAAGTAGAAAACCACATCGGATATTGTCCGCTACTTGGGGAGAATACCCTCATCACGGGTTTAAAATGCGTCCGTTAGGGAAGGTATCCAGCCCTTAATAAAAAAAATTTGTTCCCCTTCCCAACCAATGTGGAATGTTACATCACTGTAACAAGCAGGAAACTCTACCGAATATTATCCGCTATTTGAGGAGAATACCCCAATCACAAGTTTAACAACATGTCCGATAGGGGAAGATATCCAGCCTCTTATAAAGAGACTTTTGTTCCCCTTCCCAACCGATGTGAGATATTACACCATATGGTACTGGGTGTTTTTTGCACCAAATCTCATTAGTTGTAGTTGTAAGAAACAAAATATGATTGCTTGTTCTAGTACCAAGGCAGAGTATCATGCTTAGGTCTTTCTACTTAATCATTCTTTATGAGCTGGCTGTTGTGAATAATTGTAACAAGCATGAAACCGCATCGGATATTATCCACTACTTGGGAAGAATACCTCCTCACTGGTTTAAAACACGTCCGATAGGATAGGTATCAATCCCCTTATAAAGAGACTTACGTTCCTCTTTCCAGCCGATGTGGGATGTTACATCCTCCCCTACTTGGGAGACCAACATCCTCGCTGGCACACTGGTCTTGCTTGGCTCTAATACCAACTGTAACAAGTACAAAACCACATCAAATATTGTCAACTACTTGGGGATAATACCCTCATCACGGGTTTAAAATGCGTCCGTTAGGGAAGGTATCCAGCCCCTCATAAAAAATTTTGTTCCCCTTCCCAACCGATGTGGAATGTTACATCACTGTAACAAGCAGGAAACTCTACCGAATATTGTCCGCTACTTGGGGAGAATACCCCAATCATAGGTTTAACAACATGTCCGATAGGAGAAGGTATCCAGCCTCTTATAAAAAGACTTTCGTTCCTTTTTCCAACAAATGTGAGATGTTACACCATAAGGTACTGGGTGTTTTTTGGACCAAATCTCATTAGTTGTAGTTCTAAAAAACAAAATACGATTGCTTCTAGTACCAAGGCAGAGTATCATGCTTTTGCTCAAACTACCATCGAGCTTCACTAGATCACTTCTATACTACATGAGTTATATATACCTTTTTCAAGTCCACTTAAATTTAGGTATAATAATATTGGTGCTATATATTTAGCAGTCAATCTGGTGTTTAATCAACATAAGAAATATCTTAAGATTGGCGTGCATTTTATACGAGATATAATGCTAGCTCAGAGTCTTAAAATTCGATATGCTCCTACCACCATTTTATTTTTACAAAAGGGTTGTCTTTTATGAGGTGGGACATTCTTTGGTCCAAGTTCCATATCAGTACCTTTTAACTTAACGAGACGTATTAAAGATGTTATGGCCTTTGAATTATCTTCTATTTATTAGTCTCTTTATTACGATGTTTTAGTTTCTTTGTAATGTTCATGCTTATGAATATAACAAGAAATACAAGATGATCTGCATATTCATTTAGCTTTATACATTTTTATTTTTGTATAATTATTACTTCAAGGTTGAGTAATTGCTCTAGGTGTGAAATATGAGTGAAGAAGGGAGAAGGAAGAAACCATGAATCAAAATAAAAGTTGAAGAATAAAAGAAAGTCAATCTAAAAATGATTATTATTATTTTTTAACAACAAACACCCCTTTGATATATTCTTTAAATTCACATTTGCTTATTTTATAACATTCCAACCTACATAAATTTAATAAAAATAAACACCAGGTGTTACTAAAACAATAAACCATCAACATTTGAAAATTATTTATGTATTAACTTCTAAGGGCTAAATCAAAACAATCTGATTATAGGGTTTCATATCATTATATGTGATTAGTGACTAGAGAACGTATATGAGACAAACAACTTCTTCTTTTCTTCTTTTAATAGCTACACCAATAATTTTTCTACAAAGAAATTTTTCTTGGATAAAATTAAAAACCACAACGTGTTGATCGTAACACTCACCTCTTATCACTAAGAATCAACAACGACATGACGAAACAACATCATATTCAATTTCCATTCATACATTCAAATGTTACATATGAAGAATTAAATTAAGGGTCCCTTTATTTAGACACCCCCCAATTTTAAATCAACACCCCTGCACCGTATACGCCGCGTATGGGTCCATACACGGCGTATAGGGTGCGTTGTTGATTTGACGTTTTATACCCTACACACCGTGTATGGGTCCATACGCGGCGTATAGGGTGCGTTGTTGATTTGACGTTTTATACCCTATACGTGACTTATGACCCATACGTTGAGGAGCTATACGCCGCGTATGGGTCTGTACGTGACGTATAGCTTATATATATTTTTTTTTTAATTTTTTGAGTTTTAATATATATATATATATATATTTTTAATATTGATATTTTGAAAGGTTAAAAGATATTTTATTTTTTTTATTTTAATTTTTTTTATATGTATGTATGTATGTATGTATGTATTATGTATGTATGCATGCATGTATGTATGTATGTATCCATGTATGTATGTGTGTATGTATATATGTATGAATGTGTGTATGTGTGTAGGTATGTATGTGTGTATGTATGTATGTATGTGTGTGTATGTATGTATGTATTTATGTATGTATGCATGCATGTATGTATGTATGTATCCATGTATGCATGTATGTATGTATGTATGTATGTATGTGTATGTATGTATGTATGTATGTATGTATGTATGTATGTATGTATGTATGTATGTATGTATATGTGTATGTATGTGTGTATGTATGTGTTTATGTATGTGTTTATGTATGTATGTATGTATGTGTTTATGTATGCATGTATGTATGTATGTATGCATGCATGTATGTGTGTATGTATATATGTATGTATGTGTGTATGTGTGTAGGTATGTATGTATGTATGTATGTGTGTGTATGTGTGTATGTATGTATGTATGTATGTATGTATGTATGTATGTATGTATGTGTGTATGTATGTGTGTATGTATGTGTGTATGTATGTGTGTATGTATGTGTGTATGTATGTGTGTATGTATGTGTGTATGTATGTGTGTATGTATGTGTGTATGTATGTGTGTATGTATGTGTGTATGTATGTGTGTATGTATGTGTGTATGTATGTGTGTATGTATGTGTGTATGTATGTGTGTATGTATGTGTGTATGTATGTGTGTATGTATGTGTGTATGTATGTGTGTATGTATGTGTGTATGTATGTGTTTATGTATGTGTTTATGTATGTATGTAGTATGTGTGTATGTATGTGTGTATGTATGTGTGTATGTATGTGTGTATGTATGTGTGTATGTATGTGTGTATGTATGTGTTATGTATGTGTGTATGTATGTGTGTATGTATGTGTGTATGTATGTGTGTATGTATGTGTGTATGTATGTGTGTATGTATGTGTGTATGTATGTGTGTATGTATGTGTGTATGTATGTGTGTATGTATGTGTGTATGTATGTGTGTATGTATGTGTGTATGTATGTGTGTATGTATGTGTGTATGTATGTGTGTATGTATGTGTGTATGTATGTGTGTATGTATGTGTTTATGTATGTCTGTATGCATGTCTGTATGTATGTCTGTATGTATGTATGTATGTATGTATGTATGTATGTATGTATGTATGTATGTATGTAGTATGTATGTATGTATGTATGTATGTATGTATGTGTAGTATGTATGTGTGTGTGTATGTATGTGTGTATGTATGTGTTTATGTATGTATGTATGTATGTATGTATGTATGTATGTATGTATGTATGTGTGTAGGTATGTATGTGTGTTGTATATGTGTAAAGATTTTTGCGTATAAACACATAAGATAAACTGATAATAAACATATAAGATAAACATAAACTGATAATATAAATAACAAAGTTTTTTAATTACATAACAAAATAAAATTTACAATGCTATCAAAACTACGGGGAGTCAGGGTAATGTCGAGGCGGTGACAACGGCGGAGGATCAATACCAGCAGCACGGGCTCGCGCAATCTCTAGCTGAACGTGCCACTCCATAAGATCCTCAACTCGATCGAGCCGTCGACTCTGCTATCGTAAACTCCTAGAAATGTCCTGCATAAATGTCTCCATACGTGCAGGCAGCCTCACATCTCTGTAAATATGTCGCGGGAACTGAGGCTGAGGAGGCGGCTGATGTGGCTGAGGTGGCGGCTGATCATGTGGCTGCTCGTCGGGTGGTGGCTGATCATGCGGCTGCCCGTGCTGCTGCTGTGGATCGGCAATGCCGAGCTGCTGAACAGGTGCAGGCTGCCAGATCTCCCCAGGTCGAAGAGAGAATCGTATGCCACCCGAAAACTGGCGTATAATACGCATGCCGAATAGCGTATGACGATCTAATCTCACCGGCTCGATCGGCGGAGACATGTCTCCAAGATGCCGAGGAAGATAACCTAAAGCTCGGGCAATCACCGTGATGTACGCGCCGTCGTACACCGCTCCTCGCTCCTGCCGATGATAATACGACGCAAAATACCCTGCCAAACATCTCGCCAGGTTACACCTGGTCCCCGTAATCAAACAGTATAAGTAAAATAAGTCGGGAATGGTACACCACTCCCGACTCTTGCCACGTCCCGTGATGGACGTGGCGATCATACGATGCAGATAACGGATGAGAGGATCTCGAATGCCGGTGACCCTGCCTTTAGTCCTCTGAAATGGACCTCCGGCAATCTGAGGCCACCACTCTCTCAATCGACTCTCCTCCATCTCAGTAATACCCTCGGTGAACAGAGGGGTAACAGTCTCCGGCTTAAATACAGCCCCGAGAGAGCGGCAAACTGCTCAATGGACATCTGATGTGCATGTCCACAAATCATAAAAGAAATCTCGGAGCGCTCATCGTCCTCCTCCATCTCGTCAGGACGGATATAGGTAAATGTGGATAAAAACTCCACAGTCAGCTCCCGGTAGGACGGTAAAAACGCGATCTTAAAGAGACGTCTCCACGGCGTATCGTCTCCGATAATAGCAGCAAGACGATTGCGCTCTCCTAGCTCGGCCATAACCTCCCAATCTACGGCCTTTTGATGACCGATCTTCATACGAATAAATTTTGTGCACTTAGCGTGCTCAATGGAACCGGCCTCAAACTGCAGCCAAGGATGCTCAGCAATATGGTCAACAACGTCAGCCTCAATATCAGAATCGGAAGACATATCTGCATAAGAAAACAAATAGGTCAAAAACAACGTATACGTATATATATACATATACATATACATATGTATATGTATACGTATATGTGTATGTATATGTATATGTGTATGTATATGTATATGTGTATGTATATGTGTATGTATATGTGTATGTATATGTGTATGTATATGTATATGTATATGTGTATATACATATATATATATGTATATGTATATGTATATATATGTATATGTACATATACATGTATATGTATATGTATATACATATATGTACATATACATGTATATGTATATGTATATGTATATGTATATGTATATGTATATGTATATGTATATGTATATGTATATGTATATGTATATGTATATGTATATGTATATGTATATGTATATGTATATGTATGTATATGTATATGTATATGTATATGTATATGTATATGTATATGTATATGTATATGTATATGTATATGTATATGTATATGTATATGTATATGTATATGTACATATACATGTATATGTGTATGTACATATACATGTATATGTATATGTGTATGTATATGTATATGTATATGTGTATGTATATGTATATGTATATGTATATGTGTATATACTATATATGTATATGTATATGTATATGTATATGTATTTACCATATACGCCGCGTATAGAGCTATACGCCGCGTATAGGGTACATGCGTATGGGTCATAGGCCACGTATAGGTCAACCCCGCCCTTATACGCCGCGTATAGACCTATACGCCGCGTATAGGGTCCCACGTATGGGCCACAAGTCACGTATGGTCACCCCCCTATACGCCGCGTATAGAGCTATACGCCGCGTATAGGGTACCCACCTATGGGTCTTCTTCCCCAACTATAGAACTATACGCTGCGTATAGCCCTATACGCGGGGCTGTACTAGCGTATAGTTCTATCTATCAGTTTTTAAATCACCCATTATAAGGCATAAAACACTACTTTAACGTTTAAATCAGTGTACGATTAACATAATATGATGTAGGAACAATAATACATACCTGGATGTAGAAAAATCGAAGATCAATACGTGTAGTATAGGGCTATACGAGAGAGTTTTTTTTCGAAGTGTGTGTTAAAATGAGAAAGGTTGAAAGATATAGCGGTTGCGAGGACCTATACGCCGCGTATGGGTCCATACGCATCGTATAGCTTATATACGTTTTTAAATCGACACCGACCTATACATGGCGTATGGTCCTATACGCCCCGTATAGGTAAACTGATGTGACGTCGAGTGTCAGTCACTAATTTCGCATTAATGGTCGATACCTATACGCCGGGCATGGGCCGCGTATGGATCCATACGCGATGTATAAAGTGTGTCGATTTAAAAAAGTGGATGTTCCTTTACTAGGACCCTAAATTAATTATAAAAACATCACTTTCATGAATTTCCCCATGCTAAAAGGTGTCTTCCTAACAGAAAACTCCAAAGTCAAATGCTTGAAAAAGGTGCCTTTTTGGAAAGAAATTTGCGGTCATTTTTATTGGCTCATTTGCCTCCGTCATTATTTTACCCAAAATGTCCTCTTATTAATTTTACTAAAGTACCCTCGCCGTCGGTGGTTCTTTACTTCTCTAGAATTAGATGGCAAAAGACAAGGTAATGGGTGTAATACTTACCAATTGAAATGGGTACTTTGGTCATTATATGAGCTAATCATCCCCTCTATATAACATTACTCATGGGTTTTGGAGATTTCAGATTAGTCATTAAGTAGTTAAGAAGTGACATTTTACACCCATATGGTTTCTTCTTCTTGCTTCTCAAATTATTAATTAGTGATCTAGTATCTTGCCAAAGGCATATAGTCCAGCGGCATTTTGATGGTGGGATAAGACTTAGGGCCTATTAGGTCATAGGTTCGAATCTCACAAAAGGGGGGTTTTCTCATAATTATGAGTTTCCTCCTGAATTGGTGACTTGGCGGTGGAATATGATCGCGTGATAACACTGGTGACACGATGATACTCCAGTGATCCGTGAGTGATTCCAATTTAGCCGTTAAAAAAAATTGATCTAGTATCTTTTATGCCATATTACTTTGCTAAGAACCATTTTATCTGGTGGTAATACATAAACATTTTTAGAGGGAGCTGACGAGTTCTTTATATAAAACATTCTTATTCTTATTATTCTATATAATTAAGAAGAGACAATACTAAAAGATAATGTAAAATAAATCACAACTTAACCTGACGAATACTAAGGTTTTTAAATCCGTAGTAACCATGTTGTTCAACTATAGTTATAAATGATATAGCAAAGTATTAAAGAACAAATGATATTTGACTATGAATTTCAATAAGTAAAATATGTTAGAATAAAATTCATTGTAGGAAAATAATTTTACAATGACATCAAGAAACTAACTGACTTCTAGTTTAGTTTAATATTTTATATGATTTGAGAGTCATAAAAAATTACAATACATAAACATTTTGTTTTTCGTTAAGTCTGAGTTACTAAGGATTTCCTTTATAAAATTTATGAAAAACAAGCATGTATTTTTTATTTTATAACTAATAAAAATAACTTTAAAACTAGTGGCGTAGTTTAAACTAATTTTTGGGGGCATGGGAGTCACGTGACTCATAAATTTTTTTTCTATCGCTATATCAAGGGAGTCGTACTCAATCGAGATAAAATTTTCAGATTAAAAGACCGGTCTATGTTTCAAGCCTAAATCTCATATATTCCTCCATCTGTATAGATAAGATGTTTTGAATTTACTACTTATGTAGGCATAGAACAATTATATTTGAATTTTGATTTTCTATATAATTGTAAACTACTAATTGTATTTGGGTGACTTGATCCCACCGACCCAAAACATGTTTTAGGGGCTGTTTGATTTGGCTGACCCGGTTGACCCGGCTGACACCGGCTGACACAGCCGACCCGCGTTCTGACCGGGTCCGTGGGTTCTGATC
This sequence comes from Flaveria linearis, assembly GCA_024085815.1. Lineage (NCBI taxonomy): Eukaryota > Viridiplantae > Streptophyta > Magnoliopsida > Asterales > Asteraceae > Flaveria > Flaveria linearis. Next base: position 49,260,798 of record CM044002.1, on the reverse strand, counting down.
CAGACCCTAAATCAAAACATGCTGACCCCGCCAAACCCACCTGACCTGCGCGCGACCCCCGTCGGCCAAACCCACCTGCGCGCGACCCCCTCGGCCAAAACCCACCTGCGCGCGACCCCCCTCGGCCAAACCCACCTGCGTGGGTACCACCATCACCGACCTGTCGCCACCTAAACCACCGCCTCTGAAAATGTGATATGACCCTACCACGAGCGCGACTTAGATGAAATCATCGTCACCATCGAACTCATAAGGACGAAGCCAGTCAGAATAGGTGGTTTACTCGTCAGCGCCGCCATAGGTCGCCGGAAACAGCCCTGAATCGGAGAGGGGGGGTAGAGTCTGCCGCCTTTCTCTCTTTTTTTCTCTAAGAAAGAAACCTAGAATGAGAGAAAAGTGGGTTTTATAGGTGATTTAGATGGGTGGGTTTCGTATTAGGTTGGTTCATATCACGCTCGAAATTGTCTCAATTTTGCATTTTAGATTTTATTTTACTATGATACTAATCATAAACATTAGAAATATTTAAATAATAATATTTAGAAATATGGTGTGATTTAGTAGTTGATTATGATTCTAGTTGATTAGAAAATATACGGGTTTTTTTCGTTTAAGGAAATATTGTTACGTAAATACTGAATCGATTTGGTTCTAATCAGATACTGAATCAAACAGCCAAGTTTCAGTCAGATGCATATCCAGTCAGAACTTCTAACTGGGTCAATTTCTGACTGAGTCAGATCTTACTGAGTCAATGTAATCGAACAGTCCTTACTCGTTTGTTTATCCATTACAACTAATTTAAATAAACATTAAGTTATATCATTATCCCTTAATTCACCACAACATGAAAAGTGAAGGGACGACGTTAATGACAAACGAGGTCTATAAAATTAAAGGCCATTAACCGTAAATTGTTTTTAAATGAAACACTTAGTAAGATAGAGTTAATAGAATGAAATATTAAATCTAATCCATAAAAAATACTAGTATTTAGGGAAGTAGATCGTAACAAAACAATTATTTGTCATTACTTGAATTCACTCAAGAAAAGAGTGCTAATGGTAAGTTTCAAGACTTTTGAGTTAGAAGAAACGGTTTGATGAACCATATGGATGTAATTTGATAATGTTGGATAGACAGTAAAAAAAAGCCACCTGGAAAGATGATTCATTTACAGAATTTAAACCAACTTTATCGGCGGAGATTCCCCGTAATTTTTTACTTACTTTCACTGTGTATTTAATGCAAGAAATTTAAATTCCCAACAAATTCTAAACTATTTAATAATGCATGATAAAAAAAACATATAATATTTACAACTAATACTACCTTTCGAATTATATCCTTTTTGTTTTGTTGGAAACTTGGAATACCATAATATTTTGAAACAATAACAAGATTAAGCTTGAATTCTTCATGAAACAATTTTTTATATAAATAAATCACATTATAAACATTTACACCTTTAACAAAATGAAAATTTCTCAAAATGCCTTTTTAATCATTTTTTCTTTTAAAATGTAGGTCAAAATTTTAATATGGTTGTTCGAACATAAATAGGGTCCTTTTAAATTTTAACATAGTTGTTCGACCGTGTTCAAGTTTGATCGAACTTATTCGTAAACATGTCGGTCGAACTTTATATAGGTTCGTTCGAACTTTAATTATGTTCGATCAGTCGTATTTAAACATGTGGACAAATAATATCGTTAAATGAAAATTCGGGCAACTTTGTTTAAAAGACATGGACGAGTCTATTGGATGAACACAATTTTAAGAGTGAATTTTTCAAAATAACATTTTGAGAAAAAATCTAGTTCAATGGATATTTTAAGAATTTTACCTTAACAAAATGGTAAAAATAGAATGATGAAAACTAAGGTACATTTTTCATCATTCAATGTATGAACCAATGTTTTGAAAACCGGACCGGACCGACCGGTCCGACCGGTTCGACCGATTCGACGGGAACCGGACTCCAATCCGGTCCGGTTCGGTGCTTAAAACCGGTTTAACAGTGAACCGGTGGTCAGACCGGTTGAACCGGTCGAATCGGCTGTCGGACCGGTTGAACCGGTCGAACCGGCGGTCGGACCGGTGGTTGAACCGGCTTTTTTATAAATTTTTTTTTTTTTTTGTAATTTTTACATAAATACGGTCCGGTTCTTATATACGATCCGACCGGTTGAACCGATCCGACCGGTTGAACCGGTCCGACCAGTAAACCGATAAGACGTCCGGTTCACTGTCCGGTCCGGTTTTAAAAACATTGAACGGTGTCTTCTAAAACAAGATTGTAAATTTGTAATCCAAATTTTTATTTTCCATCAACAGTCATACCACAAGTTGACTTCATTGACTTGGATCTATAAACATTTCACTATTATTATTATTCTTTTTTCTTTCTAAATTCAATTATTAAAAACTCAAACATATAATATGCAAAATATAATAATACTTTTGAGTTGTTCGCCGACACCTTCCCTGTGTGTTCTTCTTCCTACTTGATTCTCTCTCTTCATTACTCTGCTCTCAAGCTTCGAATCTCTACTCTAATGAAAAACAAAAACCCACCGCATCTTCTTCTTCATCACATCCCCTCTGTCACTGCATGTCATCTTTTAAGTCAAACTCTTCTTTGATCACTGCTTAAATCATCCCAAAATGGGCCCAATTCGTTGCGATCCCCTTCTCTTACTTAACTTTCTTGCAGCGATCTTCGTTTCATTGTCTTCTGTTCACAGCACCACTGATCCAAATGATGGTAACACTAAATCTTGATCTTTTCTTGTGTGTTTTGGTGCTTTTGAAGTTTATTTTATGTGTTGGAATGCTGGATGTGTTAGATTGTGTTTCACCAGGGTTTCTGTTGATTCTAAGTTAAAGTTCTTCCTTTTGTAGTTTTGGGCATTCACAAGTTCTATCTTTCCGTGTGATTTCCATGTGAATCTTACAATACTCAAATCAATTGTGAAGTTGGCTTATAGTTTGTTTGATCCTGAAAGGGAAAATGGGTTTCCTGTCTTTTATGGAATGGATGACGCATTTTGTAAATCAGATATTGGCTTTTAGGATTCTGTGTTGTTCAAAAATGAAGCTTTTGGTTTTGGACCTCTGATTGAAAGAAATATAATCTTGTGTTGTATGTTTGTTTGGCAAATTTAAGTTTAGTGTGTATAGTGTATACAATTGTTTCATCATTATGTTTCAAAATGGTGAAATGGGGTTCACTTATGTTGGTTTGTGTAGGGCATTGATAGTAGTTTTTGTTTGGTTGCAGTTCAAGCACTACAGGTTTTGTACACTTCTTTAAACAATGCTGCACAGCTAACAAATTGGAAAACTAGTAATGGTGACCCATGTGGCGAGTCATGGAGAGGGGTTACATGTGAGGGCTCAGCCGTTGTTTCTATGTGAGTTCACTAGTTTCTTTTGGTGATCAAATAGTACACATTGTAATTTTTTCTGCTTAGTTGCATCGCATGGTTAGCATACTCTGCTTTCAGGTGTAATTGTAGTTCTTATTATTTGTGAAAGTTAATCGGATTCATTGTTTTTGCTTCGACAGTCAACTTCCTGATTTAGGGATTGATGGGACACTGGGATACATGCTGTCGGGCCTTACGTCACTGAAAACATTGTGAGAATAGCATCTCCAACTTCACCAAAATTAATCCACAAGATTATCATATTATGAATTACTGATTTTGTCTTTTGGGTCTGTTGTAGAGACTTAAGTGGGAACAACATTCATGACGCATTTCCATATCAGCTACCACCAAATCTTACAAGCCTGTAATATTTAATCTTAGTTGATCGTTCTTGTTTATTTTAACCCTCTCCATTTTCTTCTTTTGTTATTCCATCTTTTTGATGCTAATATTTTCAACCTTGCAGAAAACTTGCAAACAACAATTTAAGTGGAAATATTCCATACTCCCTTTCTTTGATGTATAATCTGAATTACATGTAAGAGCCATACCCTGATAAAGTGACACTCATTTGTCTTGCTGTTTAATAAAACGCTTAATCTGTATATTTTTTTGGCTTCCAGCAATCTTAGTCACAATATGCTTTCTCAGAATATGGGAGATATATTCAATAATCTTACTAGTCTCACTACTTTGTAAGTTTGAAGCTCAAAACTTTTCTTTGTTTTACATAGCATAGTTTATTTATCTAAACTTACATACTTGTATTAAGCGTAACTTTACCACTACTCTTACATGCTACATATTGATGCAGGGATCTCTCGTATAACAACTTCTCAGGAGATCTACCAAATTCCATCAGTTCACTGTCAAGCATTTCTACATTGTAGGTCTCTTAGTAATAGTCATTGCTAACTATCGTTTCAAATTGTTTAGAACCATAATGATGCTTTTGTATTGGCAGTCATGTGCAGAACAATCAATTAACAGGTTCTTTAAATTCCCTAGCTGGTCTGCCTTTAAATGACGTGTAAGCTCAAATTCCCATATTTTGTTATCATGATATGTGGCGGCTATCTTATGCCTTTGTCTTTGTCTCAGAAATGTAGCAAACAACCGTTTCAGTGGGTGGATACCAAAGGAGCTTCTTTCTATTCCTGCTTTCATGTAAGCTAATATGTGACATTTTTTAGAGTGCTTATATTATCCTATTTATTCTGATTCATTAAATGTAACAGATATGGTGGGAATTCGTTTGATAATGGCCCTGCTCCGCCTCCACCGCCATACACCACCCCTCCTGCTAGATCTCACAATAACCACAACCGTTCTCCGCCCTCACGTATTCATGCAGGGTCTGATGAGCCGTCATCAAATACTAGCAGTGGAAAGAAGTTGAGCACTGGAGCTATTTTAGGCATAAGTTTGGGTTCGGCATTTGTGATACTCTTTACAGTTCTTGTGCTTCTTTACTGCTTTTTAAAAAGGAAAAAGACGGGAAACACCACTAGAAGTTCCACAGTAAACCCTCCTATCATCGGAGAGAAAGGTTTGGCTCATCTATTTCTAAAATTTATGCACACATATGCTTATTAATGAAAAGGCATATGTATGCTGGTCGTATAAACACAAAGGGCATAGGTGCTTGTTTTACCATGTTTTGATTATATCATTGGCAAGTAAGTTATAATATATTTTTCATATGTTTGCTATGTTGAATGAGACCCTTTGAATGTTGTTTTTCTTAATATTTCCAACCCTGAACCACCCAATAATGTATTTTTCATGTATTGTGCAGTTAATGCAGAAATGCAAGAACAGAGGGTAAAACCCACAGCCAGCATAGTTGATTTGAAGCCCCTACCAACTGAGATCTCAACATCTGAGAGCGTGAAAAGTGGATCTATAAGAGAGTGAAATCCCCCATAACCACTAGTTCATATACGGTTGCAGCTCTTCAAACAGCAACAAACAGTTTCTCTCAAGATAATATAATTGGTGAAGGTTCCTTGGGTCGTGTTTATAAAGCAGACTTCCCCAATGGAAAGGTACACTCACTTTCGGTTATTGTCGAAAAGAATTTGTGAATATCGTGCTAATAGACTTGTTTTGTCCTAGATGATGGCGGTTAAGAAGATAGATAATGCAGCATTATCACTTCAAGAAGAAGATGATTTTGTGGAAATTGTCTCAAACATGTCGCGCTTAAGGCATCCAAACATCGTTCCATTAGCTGGATACTGCATAGAGCATGGACAGCGTCTTTTGGTTTATGATTACATTGCGAATGGAAGCTTGCAAGATTTGCTGCATTTTGCTGAAGATAGCAGCAAAACCTTGACATGGAATGCGCGTGTTAGGGTCGCACTTGGGACTGCTCGAGCTCTAGAGTATGTCACCGTATATAAATTTATTCAATAACCTTCCATTGTTCTGGCTTTCTCAGAAGCCCCCTTTTACTTGTGGCAGGTACTTGCATGAAGTTTGCCTACCTTCTGTTGTACATAGAAACTTAAAGTCCGCAAATATTTTACTTGATGAAGAATTGAATCCTCATTTATCAGACTGCGGTCTAGCCGCTCTTACACCCAACACAGAGCGAGAGGTAAAATTTGATAAATCTAGCTTATGTATCTTTAGTTGAGTTCATACGATGGGTATTTGAATAAGTTTGTTCAAATTTGTACAGGTGGCAACACAACTAGTTGGCTCATTTGGTTATAGCGCCCCTGAATTCGCGTTGTCTGGCATATACACCGTAAAAAGTGATGTTTATAGCTTTGGAGTGGTGATGTTGGAGCTGTTGACTGGTAGGAAGCCACTGGATAGGTAAACCCTCAATCAATGATACGTTAAGATAAGCTCAATTATACTTTTTTTTTCAATGTTTATTTGACATTAATTTCTTGCATATTCTTTTGCTAATATGTATGCAGTTCAAGAGCGCGAGCTGAACAATCACTTGTAAGATGGGCACCCCTCAACTCCATGACATTGACTCCTTGGCCAAAATGGTCGATCCTGCGTTGAATGGCATGTATCCTGCCAAATCTTTGTCTCGCTTTGCTGACATCATTGCCCTTTGTGTTCAGGTAAATTTGTCAAAATTCAATTGTTGCTTGTTATATTTCTGATGTTTTGGTGTTGTACACTTACAGCCTGAACCAGAGTTCCGGCCTCCCATGTCCGAAGTTGTGCAAGCATTGGTTCGGCTTATGCAAAGGGCTAGTGTGGTCAAGAGGCGACCCAGTGATGACTCGGGGTTTATATATAAAACCCCAGATCACGAGGCGTATGAGATGTCATACTAATACATCCAAATTAAAATGACAAAACCTTGCAGTTTTCGCATATATTAATGCAAGGTCAAAGACTCAACTTTGATGATGTTGATGATGATGAATTAAATGAATAGATCTGGCGTATGTATTCTTATTCATTTTCCATCAAAATCTGGTCACTTGAAGTTCAAGTTAAGGTAAATATATATACTGATGAGATTTTATATATTTGTATGAGAGAAAAGACTTTGACTTTCCTCTGTTATTTCAATTCTACTTTGTTAAGTTTTAATGTATCTTCCAAGATATTTGTGGTATCATAAATCATTTTTAATGTTTATTAACTTTTTATGAAAATTATTTATTAAGTGATTGTATGGTGTCATTTTATTTCTCAGTTTTTGGGTTAGATCATTTTCTAGTGCTACTACATCTTCTATTAAATAAAATTCAACTACAATATCATCATTTTCTAGACTTTACTAAATTTACTTTATTAAATAATTTTTCTCATGCTTTACCATGTGGGTTCTATTGTATTTCCCTTTTGGTTTAATTAAAACTTATGATAAATAAATTAATATAAATTTAAAAAGGAACAATCCTGAATAATGTGAAGTGCATGTGACTTGTGAGAGGACTATTCTCATGAAGAGAACTTTACATAGATAAAAGTAAAAATAACAAAAGACATTTTGTTTGATTCTTTAGTCACGGGCAATTTACACTTTAGTTTATATATATGAAAGGAAAATATTAATAAATAATTTGTCTTCTTTTGTAATTCAATTCATACTCCCGTTAATACAGTTATGACATTGAGACAGGTAATACAGAGAGGGGTATTCTCACAATGTGTCTCAAACTTCCTGTTAACACAATCTCACCATGGCTAAATGAATCTTTTACTTGTGTAACATTAAGCACCACTTCCAAATCTTGGGTGCCTGTGGAACTATGGTGAACCATGGTGGTTTCACTTCCACAAGCACCCCGCTAGGCGGCACCACCGCACACACATAAGTCTCCACCTTGTTGGCGACGCTCTTGACAGTCCTCTTTACTAACCGTGACCCCCTGAGTGCTGAAATGGTCAATGAAGGGGTGTTTAGATCCGATGGTGCGTGAAAGGAGTGCGTACACGGTTCACCAAGTGCGGTCTTGATCATTTCTTGATCGGGTTTGGTAATGAGCACAAGAAACTCATGTAGTCCTCAAATCCTGTTTCGTAATCATGTTAGTTGTAGCCTACAGTTTATAATGAATAAGTGGTCAGGTATTTAATTATAAGATCACCTGACGTAAAAACGAGCCCTGGATCAATAGCGTGGGTGGGACTCACGAGACCAGCCCCATGATCGAAAGGCGTAGATGGATGCAAGTTGTAGATTTCCTGTCCTTGGGCCATTATCGGTTCCCCACGGTTATCGTATGCAGTTGCTGTGGTTGCCATTGCAGAAGATATCATTGATGGGGACCAAGAAGGATTTCGTTGCTTGATCAATGCCGCGATTCCAGCAATATGGGGTGCCGCCATACTTGTACCTGATACCAATCCAAAGTGATAACCTGAAAATTTCATTATAAACCAATATTTCATTACTAGTATCGTGTAATTTCAGTCGCAAAACGCTTTTCGCAACCAAGATTGCGTGGGCTGCGACAAATTTGCAACCACCAACTCTTTAAATTCACCTTTTTTTTCACAAACTTACGACCAATTCTAACGGTTGCAAAAGGATAATCACCACACCTGCGCGCACTCTATAGAATTGGTTGGTTTATCTTGACTGATCATTGTTTATGATGTCAAATGGCAGTTTATGTTTCAGTTTTCACTATTCAGATAGTGACTTAGTTAGATCAAAGTAGTGGAATAGTGCTACACTTATTTGTAGGAGTTGGTTTTTTTGCAAGTCTTGTGTCTAACTGAAAGTGAGAGTTCTACCGGTAAAATAACACATCTGTAGGTGATTTTGGGGCTAAACCAGCAACCACCTATGGTTTTTAACAGTAATTCAGTAAAACTGTTACCCGACAGCATTGAACGTGTAACGCTCATTGGGCTCCAAGCTGCCCAAATATTGTCACCAGGTGCTAGTATATCCGGCTTCAGCAAATCCAATGGGTTCTTTTTCACATCGATGAAGTTGGGTCCTCTCGACGAAAACCTGCTGACGATCGGACCTCTCTCCTTATAACTAGCAACCCTTCCTTCTCCTATCGCTGCTCGCCCGCAGTACCCCGTTACAACCCCTTTATCATTTCTTTTTGTATGTTTCTCGTAGTAATCTATAATAACCTGTGCATCACTAACTTTTGGTATCATTATCCCCGGGATAGAGAACGGATAAGAGTCCGCTATGAAGTCACCGTAAGCGGGATTAGCAACGAACACGAAGCCTGCAAACCCGAGGGCACGAGCGGTGTTGATGATATCAGGTATGGATGAAGACCAGTTGACGAACCCTGCTGAAAACATGCATATAACAATGCTGTGTTGTACAACAACAGGGTCTAGCGCCTCAGGATGCTGACATTCTTCTATGTATGCAGGAGTTTTTGGGAAATCACCATTTGGTATAATAGCATCTTTAGCGAAAACCAACTTATGTTGTAGTAAGGTTGGTGCAGATAGTCCGATGCCATCGATTTTCTGACCATTTCCGAGGACGAGGGAACCAGGGTAGGTTCGGTCGGTGTTGCAGGCAGCCACGCCTACAGCCCAGGGGCTGTATGAGGCGGTCGTGTATGGGGCTGGACCGCGGTTCCCGGCTGCTTGAACCACTAAAACACGAGCCTTGCGTGCAAACAACATAAAGATGTCAAACATGCTTAACATGGTGAGTTTTTTGTTTGATGGTTCATCTGGGCCTATGGACAGTGTTAAGATATCAACTCCATCTTTAATTGCCTGCAAGAATTAATATGAGTTTGTTGGTGAGCACAAGTGAGTGGGATTAATGGTGGGTCATACGTACACTCCATCTTTGTTTCTTACTTGATCAATTGCTGCAAGAACATCTGTTGAGGTTCCTACGCTTGGGTATATGGCTTTGTAAACAGCAATTCTGAATCAAAATGATCTCATAGATATAAGTCAAATGTAGAATTAATGAGAGTAGCACAAGGTACACATCTTAATTAAGTTTTTACCGTGCACGTGGCGCCATCCCACTGGCTCTTCCATAGTTGAAACCATTGACAACAACTGGAACTCCATGATTTCCAGCAGCAGTTGATGCTACATGACTGAAAAAGAACCATTGTAGACTTGTAGTCAGATCTTATGAAACATATATATTACGTACTTATGAAAGAGGGACCTAAATTAATTTCTACATGAAACAAAAACAAAACAACTTTATATATATATCATGATCTAACTGGTTTTGTGAAAGGTGGCATTAATGTAAGTTACCTTCCATGTCCAACTGCATCATAGGGAGACAAGATGTCAACCGAAGCATTAAGACAGCCTCTTGCTAGTGCCCCGGCTGCAAAGAACCTAGCCGAAATGATCTTCCCGTTACACGAACCCCTCGGAAACATAGGCCCCTCTTGACAAACACCCGAAAACAACCTTGTGTGGTTACCATCCCTCGGGTCATATGCAAAGCTCGGGTGGATCGGATTGATACCCGTGTCAACAAAACCGATCACAATCCCTTCGCCTGCGTTCGTCTTATAATCTCCTCTATGTGCATGCCAAACACCTTGTGGTAACCCTAACAAGTTGGGGCTATGGGTTGTCATCATTTTAGCTCCTCTATCTCTCTCGATGAGCTTAACTCCAGGCGCATATTTTAACTTATTGGCCTGAGTAGGAGTAGTATGGACAGAAAAGCCATTGACAATGTGGTTGAAGCTATAGAGCTTCTTGTAAGCACCTTCTTCTAAAGTGCTTTGCAGAAGTTGATCATGGGATTCTTCCAAGTGCTTTGCATGACGAATCTTTAATATTTCACTGACAAAATCAATATAATCAGGAACAGAGATAGCTAGAATTATAAACGATCATCACTCTTATAAATCTGTTATATTATTATTGTTGGAATTTTTTAGTTAGATCTTAACTATATGTATAATAACGCATTCATGGTTTTTCACCATCAAATTTGCTTCTTTAACACACAAAATCTGTTTTGTTATTATTTTTATTTTGTTTATTGGTTAAGAGTATTCACATTTGGTGATCCATTTTAAGTGAACGTGTGTACTATATTATCTGGAATGGTTGTGAGTGAAGGAGATAGTAAATTTATGATGATTGTACCGTGATTTTCCATATTTGGGAAAACACGTTAGAAAATTTAAAGTGGTTATAAATGGAAGTGAGAAAAAATGTAATAATAAATATATAAAAAATATTATTTAATTGAAAAAGAGAGTAAAAAAATAATATTTTGATATAAATATAAGAATGAGAATGAGCAAGATAGTGTCAATGATCTAATATGTCATTTATATATTTTCTACTTCAACGCCCATAAATTTGTTTTGGTATTATTTATTATTTATTATTGTTGTTCTTCAACACCCATAATTATAATTATATTGTTATTTTATTTATCATATTATTAAATTTTATGATTTTTTGCCTAAAATTTTTTCCAATGGTGAAATACTGATTTTCTTCTTTGTTTTATTAATCATCAACTAGTAACATTTTTTATAAATCATCAACTGGAAACAGACTTGGATCTTGATCATAATACACATTAAAAAAATAAATAAAATTGAAGGTATTAGCCGGTTATCAAATCGGAATTGTTGTTTATACTAGGAATTGCCAGTTTTGTCAAGATTTGTTAAAATACACCAAACACAAATAAATCAACCAGCTTTGAGATAATTAACTAAATAAAACCCACGAAACCTAGAGTAAATTAGCGAAAAACAAATGATACTAATTATGAACAGATTTTAAGATTGGACCAACCGGATGAATTAATAGACAGTACAAGCTACTAGTCACGCGAGCTAGACAAGAAAATATGATAGTTTCAAATTGGTTATACGTCTGAAAGAAAACAGCTAGTGGAAATATATTCTATATATAAGTTATAAAATAACTCACTTATTAAACACAACACTTACGTACAAAATTAAGATTTATATCAAGAAAGATTCATATACATATGAGAATCATACGTATCTGCAGGATGAAGCTTTTGGGCGGAAGCAGAATATTCATGTTGTAAAAAGGCAACCGGTGGATCACCTTCCACCATGACCATGTATATATCTCGTTCTTCTCCAAAACAAATGGTGCAGATTAATACAAGTACAAAAACAAGTTGCAGATCAATCGCCATGGAAATATATTAAGATATTTGGATTCTTGATGATGGTGATGTGATATAGAAATAGATGTTAACTGTTTTTAATGTGAAAAAAAGCTTATTAATCAGCTTGTTTTTTTGTGTAACCGTTGCATTTGTTGGTGATTTTTGTTTTATTGTGATGATTAAAAACGTGATCTGTGTTCATGTTTCTTGTGAAGGAATAAAAGTATGAATTATTAATTGAAATTTAATTAATACTTTCTTTTAATTAGTTGTATATCTTAATAAAAAGATAATTTTCTATATTTACATTTTTCGTAATCATATTTGTTTTATTATTTCATCCAATTTTAGTTCCAGGAATTTCCTCCTGAAATTAACGGAAAACTTGTATACTAAAAAAAATAAGAATGTCTATTTATGACATAATAATGTTTAATTTATTAAAAAAGTTCTCTTGTTTGACCAAAAGATAAGTGGTAACATGCAAAAAGAAAATATTGACACAATTTTTCCATCAATAGTATGTATGTACATTATTATCAAAAGAGTATATTACAATTTGTATATTTGACGTTTTTCCATTTTAATCATTTGTATCCATATAGTTTCAATGTCTCGATTTGCATACCTGACGTTTATAGTTTTAACCGTTTGCATCACTAATGTTTTTATTATGTAACCATTTGAATTAAAATGACTAACGGTGTTAGTCAAGTATGTTAACGGGCCCCACATCATTTGTTTTTTGTAAGGGTATTTTTGTCAATTTTTTAATCCTATTTTTTACTATTTTCAAAATTCCACACATTTTCATTTACAATCATCTTATCATCATTCACCGTATCATCATTTGAACCATCATCTCCACCACCAACTACACCCACCAGCCCATCATCACTGACCATCCCCACCAGCCACCATGCTAACCATCCCCACCAGCCATCAATTAGTAGGTGAAATACCATCAAAGTTATCGGGTTTTCCGGATTCGTACAAGGTCGGATAAGCTCTCTGGTGGAGTAATCGTCAGAATTGCACTCGGATCTGTTCTGGGTCTTCTGTTAAATTTAGTAATTTTCTTCTTTTGATGTTGTAGGATGAGAAACCAAAATGAAAACTTAACATCAAAGGATTTGGGGAAAACAAAGCATATTGAAATTAAGATCTTATGAATTCAAAATCAAAATCAATAGAGAACGTTAACAGTTTTCCATCGTTAGCAGCAGCGGTGATTGGCGGTGCAAAGGGGAAATCCGGTGAGTTGAGTAAGAAGCTACTGTTCTTAAAGAAGAACAAAGATTGAAATAAATTTGATTCAAATAATTTCCAGATCTACAAGAGAGAGGAGAGGAGAGAGAAAGAGACAGTGACCGTTATGTGAAGGATGGTTACACAGTGTTGTGGTGGTGGTTGTGGTCCGGCGGTAGCGGTGGCGGTGATGGTATTCTACCGTGAAAGAGAGAGAGAGGGAAAGAGAGAGATAGAGCAATGATTAATGTCGATAGTTACATGACGAGCGATGTTGGTCATGGTGTTTGTGATCTGGCGCTAGCGATGATGGAAAAGTGGTGCACTACCCGGAAGAGGAGAGAGAATGGTGGGTGGAGGTGAGGGGGGACCATGTTGATGATGATGATGGTGTTAGTCTGATAAGATGATGATTGGAAGGTTGGGGTGGGGGTGGTTTAATAAAGTGACTTTCAATGGTATTTTTGTCAATTTACCAAAAACTAACAGTTAAATCTAACTACGTCAGTGTTAGGACTCAAATGGATACAAAAATGAAACGTTAGGGGGGAAATCGAGACTTTAAAACTGCAGGGATACAAATGATTAAAATGGAAAAATATCAGCGATGAAAATGGTAATTTACTCTTATCAAAATAAGTATAGAATCTATTATTCCATTGACCCACAAAGGTAGCACGAACTTTTAATTTTTTATCTGGTCATTGTTCGAATAAAAAAACGTTGATCATGATGATTATGCAAGATAGAGATAATAAAAAAACATATATATAGTGGCGGATCTTTGTAACACCGGACGTTTTAAAAGTTGTGGAAAGAAGAATAAAAAAGAGGAAATGTAATAAGACCCAAATTGAGGGGTTAAAGGTGTAAAATTGTAAAATAATATAATAATTTTATACAAAAAGGTGGCATGGCCGCCCACTCTACCTGCATACCAACTTTCTATGAGTTTTAGAGAGAGAAAGAGCAGAAAGCTCTCGGATTCTTGAAGAAGAACATGAAGAAATCCGAATTCAAGGTAAGAATTAGTGCTTTTAAGTTGCTCTTGGCTAGAATCGGTCTCGGTTATATGTTCTTATATGTATGTGTTCGGGTTTGTATATTTTAGGCCCATCTAGGTGTTTGAATTCTTTGGAAAGTTTGAGTTTTAGAGTTTGAAGGTTGAAAGCAGTAAAGGTGAGTTCTAGACCCCGTAATTCACTTGTTTTAAACCTTCTTTGGAGCTGAAAATGTATGCAAAACCATTTTTACAAAAGTTATTTGAATACCCGTAAGTATCCATGCATGTATGTTGATATTTTATGGTTGTTATGTGTTATTTTATGCTTAGAATAGTAGGATTAAACTTGTAATAGGTTAATACGATGATTGGGACTGATAATATGTTAAGAATATGCTAAACAGGTTGTCCAACCGCCTAGACAGTACCCCAACCGTTTAAAATTTACCTTAGAAAGTTTCTGTCAGCCCATACGCCCAAACATGACCCAAGCGCCCAAACAGTGTCCCAACCGCCTAGAAAATGCCTTAGGAATTTTAATTGAAAGCCCATGCGCCTGAACAGTAGTCCATGCGTCTGACACTTAGTCCCAGATGCCTAAGTACTACCCAGACGCCTAAATAGTTCCCATGCGTCTGAGATGGTCGAGAAGCCTAAGTGTTGAAACACCCAAATAGTGTCCATGCGCCTAAACTGCCCTCATGCGCCTGTATAGTGCACATGCGCCTAGAACACTTAGAATATTTTTTAAAATTTTGAGTAAAACAGAATCATCAGGGTTTGACCCAAGTTTGACTTAGGGTTTTTAATTGCTATTATGTTGCATTAATATAGTTGTTCCTATGGTCATAGTAATTATTATTTTGTGACTTATGTGGTGTGTTTATGATTATAAATGCAAGTATTATCCTTAATAAAGAGAAAGATTAATGATAAAGAAAAGTGGAACATAATTAATATGCTAAAAGTCTT
This sequence comes from Flaveria linearis, assembly GCA_024085815.1. Taxonomy (NCBI): domain Eukaryota; kingdom Viridiplantae; phylum Streptophyta; class Magnoliopsida; order Asterales; family Asteraceae; genus Flaveria; species Flaveria linearis. The sequence goes on along the minus strand of CM044002.1, from coordinate 49,245,569 downwards.
GCAAGCATGTAGGAGGTGCACGACTATGTTATCGTTAGCTCAACTGTAATGCGGGTTAGCTACCCAAAGGATGCACACAGGGCCAACCAATTGAGATTGGCAGACCTTTGCAGGAAACCCGAGGTGACTGGGCCAAACTTGAGTACAGTGATCATAGCCTATTAAGAGTATAGTTGATGCGTGCTCACACACAAGAGTAAGAGAAGTATTTTTATAAAAAGAGTATTTTCATATATATACATTACACAAGGTATTTTAATACTTTTAAAACTAGAACTCACTCAGCAACGCTGACTTTTATACATTTTCAGTTGGCAGGTAATTGTTGCGGTGGATGGCACGAGGGTGTAGCTACTCGGCAGGGAAAGACTGACATCCATTCCTGTGCTATGATATTATTATTTTGTAATGCCATGAAACAATCTTTTGTAACTTGAACATTATTGTATTGCTTAACAACAGTATCTTTTAATAATAGAGAATGGCTTTTGCTAACGTAATTCCGCTGTCTATTTTATGAAATGAATATTAGTATGTTTTATGTGTAATGAATGACCAACTGTGAGGTTCCCAGGAACGGGACCTTACAAGCTGGTATCAGAGCCATAGTTTAAGTGAATTGGGTAACACATTTCCAAAGCCTAAACTTAAACTGAAAATGGGACAGATAGAGGGATGTCAGGCCGAGTAGCTCGTGCGATCAGGTAGGTCTTTTATAAATGTTAACCGGTATTATATGCGTGTGTTATTTGACTTATGTATTCATAGTAGATTTAGATACTGATGTAGTCAGGACAGGAAATGCTTAGGGTGTGAAGAGTAAATTAAGTGGCTAATCACAACTGGCCACTGTAATTAGGGACTTACTATACTTGACATAAACTGAGCTGCTCCCTTGAATGACTGTGTTAGTGTTTGAATCTTATAGCGTTTAGGGAATGGCTGGACAAAAATCTTCCAAGGTTTCTAGAGGCAGAGGTCGGCCACGTGTGACTAGGAGTAGTGCTAAGGCTACTGAGACGACTCATGAGAACCCTGAGGTTGATGGCCGAAGTGAGGAAATGAGAATGCTATCCTGAATGCCTCAGCTAGGGAGGCGATTGTTGATGAAGTGTAGCAGGTCATGCAGACAGTCTTACCATCTGTGGTGACTGAAGTTATCAGGGCTGTGAGGAGCAAGGACAGAAAGGAGAAGGAGAATAGGAAGGGATCCATAGGCAAGGGAAGCAAAGGGGAGGAGGAATGACCGGAGCCTGAGACCGTGTTTTCTGAAGAAGGGGAGGATGATTTAGTGAGGTGACGACCAAGGGGTTGCAGTTATAGGACATTCCAAAGGTGCAAACCCCCGACCTTCGATGGTAATGGCAATGCTTCTACCGCTTACCGCTGGGTGAGGGAGATGGAGGCGGTGTTGGAAATCAGTAAGTGTCGCAAAGACCAGAAGGTGAAGTTCGAGACTCACTCTTTTGTTGACTCAGCGTTGTGTTGGTGGGACAACATTGTCCAAGCTGAGGGTACCAGAGCCATCGGGAAGATGCGATGGAAGGAGTTGAAGTAGCTAGTGATCGAGGAATTCTGTCCTCACAAAGAGCTCGACAGGATCGAGAGAGAGTTCCTGCAACTTGAGGCGGGAACCATGACCCACCAGCAGTACACTACCAAATTTAACGAAATGGCAAGGCTGGTGCCGGATCAGGTGAGGCCGGTGTCAAGGAAAATCAAGAGGTACATCCAGGGACTGTTGGCTGATATTCGCAGGCATCTGATCACTGCTCAGCCCGGCACCTTTTGATCGGTGGTGGACTTGGCGGGCAGGTTGTACGATGAACGGGAAGAGGCGGTGGTAGAAGTGAGGAAGATGAGTGGTGGTGATAAGAAGTGGAACGGGAAGAGGTTTAGAGGTGGTGGTTTTGCTCCAAACAACAAGAGGATGAAGGTGGATGATCGTAGGGTGTCGTCAAGCTCAGGGCTGAAGAAGTGTGGCAAATGTGGAAGGGAGCATAACGGCAGGTGTAGGTTGGGATTGAATGTATGCTTCAGGTGTGGCAAGCCTGGCCACATCGCTAGAGACTGTAGGGTGCTGAAGTGTTATAACTATGGCAAGAAGGGCCACACGACCAAAGACTGCAAGAAGCCGAGGGCGGAAAGCTCTGGGGCGAAAAAGAAGCCGGAGGAAGGAGGACAGAGGGCAAGTTCTAGAGCTTACACCATGACCCGGGAGGAGCCCAGAGTGGATCCTGATGTCTTTCAGGTATGTTTCTAGTAAATCAAACTTGTGCCTCTGTATTATTTGATTCTAGTGCTAGTAGGAGTTTTATTTCTACTACTTTTTATGATAAGTTACCTGTTAGCAGCAGAAGTATTAATGATCCATTCGATGTAGAAACTGCTATTGGTAAGTCCACAACAATTACTGATGTGATAGAGGACTGTGCCATAGAATTAGAAGGTCATAAGTTTACTGCTAAGTTACATGTGATGCCCTTAGGTGGATTTGATATAGTCCTAGGAATGGATTGGTTAGCGGACTACAGGCGAACATTGTGTGTCACAAGAAGATGATTAGATTGATAGCGCGTGACGGAAGCCCAGTGACGGTATACGGTGATCAAGTTACAATGATTCCGAAGGTGATTTCGATGGCGGTGGCGGGGAAGTGCATGAGACGTGGATGTAGTGCCTATCTGGCCTACGTAAAAGATGTGGACACGTCAACACCATAATTGCCCGATGTACCGTGCTGAGTGACTTTCCTGATGTGTTTCCAGAGGTCTTATCAGGTGTGCCACCGGATCGTGAAATCGAATTTCAAATTGACTTGATACCCGGTGCTCAGCCTGTAGCTAAGGCACCGTATCGGTTGGCTCCGACAGAGATGAAGGAATTGATGGAGCAACTGCAGGAGTTGCTCGATAAGGGATTCATTAGACCGAGTATCTCCCTTGGGGTGCTCGATCTTATTCGTGAAGAAGAAGGACGGTAGTATGAGGATGTGTATTGACTACCGTGAATTGAACAAGTTGACGGTGAAGAATCGGTATCCATTACCGAGGATTGGTGACTTGTTTGATCAACTTCAAGGTGCCAGTTGGTTCTCAAGGATAGACCTTCGATCTAGCTACCATCAATTGAAGGTGAAGGAGCAAGACATTCCTAAGACAACTTTTCGTAAGCGTCATGGACACTACGAGTTTCTTGTTATTTCTTTTGGACTAACTAACGCGCCAGCTGCATTTATGGATTTGATGAACCGAGTGTGTTGGCCAATGTTAGACAAATCAGTGATAGTGTTCATTCATGATATCCTGATTTATTCTAAGAGCGAGGAAGAACATGCCGGCCACATACGCAAGGTATTGGAGACACTTAGGAGAGAGAAGTTGTATGTTAAATTCTCCAAGTATGTTTTTTGGTTGCACGAGGTTTAGTTTTTGGGTCATGTTATTAATGCTGAAGGAATCATGGTAGCCCCGGCAAAGGTTGAGGCGGTGATGCAATGGAGGTCTCTAAAGACGCCATCCGAGATCCGTAGTTTCTTGGGTCTGGCAGGTTATTACACGAGGTTCATCCAGGACTTTTCTAAGATAGCCTCACCTTTGACCAAATGGACTCGCAAGGATGTGAAGTTCGAGTGGGGTCGAGAACATGAGTGTGCTTTTGAGGAGTTGAAGACGAGGTTAACCCAAGCTCCTGTCTTGACATTGCCCGAGGGAAGTGAAGATTTAGTGGGGTAATCGGATGAATCAAGTGAAAGAGTTTCAGAATGAGGTGTTGAAAGAAGATCGCCTCAACTCTGAACGAATGAGAGGTCTAGTCGCGGAACTGGGAGAAAACACCCACGGGGTTAGAACCCGCTTTGGGTGAATGTGGATCCCTAGTTATGGAGATCTGCGAGGGCGAATCATGGATGAAGCTCATAAGACTTGATACTCCATTCATCCCTGTGCCACCAAGATGTATCAAGACATGAAGAAGAACTACTGGCGGCCGGGTATGAAACCCGACATGGTGGAGTATGTGAGTAAGTGCCTTAATTTCTTGCAAGTGAAGGCAGAGCATCAGAAACCTTACGGGAAGATCCAACCACTGGATATACCCAAGTGGAAGTGGGAGCACATTACCATGGACTTCATTACGAAGTTACCTTGCACGACGAGGGGGTACGATGCTATCTGGGTGATTGTTGATCGTCTAACCAAGAATGCTCACTTCCTGCCGATCCACGAGACGTATTCATTCAAAAGACTGGCGGATCTGTTCATCAAGGAGATTGTAGCTCGTCATGGTGTACCAGTGTCGATCGTTTCGGATCGTGACACCCGATTCACATCGAAGTTTTAGAAGAGATTCCATGATGTGATGGGGACAAGGCTACACATTAGCATGACTTATCATCCTCAGATGGATGGATAGTCTGAGAGGACAATTCAGACGCTTGAGGACATGCTTCGGGCATGCGTGATCGATTTTGGAGGAAGTTGGGATGATCACTTACCGTTAGCGGAATTCTCATATAATAATAGTTATCATGCTAGTATTGGCATGCCACCATATGAGATGCTATACGGTATAAGATGTAGAATGCCCGTATGTATGGGAGACATTGGGCAAAAGGAGCTGGGAGGTGTCGAGGTGATCGAGGCTACGACTGAGAAATTGGAAAAGATCAAAGCCTTTATGAAGGCAGCGAAATACAGACAAAAGTCGTATGCTGACAAGAGGCGTAGACCGATAGAATTTAAGGTTGGCGATCGAGTTATATTGAAGGTCTCACCTTGGAAGGGGATCATCCGATTCAGAAAGCGAGATAAGCTAAGCCCGAGATACATAAGGCCTTTTCGAATCATCACACGGGTAGGAGAGGTAGCCTATTGACTTGAATTACCAGACGAGTTAAGTGGAATTCATCCTACATTCCATGTATCTCATCTGAGAAAGTGCTTAGCTGATGAAGACATGGTTGTACCACTGGAGGATATCGAGGTAGATGAACGGCTCAATTATGTAAAGCAACCAGTGGAGATCATCGATCGGAAGAAGAAGAGGCTAAGGAATAAAGTGGTTCCTCTTGTACGTGTGCAGTGGAAGCACAGAAAGGGATCTGATTCTACGTGAGAGACTGAGAAGGAGATGAGACAACATTACCCACAACTATTCAAAGAGTAACAGATTTCGGGGATGAAACCTATATAATGGGGGTGGACTTGTAACACCCGGATGTTTTAAAAGTTGTGGAAAGAAGAATAAAAGGAGGAAATGTAATAAGACCCAAATTGAGGGGTTAAAGGTGTAAAAGTGTAAAATATAATAATTTTGTACAAAAAGGTAACATGGCCGCCCACTCTACCTGCATACCAACTTTCTGTGAGTTTTAGAGAGAGAAAGAGTAGAAAGCTCTCGGATTCTTGAATAAGAACAAGAAGAAAACCGAATTCAAGGTAAGAATTAGTGCTTTTAAGTTGCTCTTGGCTAGAATTGTTCTCGATTATATGTTCTTATATGTATATGTGTTCGGGTTTGTATGTTTTAGGCCCATCTAGGTGTTTGAATTCTTTGGAAAGTTTGAGGTTTAGAGTTTAAAGGTTGAAAGCAGAAAAGGTGAGTTCTAGACACCGTAATTCACTTGTTTTAAACCTTCTTTGGGGCTGAAAATGTATGCAAAAGCATTTTTACAAAAGGTATTTGAATACCCGTAAGTATCCATGCATGTATTGTGATATTTTATGGTTGTTATGTGTTAGTTTATACTTAGAATAGTAGGATTAAACTTGGAATAGGTTAATACGATGATTGGGACTGATAATATGTTAAGAATATGCTAAACAGGATGCCCAACCGCCTAAACAGTACCCCCAACCGCCTAAAATGTGTCTTAAAAAGTTTCTGTCAGCCCATACGCCCAAACAGGGCCCAAGCACCCAAACAGTGTCCCAACAGCCTAGAAAATGCCTTAGGAATTCTAAGTGAAAGCCCATGCGCCAGAACAGTAGTGCATGCGTCTGACACTTAGTCCCGGACACCTAAGTACTACCCAGACGCGTAAATAGTTCCCATGCGTCATAGATGGTCCAGACGCCTAAGTGTTGAAATGCCCAAATAGTGCTCATGCGCCTAAACAGGCCTCATGCGCTTGCATAGTGCTCATGCGCCTGCATAGTGCTCATGCGCCTAGAACACTTAGAATATTTTCTGAAATTTTGAGTAAAACAGAATTATTAGGGTTTAACCCAAGTTTGACTTAGGGTTTTTAATTGCTATTATGTTGCATCATTATAGTTGTTCCTATGGTCATAGTAATTATTATTTTGTGACTTATATGGTGTGTTTATGATCATAAATGCAAGTATTATCCTTAATAAAGAGAAAGATTAATGATAAAGAAAAGTGGAACATAATTAAAATGCTAAAAGTCTTGCGTGCATATAGGAGGTGCACGACCATGTTGTCATTAGCTCAACTGTGATGTGGGTTAGCTACCCCAAAGGATGCACACAGGGCCAATCAATTGAGATTGGGGGACCTTTGCAGCATACCCTAGGTGACTGGGCCAGCCTTGTGTACAGTGATCATAGCCTATTGAGAGACCAAAGGCCCAACACCAGTTTCCCCGCGCATATAGTTTAGGGTATTGCTCATTGGTCTATATAGATAGTGAAAGATAAAGTTAAAAGAGTATGAAATAAACAAAGGCATACAGTAAAGAAATAAAGCATTACCTTGTTGTATAGTTGATGCGTGCTCACGTACAAGAGTAAGATAAATATTTTTATAAAAAGAGTATTTTCATATATATACATTACACGAGGTATTTTAATATTTTTAAAACTAGAACTCACTCAGAAACGCTGACTTTTATATATTTTTAGTTGGCAGGTAATTATTGCTAAGGATGGCACGAGGGTGTAGGTACTCGGCAGGGAAAGACTGATATCCATTCCTATGCTATGATATTGTTGTTTTGTAATGCAATTAAACAATCTTTTATAACTTGAACATTATTGTATTGCTTAACAACAGTATCTTTTAATAATAGAGAATGGCTTTTGCTAACGTAATTTCGCTGTCTATTTATGAAATGAATATTAATATGTTTTATGTGTAATGAATGACCAACTGTGAGGTTCCCGGGAACGGGGCCTTACAAGTTGGTATCAGAACCATAGTTTAAGTGAAGTGGGTAAAACATTTTTAAAGCCTAAACTTAAACTGAAAATGGGACAGATAGAGGGATGTCAGCCGGAGTAGCTACGTGCCATCAGGTATGTCTTTTATAAATGTTAACCGGTATTATATGCATGTGATTTAGATACTGATGTAGTCTTGACAGGAAATTAGGGTGTGAACAGTAAAGTAAGTGGTTAATCACAACTGGCCACTGTAATTAGGGAGTTACTATACTTGACATAAACTGAGCTGCTCCCTTGAATGACTGTGTTAGTGTTTGATTCTTATAGCATTTAGGGAATGGCTGGACAAAAATCTTCCAAGGCTTTTAGAGGCAGAGGTCGGCCACGTGTGAGTAGGAGTAGTGCTAAGGCTCCTGAGATGACTCATGAGAACCTTGAGGTTGATGGCCGAAGTGAGGAGAATGAGAATGCTAGCCTGAATGCCTTAGCTAGGGAGGCGATTGCTGATGAAGTGCACAAGGTCATGTAGACAGTCTTACCGTCTGTGGTGACCGAAGTCATCATGGCTGTGAGGAGCGAGGAGAGAAAGGAGAAGGTGAATAGGAAGGGATCCATGGGCAATAGAAGCAAGGGGGAGGAGGAACGACCAGAGCCTGAGACCGTTGTTCGACGAAGAGGAGAATGATTTAGTGGAGGTGACGACCAATGGGTGCAGTTATGGGTCATTCCAAATGTGCAAACTCCCGACCTTCGATGGCAATGGTAATGCTCCTACCACTCACCGTTGGGTGAGGGAGATGGAGGCAGTGTTGGAAATCAGTGAGTGTCGCGAATACTAAAAGGTGAAGTTCGCGACTCACTCTTTTGTTGACTCAGCGTTATGTTGGTGGGACAACATTGTCCAAGCTGAGGGTACCAGAGCCATCGGGAAGATGCAATGGAAGGAGCTGAAGCAGCTAGTGATCGAGGAATTCTGTCCTCACAGAGAGCTTGACAGGATCGAGAGGGAGTTCCTACAACTTGAGGCTGGAACCATGACCCACCAGCAGTACACCACCAAATTTAACGAAATAGCGAGGCTGGTGCCGGATCAGGTGACGCTAGTGTCAACGAAAATCAAGAGGTACATCCAGGGACCGCAGGCTGATATTCGTAGGCATCTGATCACTGCTCAGCTCGGCACCTTTCGATCGGTGGTGGACTTGGCGGGCAGGTTGTACGATGAACGGGATGAGGTGGTGGTAGAAGTGAGGAAGACGAGTGGTGGTAATAAGAACTAGAACGGGAAGAGGTTTGGACATGGTGGTTTCACTCCAAACAACAAGAGGATGAAGGTGGATGACCATAGGGTGTCGTCAAGCTCAGGGCTGAAGAAGTGTGGCAAATGTGGAAGGGAGCATACCGGCAAGTGTAGGTTGGGATTGAAAGTATGCTTCAGGTGTGGCAAGCCTGGTCATATCGCTAGAGACTGTAGGGTGCTGAAGTGTTATAACTGTGGAAAGGAGGGCCACACGACCAAAGACTGCAGGAAGCCGAGGGCGGAGAGCTCTAGGGCGAAAAAGAAGCCGAAGGAAGGAGGACAGAGGGCGAGTGCTAGAGCTTACACCATGACCCGGGAGGAGCCCAGAGTGGATCCCGATATCGTGTCAGGTATGTTTCTAGTAAATCAAACTTGTGCCTCTGTATTATTTGATTCCGGTGCTAGTAGGAGTTTATTTCTACTACTTTTTGTGATAAGTCACCTGTTAGCAGTAGAAGTATTAATGATCCATTCGATGTAGAAACTGCTATTGGTAAGTCTACTATAATTATTGATGCGATAGAGGACAGTGCCATAGAATTAGAAGGTCATAAGTTTACTGCTAAGTCACATGTGATGCCCTTAGGTGGATTTGATGTAATCCTAGGAATAGATTGGTTAGCGGACTACGAGGCGAACATTGTGTGTCGCAAGAAGATGATTAGATTGATAGCATCCGACGGAAGCTCGGTGACGGTATACGGTGATCGAGTTATGACGATTCTGAAGGTGATTTTGATGACGGTGGCGGGGAAGTGCATAAGACGTGGATGTAGTGCCTATCTGGCCTACGTAAAAGATGTGGACACGTCAACACCACAATTGTCCGATGTACCGGTGGTGAGTAACTTTCCTGATGTGTTTCCAGAGGACTTATCAGGTGTGCCACCGGATCTTGAATTGAATTTCAAATTGAATTGATACCGGTGCTCAGCCTGTAGCTAAGGCACCGTATCGGTTGGCTCTGACAGAGATGAAGGAATTGATGGAGCAACTGCAGGAGTTGCTCGATAAGGGATTCATTAGACCGAGTATCTCCCCTTGGGGTGCTCCGGTCTTATTCGTGAAGAAGAAGGACGGTAGTATGAGGATGTGTATTTACTACCGTGAATTGAACAAGTTGACGGTGAAGAATCGGTATCCATTACCGAGGATTGATGACTTGTTTGATCAACTTCAAGGTGTCAGTTGGTTCTCGAGGATAGACCTTCGATCTAGCTACCATCAATTGAAGGTGAAGGAGCAAGACATTCCTAAGACAGCTTTTCGTACGCGTCATGGACACTACGAGTTTCTTGTTATGTCTTTGGACTAACTAACGCTCAGCTGCCTTTATGGACTTGATGAACCGAGTGTGTCGGCCAATGTTAGACAAATCAGTGATAGTGTTCATTCATGATATCCTGATTTATTCTAAGAGCGAGGAAGAACATGCCGGCCACATACGCGAGGTATTGAAGACAGTTAGGAGAGAGAAGTTGTATGCTAAATTCTCCAAGTGCGCTTTTTGGTTGCACGAGGTTCAGTTTTTGGGTCATGTTGTTAATGCTGAAGGAATCATGGTGGACCCGTCAAAGGTTAAGGCGGTGATGCAATGGAGGTCTCTAAAGATACCATCCGAGATCCGTAGTTTCTTGGTTCTGGCAGGTTATTACAGGAGGTTTATCCAGGACTTTTATAAGATAGCCTCACCTTTGACCAAATTGACTCGCAAGGATGTGAAGTTTGAGTGGGGTCGAGAACAGGAGTGGGCTTTTGAGGAGTTGAAGACGAGGTTAACCCAAGCTCTTGTCTTGACATTGCCCGAGGGAAGTGAAGACTTAGTGGTGTAATCGGATGCATCTTATTCTGGGTTAGGTTGCGTGTTGATGCAACGTGGAAGGGTGATAGCATACGCATCCTGCCAGTTGAAGACCCATGAAGTCAACTATCTACACACGATTTGGAGTTAGCAGCTGTGATTTTTGCGTTGAAGATTCGAAGGCACTACCTATACGGGACGAAGTGCACCATCTTCACTGACCATAAGAGCTTGAAGTACTTCTTCGAGCAAAATGATCTTAACATGAGACAAAGGAGATGGTTAGAGCTCATCAAAGATTATGATTATGAGATCCACTACTATCCGGGCAATACCAACGTGGTGGCCGATGCCCTTAGCTGAAAAGAGAGACCCGAGCCGATTCGGGTGAAGGCGTATCAGTTAGTGATGACCTCTGACATGATGACTCAAGTGAAAGAGTTTCAGAATGAAGCGTTGAAAGAAGATCGCCTCAACTTTGAAGGAATGAGAGGTCTAGTCACGGAACTGGGAGAAAACACCCACGAAATTAGAACCGCTTTGAGCGAATGTGGATCCCTCGTTATGGAGATCTGCGAGGGCGAATCATGGATGAAGCTCATAAGACTCAATACTCCATTCATCCTGGTGCCACCAAGATGTATCAAGACATGAAGAAGAACTACTGGTGGCCGGGTAGAAACACGACGTGGTGGAGTATGCGAGTAAGTGCCTTACTTGCTTGAAAGTGAAGGCAGAGCATCAGAAACCTTACGGGAAGATCCAACCATTGGATATACCCAAGTAGAAATGGGAGCACATTACCATGTACTTCATTACAAAGTTACCTCGCGCGACGAGGGGGTACGATGCTATCTGGGTGATTGTTGATCGTCTAACCAAGAGTGCTCACTTCCTGCCGATCCACGATGCGTATTCATCCGAAAGACTGGTGGATCTGTTCATCAAGGAGATTGTAGCTCGTCATGGTGTACCGGTGTCAATCATGTCAGATCGTGACACCCGATTCTTATCAAAGTTTTGAAAGATATTCCATGATGCGATGGGGACAAGGCTATACATTTGCACGGCTTATCATCCTCAGAGGGATGGTCAGTCTGAGAGGACGATTCAGACACTCGAGGTGTCAAGGTGATCGAGGCTACGACTGAGAAATTGGAAAAGATCAAAGCCTTTATAAAGGCGGTGAAATATAGAAAAAAGTCGTATGCTGACAAGAGGCGCATACCGATAGAATTCAAGGTTGGCGATCGAGTTATGTTGACGGTCTCACCTTGGAAGGGGATCATCCGATTCAGAAAGCGAGATAAGCTAAGCCCGAGATACATAAGGCCTTTTCGAATCATCACACGAGTAGGAGAGGTAGCCTATCGACTTGAATTACCAGACGAGTTAAGTGGAATTCATCCTACATTCCATGTATCTCATCTGAGAAAGTGTTTAGCTGATGAAGAGATGGTTTTACCACTGGAGGATATCGAGGTCGATGAACGGCTCAATTATGTGGAGCAACAAATGGCGATCATCGATCGGAAGGATAAGAGGATAAGGAATAAAGTGGTTCCTTTTGTGCGTGTACAGTGGAAGCACATAAAGGGATCTGAGTCTACGTGTGAGACTGAGAAGGAGATGAGACAACATTACCTATAGCTATTCGAAGACTAACAGGTTTCGGGGACGAAACCTATATAAGGGGGTGGACTTGTAACACCCGGAAGTTTTAAAAGTTGTGAAAAGAAGAATAAAAAGGAGGAAATGTAATAATACCCAAATTGAGGGGTTAAAGGTGTAAACGTGCAAAATAATATAATAATTTTGTACAAAAAGGTAGCATGGCCGCCCACTCTACCTGCATACCAACTTTCTGTGAGTTTTAGAGAGAGAAAGAGCAGAAAGCTCTCGGATTCTTGAAGAAGAACAAGAAGAAAACCGAATTCAAGGTAAGAATTAGTGCTTTTAATTTGCTCTTGGCTAGAATTAGTATCGGTTATATGTTCTTACATGTATATGTGCTCGGGTATGTATGTTTTAGGCCCATCTAGGTGTTTGAATTCTTTGGAAAGTTAGAGGTTTAGAGTTTGAAGGTTGAAAGCATCAAAGGTGAGTTCTAGACCCCGTAATTCACTTGTTTTAAACCTTCTTTGGGGCTGAAAATGTATGCAAAACCATTTTTACAAAAGTTATTTGAATACCCTAAGTATCCATGCATGTATATTGATATTTTATGGTTGTTATGTGTTATTTTATGCTTAGAATAGTAGGATTAAACTTGGAATTGGTTAATACGATGATTGGGACTAATAATATGTTAAGAATATGCTAAACAGGTTGCCCAACCGCCTAAACAGTACCCCAACCGCCTAAAATTTGCCTTAAAAAGTTTCTGTCAGCCCATACGCCCAAACAGGGCCCAAGCGCCCAAACAGTGTCCCAACCGCCTAGAAAATGCCTTATGAATTCTAAGTGAAAGCCCATGTGCCTGAACAGTAGTCCAAGCGTCTGACACAGTTCCAAACGCCTACGTACTACCCAGACGCCTAATAGTTCCCATGCGTCTTAGATGGTCCAGACGCCTAAGTGTTGAAATGCCCAAATAGTGCCCATGCGCCTAAATAGGCCTCATGCACCTGCATAGTGCTTATGCGCCTAGAACACTTAGAATATTTTCTAAAATTTTGAGTAAAACAGAATTATTAGGGTTTGACCAAAGTTTGACTTAGGGTTTTTAATTGCTATTATGTTGCATTATTATAGTTGTTCCTATGGTCATAGTAATTATTATTTTGTGACTTATGTTTTGTGTTTATGATCGTAAATAAGAGTATTATCCTTAATAAAGAGAAAGATTAATGATAAAGTGTAGAAGACTAATCAAGGCTCGGCAAAACATTTAAAGATGAACGAAGACGAAGTCTGAAAACAGCATGTGCGAAAGCCTGTTCCACGCGAGTTGAAGCTGTCACGCGAGAACAAGCAGTTTCCACACGAAGAAGCTTCCACGCGAAAGTCTGTCCCGCGCGAAAGGAAGCCGCGCGAAAAGTCTTTCGCGCGAGAACTTGATGTTTAGTATAAATAGCTTAGTTTTCGTTTTGTAATTAAGCTTTTGTTCATTTATCTTACTTGTACTGTGCGAAATCGCACAAGACCTTTCATAGGTTGCTGTTGTTCAATTTGAGAATCATTTTGTGATCAAATTCAATCTTCTTCTACTCCAATCTTGTTTACATTCCGCATTCACAAGATTGAGATCGTGTGTTTACTGTTTTTCTGGGAGAATTCGAGGTTTTACAATTGGTATCAGAGCACTAGGCTCTAGAACCACGATTTGGAGAAGATTTGGATTGTGTTCTACTCGTTTTTGAAGAAATTCATCATTGATCACTTTAGATTCAGATATGGCGATGTTATGCTGCTCGATTTTGGAGAATTAGGACTGATTTGGACCGAATTAGTGGACTTTAAGTGAATTTTAATCAAAATTATACTTAAAATTGAACTAAATTCATTAAAATTGGACTAAAATGGGTTTAATCAGACATATTCTTTGATTTGGAGGTGGTTCTCGCTTGAACAAAATGTTGGAGATTCGATTCTGCACGAAATTGAAGATTTTCGCTTGAAACTGAGGGTTTTCGCGTGCGAAAAACTGTGTTTTCGCTCAGACAGTTTTTTTCACCTTTTTGTGCGATTTCACGTGAAAAGGTAAATTGGAAATTCGCACGAACTGCTCTCTCGCGCGAAAGGTTGTGACGCGCGAAATCTCTTTTCGCACGATTTCTTCTTTCGCACGAAAAACCTGATTTTTGACTTTCTGATCACTATGGCTTCAACAACTCAGAATCTGAAGCATCTTATGCCAGAGAAAATTGAGAATCTGTTTGCCGAGTTTATATCTGATGATCTCTTGGATGGAGGTTTGCTGAGAAGGAAGAAGTTGAGGAAGAGAAGGAAGAAGTTGAATGTAAGAAGGAAGCTGAGAAGGAAGAAAAGGAAGAATCAGTTGAGGCTTTGAAAGCATTCATGGTAAAAAGGAATGAAGAGCCTGAAGGAGAAAGCTCAGAATCAAGGGTATATGATGATCTATGCACAAATTCTTGTGTTGAGAAAGTTCAAAGGTATAGAGTTCATAATGAAAACTTGATAATGGAAGTTGAAAAACTACAATATCAGACTCGAAAATACAAGTCAAATGAAAAGATTTTTAAAGAAAAACTTGAAGGTTTAAATAAAACAATATACAATTTACAACTAAATCTTCATGATAAAGAATGTACAAATAATGATTTGATAAATAGAAACAATGAACTCGCCTTGGAAATTAATAGACTCAACAGTGAACTAGCCTCGACTAAATTGACTGTTGAAAAATTTGAACTTTCATCAACTATGGTTGAAGGGATTATAAAGTCACAAATGACTCAGAAGATTAAAGGAGGAAAATGCGGTGTTGGGTTTTCTAACATTGCTCCTCCAATTAATAATGATTATTCATGTTTACCTTCATCTGATAACATTTGTGATTCTGATATGGTCTATGGGATTGGTTTCTCTCCATCTCAAGACTTAAAACCTTCAGTCAAAGTAAATTTATCTGTTGATCCTATCATAGTACCCAAACCTAAACAATCAACTGAAAACTTTTGTGCAGATAAATTGAAGGTGGATGGGTTGGTTGAAGAATGGGAGAGTGATAGTGAAGGAGAAAATGAGAGAGAAAATTTGAAAAATAAGAATGTAAAAGTTTTACAATCTGATTGTAAACAAACTTTGTATGGAAATGAAAAGTTGGTTGATTTGAATGAGATTAAATCAAATAGTAAATGTAATTTGAATGCAAATCAGAGGGAATATCAGAAAGAAAAACTTGAAAAGGACTTTAAAAGTAGATTTGTTTCTAAAGGTTTAATTGAAAATGAAGAGCATATTTTTAAAGAAACGAATTCTCGATTCTTTAAAAATAAACTTCATTATAATGCTAACCGTGTGAATCAAGATATTTGTAGCCCAGATTTGCAAGTGAAAGCTCCTTCTTCATCTAATCTGAAAATTCAAATGCCTGGTCCTTCTCCAGCACCAATTCGTATATCAAAGCCTGGTCCTCCTCCAGCAAATTCAAAGTCTGGTCCTACTCCAGCAGAATCTAAGACTGGTCCTATTCCAGCACCATCAATTCCAAAAGTCACAACTGCCAATTCTCAATTCAAAAGTGGTCATACATCAATTTTTTCCTCGAATCTGCAAAAGATGAACTTGCAATTATCAAATGAGGCAAAGATTCGAGAGACTGTGAAGAATTTTAAACCAAAGAGTCAATCTGACTTTGGTTTTTATGACAATTTTCATAATTATCATCCACAGTTTGTTTTCCACACACAACAAAGGAGATGTTATCAGTGTGGAAACACAAATCATTTGGCAAACAATTGTCCTTTTCGACAAAAATCATTAAGCAAACAACGATTTCATAATTCTATTGCTCATAATAGAAAATTGTTTTTCACTCGTGGAAAATTTTCAAATAATATGAAATCAAAGGTTGTAAATGATTTTAATGTCAAACGGGATAATAATTTGACTAATGATGTAAAAGAACACAACAAGTTGAAAAGCGTAAATGAAAAGACTGATGTGCAAACCAAATATAATAATCTCAAATCATTTTGTCTTGCTGCAACACATAATGTGCTCAAGTCATGTTTGACTTGGGTACCGAAAGCTAAGTAATTTTTGTTACTTATGCAGGGACAACCGCAAAGGATCATTGAAAGCTTATAGCATATAGACAACGGTTGTTTAAAGACATATGACAAGAAACTTACAATTGCTTCAACATGTTCAGTCATATAACGGAGAAATTTTAAAATACACTTTAAAAAAAATAAATAAATAATATTTTTGGTCTTAGGGGGAGTCAAGATTGGATCAATAAAAATGAATTTTCATGATTAAATGAGAAATGATTTACAAAGTTCAAAAGGAGTCTAAGTACTTTCAAAGCTTAAATACGAATAGACTTGGATTATGTTTGATGTGTCGATAGGCTTTGCTTTCAGAAATGAAAAGATCATAATTGAGTGATTAAACTTGAATAAAAGAGATATGATTTAGTGGGGAACATATCAGGATTCTATGACATTGACAAAATGTTCTAACACAGACTGAGAGATATAATCTTGTCATACTCAAGCCTGTATGTGATTGATTCAGTGATTATCATAACTATATATATATATAAAAGATAAAAGTACAAAAAGAAACAAAAAGAGAAAAAACACAAAAAGAAAATAATTGAGCAAAAAGATGCCTACAAAGGTCATATAGGATATAAGATGCCAAGAAGCACAACAAATCAAAAGATATGTCTAAAAGACATACATAATATATGGTATATATTTTCTATTTTGAGAATAGTTTTTAACTTTGTAAGGAAAAAATCGAAAGATGGGGCATGTAAGTTCGGATGGCTTGTAAGTCCTAAACATCTTGAGAGGGCAGACGTAAGTCCGGATGACTGTCAGTAAGTCCTTAAACTTGTTAATATTCCGGGTTAAGAAATATTTCTCAAGCTAGTTATGCTCAAATAGTTATATTTAGGAATATAATAAATGATATCACTGATCAACAATGCATGGTTTAAGTCAAATTGGGGTGACTTGAAATCTCAATAGTGTCTTGAAGGATAATAATTATTCTACAGAAGTTCTGATTATGGGATCCACTGACTTATATTAAATCAACACAAAACATGATATATATCACTCATTGTGTTTCTGAGTAAAACCTAAAGTATAAGTTTAAAAGGACAAAATATATTGACAATCAACTTAACCAGTTTATTTTAAATAAAGTGGACAGAGTCTTGACTTGATAAAGAACTATATGATCTCATTTTGAAAATTCTTTCAAGAAAAGGAAGATTCCAGTCCATGCTCCTGTTCCTCCTAATTCTTTAAAGCAATTACTTTCTTGGAGATGTGAGAAGGATTCAGGTCATGCTGTGATCAAATGCACTGACAAATCATTTAGAATCATTGAGCCAGCTGACTTAATGAAGTTTGGCAAAGACGACTTACTCAAGCTTTTTCACTGCCCTATTTCGGCTGATGAGTCCGTTTATTTTCTATCTTGCCAGTATGTGTGGATGACTGATCGAATCCTTCGGAATAAATGGTATGCTTATCAGGCTCGTACAAAAGGGCTAATGTTGATTTGATTAATGATGTTTCACCGAGCCTAGGGGGAGATTGTAGAAGACTAATCAAGGCTCGGCAAAACATTTAAAGATTGAACGAAGACGAAGTCTGAAAACAGCATGTGCGAAAGCCTGTTCCACGCGAGTTGAAGCTGTCACGCGAGAACAAGCAGTTTCCACGCGAAGAAGCTTCCACGCGAAAGTCTGTCCCGCGCGAAAGGAAGCCGCGCGAAAAGTCTTTCACGCGAGAACTTGATGTTTAGTATAAATAGCTTAGTTTTCGTTTTGTAATTAAGCTTTTGTTCATTTATCTTACTTGTACTGTGCGAAATCGCACAAGACCTTTCATAGGTTGCTGTTGTTCAATTGAGAATCATTTTGTGATCAAATTCAATCTTCTTCTACTCCAATCTTGTTTACATTCCGCATTCACAAGATTGAGATCGTGTGTTTACCGTTTTTGTGGGAGAATGTTGGTCGCATGCAACAAAGTTGCGAGAGGCATGCAAGTCGCACATGCATGCAAGTCGCACATGCATGCA
>CM044002.1:49125107-49220107 GCA_024085815.1 Flaveria linearis | reverse complement strand
AGGCATGCTTACATATATGCTTATTTGCATATACGTAAACAATTTTACCTGTAGATTTACATGTAAGTAAACTTGTTTACATATATATAAGTGATACACTAAAAGAAAAAAGAATCCCTAAATGAATATATCTAAAGAAATTACACTAAATAGATCTGCAGCCATATGTAAACTTACATATGTATATGTAACTCGACGAATATGAGGATGAAGATGAACAAACGATGAAATCGTAATATATCAAAGTTACGCTTTTGTTACATTTACATATACGTAAGCAAACATGTAAATCATCATCGACTTTATAGGCTTGAATTCTTCTTGATCATCATCTTTAATTCTTTGCTTAGCCCCACATCAGATTCAAATATCATCATATTTATCCTGTTTCTCGAATTGAAGCCTACCAACCCTACCTTCATCGTCTAGTTAGCTCCAAATCCATATAACAATGGTCGTCCACGCACCCTAGTTTCATCTGACCTGCAATCGTCCCTCAATCTATTGTCTTCAATTGAACCTTCAATGTGGCATAGTGAGTAAGAGTGGCTATACTGTTTTTTGTTTGAAACCAAGCTTTAGGAAGAGATGGTGATTTGAATCGATAGAAGAGATGCTTTCAAGGATTCAAAACTCAATTTTAATAAATAAAATTAGAGAGAGAAATAGATGAGTTGCCTAATATGAGTAAATTTAGAACTAATTTAACAAAATCCATGGGCTATTAAAATTACAAATATAACCTTTGAATAATAAAAATAAAAAAATACTAGAAATTATATGATTGGTGGAAATTGGTTTTCTTGGTTTTCTCATAAAATGGTGGTTTTCTTAGGATCCCTCCCCTATATATATTATATATTTATATATGTATCTGATATATATACACACACACACATATCTATATATATATGTAATATATGTATGTATATACATACATACATATATATATATACATACATAGTGTGTATATATATATATATTAAATAATTTAACTACGTGGCCGAAATTTTGCACTACCGATATGAAAATTAGCATTACTAACAAAAAAAGAGGGGGAGTGGGGGCCCTCCCCGTAGGAGTGTTCAAAAAATCCGATATCCGGAAATATCCGAAATCCGATCCGTATCCGAATCCGAATAAATCGATCCGAACCTTATTCGAATATTCGGATTGGATCTCATCCGAATCTGACTTCCTTATTCGGATTTCGGATCGGATTTCGGATATCATACTTTTTTATTCGGGTTATTCGGGTTATTCGGGTTATTCGGATTATTCGGATATCTGATTAATTCGAATAAGACTTCAACTATGTTTCTAGCCTAATACTTTTACTCAACTATATATTATGTTTTCAACTCAATACACAATAATCTTTACACATTCTAGTCATAATCCTAATAATATGCAATAATCGATCGTCATTTTAAATTAGAGATTCTAATATTCGGGTTCTATATAATTGCCTCTTATGTTCTAAATTCTAAATTTGTGTACAAGTCAAATTTTATTTGTTAGTTTTATATCTTTTATTGTGATTTCCAACTTATAAAATGGAATGAATAAAAAAGTAGCAGAGAAAATAAATATATAGAAAAAAGAAAGAAATTGTTAGTTGGTTTATTCGGATTATTCGGATAAATTCGGATTATTCGGAGATATCCGAATCCGATCCGAATTGAATTCGGATATATTCGGATCGGATAGAAAATCCTTATTCGGATCGGATCGGATTTCGGATAGGGTCCTGAAATTTTCAAATCCGAATAATCCGATCCGAATAATTCGTTATCCGATCCGATGAACACCCCTACCTCCCCGCCCTCAATAAGCTTCACCCATGCATGTATATGCATCAAAAGCTTGTACCAAACGTAACAAACATTGCAAATCACTGTCCATTTTTTTTTAAATTATACAAGCACCCGGATCTTAAACAACCAGTGGTTCATTGTCATTAGCAAATCATGA
Organism: Flaveria linearis; assembly: GCA_024085815.1. Lineage (NCBI taxonomy): Eukaryota > Viridiplantae > Streptophyta > Magnoliopsida > Asterales > Asteraceae > Flaveria > Flaveria linearis. Next base: position 49,218,133 of record CM044002.1, on the reverse strand, counting down.
ACGCATCACGACCTCAATAGCATGAATGTTCATAGGGGATAAAACTCTATTTTGGAAGGCTCAGAAAATACGGCTCACTGTGGCCTCAAACATATCATCACCTTGTCAAACAACGACAACACCAAACACGTTTTAATTGTCATCGCATGTTAACACTATTTATTAATTTCCAACACGTTTAACATGTTCAACGACACAATAGGATTGGATCAGGTGGAGGTTGTAATTTAAGAAAGAGATAGAGTTTCACGTGAGAGAAAGAGAGAGAAGTGAGTTGCTTTTGTTTTATTGATTTATTCAAAATAAGAGTAGTTTGGTCATAGTATAATAGGTAAAGCACATAGGTTAAAGTTTGCTAAAAGGTAATCACATAACTCAAAGAATTCTTAATTATAATCATTCTAATTTGTGGGGTCCTGCAAAAATCTAATTTAGGAGGAGCGAGTTCTTTAATTGATGATTATTTGAGGAGCGTGTGGGTATATGTTTTGAAAAGGATTAGGCTTTTGAGAAATCAAAGAGTGAAATTACTTGTAGAATACAAAGAAAATAGAGGATATAAAAGCTTAGAATTAATAACAGGTGGAGATTTGTAGTAGCTAGTTTAATAAAGATGCAAGTATCTGAGATAGCTAGACACCTTACTATCCTGGAAACTCCCCAACAGAATAGGTTAATAGAAGGAATGAATAGGACACCGTTAAACTATGGTAGATGAATAGGTTGATACTTTAGGGGTATTTGGATCTCTTGCTTATATGCTAATGGTAAGCAAGGAAATCTAGATGCTAAGGCTCATAGGTGGTGTGTTTTAAGGTAACCTGAGGGCGTAAAAGAAAATTGCCTATGCAGATTAGTTGATGTAAGTCCTAAAGTGGTGGTAAGTAAGGGCGTTACATTCAAAAAGAAATATTATGTATAAAATGTAATTGGGATGACAACTAAAGAAGTGGTGAATAGTTTAAAGAAAATCAAGAATTCAAACTGAGGTAGGCTCTAATGGGGATGCAAGTGTTGATGCACCATTATGTGAAAATTCAAGTAGAGTTATAGAACAAAAAAGTTTTGTTAATAATAGTTTGCCTAGAGATAAGACAAGAAGATAAATTGTCCCTCGTGCTAGATATAATGACACATCTACATTTATGTTTATAACTTCTAAGATGGAAGATATAATAGAATCAATAAACCTCTAATGAAGCAATTACATCTATTGATAAGAAGTAAAGTGGTAAAGGAATATGCAAGATAAGATTGGATCATTTCATAAGAATCAAACTAGGATCTTGATTGACAAGCTTGAGGGCCAAAAGGTGGTACCTTACAAGTGGATATATAAGCTTAAAGAAGGTTGGTAGTTAAAGGCTTCACTCAAAAGGCATGAATAGGTTATTGAAAAAAAATCTCGGATTGTCAAACATTTATTTGTTAGGTCATCATACCTTAACCCGTTGTTATAAATATGGTACTAGAGTAAGTAGATGTAAAAAATTTACATGGTAATTTGGATGAGTAGATGTATACACTAAGGTTTTATGGAAAGAAGGAATGAGAACAAAGTGTATTTGCTAAAGAAGTCAATGTGTGAGTTAACACAATCAGCCAGATAATGGTGTAGAAGATTTGATGGATTTATGGTATCTCATGATTTTTCAAGATGTATTTATGACTCTTGTATATATGTGAAAGGATATAACTCTAGAAACTTTGTGTAGTTGTTAATTTATGTGGATGATATGCTCACCCTTATGAAATCAAAACTACTAACCATCTACTGATTGATGAATTTAACGAGAAGGAACTTGGAGAGGCAAAGAAAAATTTAGGTACGAAGATTTCCAGAATCAGAGATAAGAGTCAGACTAGTTTCACTCAATGCTCTTATATACATAAGGTGTTAGCAAATTTTGGTGTGGACTACTCTAATAGTTCATCGATCATTTCAAGTTGTTTGCTTATGCTTATTTTAAGTATGATGAGAATTGGCTTACATGCAATATGCAAATGTTGTAGGGAGTTTTAATGTAACTTATGGTGCATGTCTACTCAGCATGATATTGGTTATGGGTTAAGTATGGTCAACAGGTACTTAGCAAATCAAGGTATAAGTCACTGGAAGGTAGTGTAGTGGTTGCTTAGATATACAAATGTAACAATAAAAGTTGTTGACTTTTGGTGTTGCTAAAGGTATGGTGTAGGCCGGGGTATGTGGATGTAAGAAACCATAAACATGACGAACCATTACACTTGATAAGAACTATCCCCGAAAGCAATCTAGAACAATTTAGCCACTCATTGTCTTCTTTACTTCTTCAATCTTGAGTTGATGATGATCAATGCTGATTCTTGTATGAATTGGGAAGCTTGCAAGCACAAAAAGACTCTTTGAAATCACCTATTTTCGGCTGAAAAAAGTCCTTTGAATTAGGATAAATCTTTTAAATAACTTGAAAATCCATAAAATCCAGAAAGTGGTTGATGACCGGCGTATGATACGCCGACCCTGGGCATATCATACGCCCAACCCTGTTTTTTGACGCCAACTTCCTGTTTTTTCTTTAAATACGCCCACAAAATACGCCGTCCATACGCTGACCGGTATGATACACCATAGCCGGCGTATCATACGCCGGTATAGGGTTTACTGGGCCATTTTGTAACTTTCTTTATTTTCAACTTCAGTTCTTATAGTTTCTTCTTTTGCTCTTTTTCTCCAAAACAAGCCTCCTTTAACTCCAATTCCTATAAATCAAAACACCACAACGTGAACTTGTTCCACACTAATCACACTGTAAATCATGCTTTTAAATAAATTAGACATTGAGTTTTTACCCCGCGATCAGGTAGTATTGTAAGTTGAAAAACAACTCTTCAGCATGTGGTGGCCTAGTCAAGTACATAATTTGATATGTAGCCTCGATAGAAACTATAAAGAAAACTTTCTGGCTAAAAGGTTGTGTTGCTGAGTTGGATGTTCATGTTAATGACACAATGGTCCTTTGTGATAATCAAGGAGCTTTTAAGCCTTCTAAGAACAATGTTTATCATGAAAAGATTAACCATATCAATCTTAAGCTTCATTTTATTTGAGATGTTAAAGGATGTAAAAGTTTTAGATATTAGCACTGAGGATAATGTTGCTGACATGCTCACAAAATCTCTTTGTGGTAGTAAGTTTTTTGCAGTGTTTAGGGCTGCTCAGGATTGGTTAATCGTTGGTTAACTTCAATGGTTGCAGAATTCAACTCTGATTGTGAAGTATAAATCTAAATTCATAATGTTCCTAGAAGTGCAGAAGCTTAAATATGACTTTTCTGTTTAGGTGTATCTAATCGCCACTAGAGATAATCTTGCTTAATTTGATTATCCTCTATAAGTAGTTGTGTTCTTAGTTGTTATAACTCTTAATCGTTTTTGTAAATATCAATGAGTAAGATTGTATAATTTGTTTTGATTCATCAATAAGATTGGCAGTATTGTTTTTTATCATATCGTTCTTAATCATCGCTCATTGCTTTCTGGTGATGATTACTTTAACAACTTATTTAACATTCAAGTAAAGTATGGCAGATATGTTGGTTCAGGCCCTAAATACACATTCACAAACTCGTGAAAGAAAATAATAAAATTTATATAGTAAAGAATTATTTACTGCTTCCAAAACTCTCTAATTGATTCATCAATTTAAAGTTACATAAATAGTCAATAACAAAACAACTATCTCGTAATTACTTGGAACCATCTCCCACTAAGTCAAAGGTGACCACAAATATCAACCCAATTGCTAACTACTGACATCGCGTACGTGCACATGACCCAACTACTTTTATTGACCCAACATCCAAAACAAAGCTCCAACTAAACCGTAACCCGGAACAACGACCCGAATCCATATTCTGTCAAGATTAACCCAAGATTCACCCCTTAATCTTGACTTTAGTCTTGACTTTAGTCTTGACTTTAGTCTTCACTTTAGTCTTGACTTTAGTCTTGACTTTAGTCTTGCTCCTTACTAACCTTCTTCATCAAGTTTAACTTGCTATCTTCCTTATCAAACCACACAAGTTCTTGATCTTCATATGCTTTCGATTGTTTCTTGCTTACCTATTTTCATAGTCCTATATCATTTCCACAATTTCACTTGCTAGTGTCTTCTCATGCTTCAGCCTCCTCAATTAAATCACAGTATTCAAGCAAAATTGGTATCAAAGATCTATATACTCAATAGAATAACTCTCTTTGTATTTAAGAAAATATTACTCAAAAAACTTAAAATACAAGAATACCTATACAATGGTATTTATAATCTAGCTATCATCGTCTATCTATAATTCTTTAATTTGAATCTATCTCTATCTTTTACAAATTCAAATTACAAATAGATAAACCAAACTAGATATGTATCAAACCAATTTGACCACCTTGTCAACATTGGCCCTCCTTCTTTCCTGGATTACCAACTTGTATTCCAAGACTCGAAAATTAGATTTAGCCAACAATCACCCCCTTAATTTCTGAGTCTTGTTAGAGAGATCTTTTACCCCCAACAAATCACGCATTTCTTTAAACTTTATTCGAGCCAATGCTTTGGTGAGAATGTCGGCTTTTTGTTCATCTCCACGAACATACTCTACTTGTATATCTTCACGGCTTACGCATTCTCGAATGAAGTGGAATCTTGTTTGTATATGTTTGCTTCTTGCGTGATAAACTGGATTTTTAGCCAACGCAATTGCAGATGAGTTATCGAGCAGTAAGGTCACCTTTTGAGGTTGTTCTTCGAGCATCTCACTTAGTAGGTCCCGTAGCCACAACGCTTGGCACGCTGCTGCTGTTGATGCCATGTACTCGGCCTCGCATGATGATAATGCTACGGTTGTTTGTTTTTGAGAGCACCACGTGACCGGTGACCCTCCAATATAAAACACATGACCCGACGTGCTTTTTCGTCATCTTCATCCACGTTGTATGAGCTGTCACTATACCCGTTTAATAGTAAGTTCCCCCCGCGCTCATACCTTATACCGTATCCCATCGTTCCTCTCAAGTATCTCATAATTTGCTTGATAGCTTGTGAGTGGGGTGCTTTTGGGTCTTGCATGTAGCGACTCACAAGACCAACTGAGTATGCAAGATCAGGTCTTGTATGAAGTAGGTACCTTAGACATCCAATCTGTCGTCTAAAGTTGGTGGGATCTACACTTGCTTCCTTTTCGAATTTAGCTAGTTTTAGCCTGGGTTCCATTGGATATTGTGTTGGGTTGCAATTAAGCATACCAAACTCCTTCAGTATTTTATTCGCATACCCTTCTTGCTTTATTGTGATTTCATTCTTTGTTTGAGATACTTCGATACCGAGATAATAGGTTAGTAAACCCAGATCGCTCATCTCAAAGTTCTTGGCCATCTTTATCTTGAACTCGTGTATCTTGGTTGGGTTTGAACCGGTTACAACCATGTCATCGACATAGACACCGATTAGAAGTAGTGAGTCTTTGTTTACCTGTTTGTACACTGATTGCTCTCGGCTGCATCTTGTAAACTTTAGGTCTTTCAGAATGCCATCGAGTTTAGTGTTCCAGGCTCTTGGCGCTTGCCTTAACCCATAGAGTGCCTTGGTGAGTTTATAGACTTTTGTTTCCTCCCCCCTCTTTTCAAATCCTTCCGGCTGTCGAACAAACACCTCCTCCTTTAATTCTCCGTGCAGGAAGGCAGCCTTCACATCCAGATGGTGAAGCTCCCATCTTTTGCAAGCTGAGATTGATATGAGGGCTCTTATAGTTTCCATACGTGCCACTGGGGCAAAGGCTTCTTCAAAGTCTATCCCGGCTTGTTGTAGGTAGCCTTTTGCAACAAGTCGGGCTTTGTATTTGTTAATCGAACCATCTGCATTTCTTTTTAGCTTGAACACCCACTTGAGCCCAATGACTTTGGCCCCTTTAGGTGGTTTTACCAACTGCCATGTCTTGTTCTTTTCGATGGACTCCATCTCAAGCTTCATTGCCTGTTCCCAGTTCTTATTATCTTTAGCTTCTGTATAGCAGCTTGGCTCATCATCATGACTCAGCAGCAGTGTTTCGTTTTGGTCTCGTGTGACACCATCTTCAATCACATAATCAGTGAGTTTTCTTGGTACCATATGGGTTCGCGTGGATCTTCTGGGACCGGTTATGATTTCATTATGTGTCGAATGCGTGGACTCATTTTGGTTGACAACAGGTTGTTCATTGAAGGTTGTTGTCTCCTCTGTCGGGCTAGATTCGCTTTCTTCCGGCTCAGTCGACCCCGCCAGGTTTTCACCCAAGGTTTCTGCATGTTGTGCATTGTTTGAGTCTGCCAGGTGTGGCAACTCAATTGTGAACTCCTCTGGTTTATTTTCTTCCATGGTGTCATTCCAGTTCCAACTATGTTTTTCATCAAACACCACTTCTCTGCTGATGTGAATTTTCTCTAGTATTGGATCGTACATTCTATACGCTTTGGATCCCGGTTCTATTCCAAAGTGTACCATCGGTTTGCTGCGATCATCTAACTTCTTAAGGTTAACACATGTTTCTTTGACAAAACCCATACACCCGAATACCCTTAGGTGGTCAACATTCGGCTTTCGTCCTAGTAAGGCTTCGTATGGTGTTTTTGATACTAGATATTTTGTTGGTACTCGATTTAGTATGTAGACCGCGTGTTTTGCTGCCTCTCCCCAGAACCTTTGTGGTATCTTCATTGGTTTTAGCATACACCTTACAGTCCCGATTGCGGTTCGGTTCCGTCTTTCCACAACACCATTCTGTTGTGGAGAGTAAGGGGCTGTCAAGTGTCTTCGGATTGCATTGGTTTCACACCATTCTTTGAACTCCTTTGATGTGAACTCGCCCCCCCGATCAGTTCGAAAAGTACCAACCTTGAACCTTGTCTCGACCTCTACAAGCTTCTTAAACTTTATGAACACTTGGGATGCTTGATCTTTAGTTCTGAGTAGGTAACACCACGTGTATCGGGAATAATCGTCCACAATGAGAAATACGTATTTATTCCCGACCGGTGTCGGAGGTGTAATTGGCCCACATAAGTCTCCATGGACAAGTTCAAGTGGTCGTGTTGCTCTAAACTTTGCTTGTTCCGGGTATGCTTTGCGAGCTTGTTTGCCCACTAGACATGAGTCACATAAACTAGTGACATTAGTAATGGGTGGGATACCGCGTACCATATTCTTCTTGTTCAAGTTCCGAATCGAATTGAAGTTAACATGCCCCAACCGTGCATGCCAAAGCCATGCTGGGTCATCAAGCTTCGAGAGTAGGCACACCGGTGAGCCCACGGTTAGGCGTACTTTATAGAGCCGATTGTTCGATCTGAACACTTTTATCATCAATTTTCCATCACTATCATGCAGCAGCAGGTAGTTATTCTTCATCTGGACTTCACATCCCTTCTCAGTGGCTTGTCCAAGGCTGATAATATGCTTCTTAGGCTTGGTATGTAGTATACGTCGGTTAGGAGCCGATGTTCCCCTGATCTTCCCGTAAACACAATCGAGCCTTTACCTTTAATTTCGACACATGAATCATCAGCAAACCTCACCTTTCCTGATATAGTATTATTGAGTTCAGAAAAGTAGAGTTTACTACCCGTCATGTGGTTTGATGCTCCGTTGTCGAGATACCATGTTCCTTCCTCCACTGTCTCGGACTCGAAACGTCTTGGTATCACCTTTTCCTCATTGAGAAACACTATTTCATGCATAAAACATGCTGGATCACCTTCTTCTACCTCAGTCAGATTCGCTTGTTGATGTTTCTGCTTTCGGTCCGGGCACGTAGAGGCGAAGTGCCCGAACTTATCGCATCTGAAACACTGTATCTTGGATCTGTCCTTCTTCCCTTTCTGTTGAGCTTCTGTTTTGTTCTGAATTGGACCCTTGTTTTCACGCCCGTGATCCAAATCACGACCCCTCCCTCGCCCTCGACAACTTGATCCACCCCTGCCCCTTCCTCTTGGTGGGTTACTTGTTTGCCAACGGCTTGAGGATTCTGTTTTGTGAAACATCAGCTTACTTTGATTGTCATTGTGTTCTTCTTCATCTTTTATTCTTTCTTCATAGGCCTTAAGTCGTCCAACCACATCATCAAAACCGATTGTTCGTAGATCGACTACTTGTTCAATCGATGCTACCATGTGAATAAAACGCTTTGGTAACCCATTCAGAAAGCGTTTTACCAGTTTGGTTTCTTCGATTGTAGTACCGAGCGAGGCTGCCTTGGAGGCAATCGTAGCGATCTTCGCTGCGAACTCATCTATCGTGCTTGGATCTTTCATCTTCAGGTTCTCAAATTCCGACATCAGGGTTTGAAGTCGTGCTTCTCTTACCCGATCTGCACCCATGTGTCGAGCCTTGATGGCATCCCACATTAGCTTTGCTGTTTCCAGATTCCCTACCTGCATCATCACATCTTCAGGTATAGATTGATACAGCAAGCTATGGCCATGTAATTTTTCTTGGCATCCTTCGTTGTTCCCGGGTCGATGGTGTCCCAAACCCATGAACATTGAAGATGGCCTTCAATCGCATTGCCCATGTCGTGTAGTTTGTGGAAGATAGCATCGGACAGTGTAACGATGTTGTATTTTCTTTCCCCGTGTTCAAGTTCGTTGTTGCCGCGTCTCCCATCTTCTTTGAGTGCTTCCTTCTAACGTAAGTTTTGATTGTACTCGACTTCCCAACTGTGTGTTCCAGCCCTCTGCTCTGCTCGTCGCGATCTTGTGCTCCTGATCTTGAACGAGAAGACTTCTTCTGCTTGAACCCACCTTCCAGGAACTTCTTGGATCTTGATCGCTGCTTCAACCAAGAACCGTCTTCAGGCTCTGATACCAATTCAAAGCAAAATTGGTATCAAAGATCTATATACTCAATAGAATAACTCTCTTTGTATTTAAGAAAATATTACTCAAAAAACTTAAAATACAAGAATACCTATACAATGGTATTTATAATCTAGCTATCATCGTCTATCTATAATTCTTTAATTTGAATCTATCTCTATCTTTTACAAATTCAAATTACAAATAGATAAACCAAACTAGATATGTATCAAACCAATTTGACCACCTTGTCAACATTGGCCCTCCTTCTTTCCTGGATTACCAACTTGTATTCCAAGACTCGAAAATTAGATTTAGCCAACAGATATCACACAAATTTCTTTTAACTTTCCAATAATAATCAAAGTTACTTTTCCTTTTTTTTCCTCAATACATGTACTCTAAAACAGGTTTGTTTATGCTCACTTTCTTTCTCAATTAAACCTCCAGTCAAGATTTTCTTCTTCGGTCTCGGTCTAAATGCCACCGGTCTATTGCGGCTCGTCGATCGTTTTGGTCTCACGCCACTTTCCGATCATGGTCTTTCTCTCTCCACGTCAAAGACGAGTTCTTCCGGTCTTTCTTTAAAGTCGTTCAGTTAATTACGACTTCGGTCTCTTCTCATCGGTCTTTCTTTCTTACAACCGTACTGAATTTCCTGTGACTCGGTCTAAATGTCGTTCTTTTCTTCCTAATTAGCGACATAATCTTTCTTCTTTCTCATTCCAATGGCTTTCTTTCTTCCTTTTGATCGATGCTTGCTCTTCCTTTCTTATTGCACCAGTCTCTTTCTTTCTCTTTCTTGTGAGGCCTTCTTTCTTTCTTGCTAAGTGACGCCAGCCTCTTTCGCTAATTTTTCCTCTTTCTTGTGGCGCCTCTTCTTTCTTTCTTCCTTACTTTCAAGGCGACCTTCTTTCGGTCTAATCACATACAATTAGTCAATTACTGTGAACTGCTCCGGCTTCGTCTTCAGCCCGGTTCTTCCTGCTGCTGCGTTTTTGCCCTGCAGCGATGGGTTGCACCCCCTCTCGAAACACGACTCTCAAACCAGCCCTCTTCTCAACCTCTCTGATACCAAATGTTGGTTCAGGCCCCAAATACACATTCACAAACTCACGAAAGAAAAATAAAATTGATATTGTAAAGAATTATTTGCTGCTTCCAAAACTCTCTAATTGATTCATCAACTTGAAGTTACATAAATAGTCAAATAACAAAATAACTATCTCCTAATTACTTGGAACCATCTTTCACTAAGTCAAAGGTGACCACAAATATCGACCCCAATTGCTGACTACTAACATCGCACATACGTGCACATGACCCAACTACTTTCATTGACCCAACTACTTTTATTGACCCAACATCTAAAACAAAGCTCCAACTAAACCGTAACCCGAAACCAACGACCCGAATCCATATTCTATCAAGATTAACCCAACAAGATAAACATGAAGTATATTACTTCAAGCAGTAAACATGGCTTAATATAACAAAGTCAAATTGTTCAAGCTCAAAGGACAAACGGAAACATGATAACTAATTAACAAGCTGCATCACATTCTTAACAGTTGACAGACTTCTAAATCCCTCATCAGTTTCAATCGTGTCCATTCATCTGGACACATTGGATGTATTTATATTTTTACTAAACCTAGAGAAGTGAAACGTCCATGGGATAAGGGTTCCCAAGCACGTTCATGTTCTCCATGAAATAGTGAGGATGAGCAGCGTCCATTACCACAAACTGCACGTCTTCAGAAGGCTTCCAATGTCGTTTCCTTTGGTTTATGAACCAGTTGTTTATCTGTTTTTGGTCTAGTCCTGTGGATTCGGCAAGTGCCAGCTTTGAGCCTCCTGTGCACGCACCACATGATCAGCACATGATGAAAGAAATGTAAACGCAGATGGAACTAAAAAAAAAAAAAAAAAAAAAATCTTAATTACCGAAGGGTATGGCCATTTGTAATGCCTAGTCCACCATTCGAGCAGCTGTTGACGAGCTTCTTTCGGTAACTTACCTTTCTTTCTCTTTTTCATGAACTCTTGCTTGAGACTGCCCAAATAACCGCTATACTTGCGCAACAGCTGACCCTTCAATTCTCGATCTTCAGCTTGAGGATCTATGAGATTGGTATTTACATCCACCTCTTCTTCGGATGAGCCATTTTTGTCCATTCCTCCTTCACCACCAGCTGTTTTTTTACATCAAATTATGACATAAATGATCAAATAATATGCAGCCATGAAAGTATTCTCTAGGCATAAAGATCTAGTTTCTTTTAAATACTAAATTAATAGCATACTGACAATGAATCTATAAAGAATGGTTGATTAACCACGTCGATATCAAATGAATGTTTAGTTGGTCCTAGTAGACAAACAGTCATAAAATATGAGATTGATTTGTGTTAACTCATCACCAAACCCTTTACTTTCTACACACTGACCAAAATAGTTGAATCAAACCACTCAGAAGGAAAAACAAATACAGATTTTTCCCCTTTTAGGGTGGATATGCCAAAATGTAACCTTACATATGTTGATTGTAACAAAAAACTTCACAGGGTAAAAAAATGGTAATTTGCCAAGAAAAGATACATAAGTGTACTTGTGTATATATCTACATTCTAGGAGGCAAAAAACTGGAAATCTATACATGCAGTCTGCTTCAATAGTAAAACAGTGCAAAGCTTCCAAGATGGAGTGAAAGTTTCATCATAAGAGTCCATACACAAACAATTTAGCTAGCTAGGGTCCTCACCCTAGTTACAAATTAATGTTTACATTACACATGCATATGGATCAAACATAGCACCATAGGGTCATTAAATAGATCATAGATGAGCCCTCATATGTCAAAGTTTTTCATGTTTATACATAAGAATATGTTTGAACTTTCGGAGAAAGAAACTTTCACAAGAATTATGATATACAACTGTAGGTAAACTGTTTGTCAAATCTTGGAAAATGTGTTTACACCAAATTTGAAAACAAAGTTTTAATATTTTATATGATATATTGATATAAATAGTATTCTTTTTGATGACTGGCATCAAAGAAAAAGCTTAAGATGATTAAAAAATGTAACATATAATGATATAAATGCATATTTTACTTTACAACCTAATCAAGAAATCAAGAGTCTAAAATTGTTATTCTTTTTTATTAAAAAAGGCCTAATTAGAATAAAGAAGGAAGATCAATAGAGAGATGATGCACCAGAATCTGAATTTGTAGAAATGGAGATGGCTTTAAACTGGGATTCAATTCTTGAGAGGAAAACCATGGCTTCTTTAAAGGGTTTTGACAGTTCTTGTTCATATTTAATGAGCATTTCACAGTATGCTTCCATGAATTGATCAAGTGCTGGATCTTGTCCAATGATCATCGCCATATTCATTCCACCATCGCCACCGCTGCCGCCATCGCTAGTACCACCGGAGGCGGAGCGACCGGACATCGCTGCCACCACCGAAGCTCTGCAAGCTTCCTCTAGTCTTTCCACAACTTCAGGTGGTGCTCCTATCTGTATTTTATTTAGTACAAGTTAAAAGTATATATAATTCTTCCTTATCCAAATAATTACACACAAAGACACGATCTTTAAGATGAAATACAAGTTACAACAAGTAGAAAACTTGCAACATATGGTTTCCTGCAAATTTATTCTCACTTCAAAAGATCATATTTTTTTCAAACGGTGTTTGAAACTACCCCAATACACGGTCTTTCTATGACGAGATGTCAACCATCCGCAGTACGTTATTTTGATGCTCTAGGTCTGACTCACCTGAAACATCATCAAGGAGAAAACCCAATACTGTAGCAAACCCTCCTGAGTTAGGTTTAAACCGAAAACTAAAAGATCTCAGGCATACGTACCATAGAGCAGAAGGCCTTTGTTTCAAGAGATATATGTAGCTAGCCAAATGAAGAAATGACTATAATAATGATATCACACACAGAAACACAAATCTAGATATCCCTCTTCTGGGTTTCTTCTACTACCATACACTACTAAATGAAGCAATATATCAAACACGCAAACCCCCTACACAAGATTTGAATTCTTGATTCACTTGGTTCTTCATGCACTAAATGCGGAAATCTAAAGATACCCACTTTGATTAATTTCTTGTAAATTTTGTGAATTATATAAAGTCGATACATAGATCTGTGTCTATACATATGCATAGAGAGAGAGAGAAAAACCTTTTGACAGTTGAGATAAGCTGATAAAAGACGAGGGTAATGAGGATGAGACATGATCTTTGCTTTAACCGAAGAAGAGGAATTCATGAACCCGAACCCTACTCCATCGTTGATATTAATGGGGTTGTTGTTGTTCTCTTCAAGCATCATAGCAGAAGCAGAAATCCGACAGTTGCTATGATGCTGATGATCGGAGAAAATCAGGTTATTGTTGGTGGTGGTGTTATATTCAGCAGCTGCAGCTGCAGGTGGAGGAAGACACAGTGATCCAATGTTGTTGTTGTTGTTGTTGTTGTTATTAATAGTATTACTGCTGCTATTTATGTTGTTGGTGTCTCCAAAACTCATCAAACATGATGAAGTACCCTCTCCAGCTCCACCACACTCCATCTCTTTCCCTCTCTCTTCTATCTCTATCTGCAACTTTTTGTTGGAACTAAACTTACTGTTTGTACAGATAATGATGTGTATGTATGCATGTATGTATGTGTATATGCTGCATATATATTTTTATATATACATGTAGAGAGATAGAGGGACAGAGAGGATTCTCCCGAGTTTTAAGCTTACAAAAGGTGTGTTATCAACTGTTTTTACTGCAAATCCTATATAAACATAAGGCCAACTATTGATGTTCTAAAAAGTATATAAAACGTGTAATATAAACAGTAAATTACATGAAAATGTAATCAAATCATATTTACTAGAAATTAAGATTTTTATTATTTAATATTATGTGTAACTAAGAGTATTTAGTCTCGTACGTTTTTTATTCTTATTTTAATAATTATATTAGAAGCAACTATTTTTCTTTTATTTTAATTAAATAATAATTTTTATATTTTTATTATTACTTTTTTTCTCTCATTTATTTATAACTAGTTTTGAAAATATTAAAAAATTTATAAAGGTTAAACTGTATTTACTTAAATATACAGTTAAGCAGTATCATTTCTTTCTCTTCCCTCCACAACTACTAACAACTTAACCATTTTATATTATATAAGGAATACACTCATAAAATTTTAGAAAACCGGTTGTGAATACTCTAAGTTTGTTAACTATTTTAAATTTTTGAAATCAGTTTAATGCTGAACACCCATCAAATACAGATGCATGTCGAATCAGTAAATGCTAATACGGTAGAGATTATTTTTTAAATATATTGTATAAGAGAAATAATAAATATATTTTTTTTTCTCAGACCACTAATTCCCTACACACACATCAAATACAAACGCATGTCTGGTTGAGTGAACACAAGTGACAGGACATCATGAACCTTCGTAAATAATATCATGAATGTCGTTAAGCCTATAATAAGTTTCAAAATATTTATTATGGTAAACATAATGAAAAAGAATACTACACCATGATATTCAAACTAATGTTTAACCCACCCCACCAGTTTCAAGTTAGCAAACATGTTTATTACCTCCAGTTTCTCACACAAAAAACCTGTGGCATTCTACACCAAGGTCCATAGTAAAAATATGCATTTTGTTTGTAGATTCAACTTTTGTTTTGTGTAATTAATCTTATAAACCAGCTTTCTCTTATAAAATGTAAGTTAATTTTAAAATTTTTAGTATACTATATTGAAAAGCAGGCCATGTTATAATTACCTGCTATTGACACAACACTTGTATTAGAATTGAAGAATTAGTCTACTCGTAAATTTGAACTTTTAACCAATGTTTTGGAAACCGGATCGGACCGGCCGGTCCGACCGGTTCGACCGGGGATCGGTCCGGTGGCCGGTCCGGTCAGATACGGATCGTTTCTGGGCGGTCGAACCGGCCGGTTCTTCCCGAACCACTGGTCGGACCGGGAAACCGGACCGGTTTGGTTTTTTTATTTTCTTTATTTAATGGGTAAAAACGGGGTGTTAAACCATATATGAGTACGTTGGATACACAAATATAGTTAAATTTTATATATAACTATAAAATACATATATAAAACATATATAAATTACTTATATTTAATTACATATATAAATATAGTTAAATCCGGTCCAACCGGTCCGACCACCAAACCAGTAAGGCGTCCGGTTCGACGTCCGGTTCGACGTCCGATCCGTTTCTGAAAACATTATTTTTAACTCTCCAAATCATTCAAAATCCATATTATGTATAAGTTGCAACATAGATGGCTTTATACCCATCCTCTCTTGTAGACATTGGTACAATAGATTGTTTTTTACTTTTCTACAAAATAATATTATCTCCCTAAATTTTTGTTTGAAAACAATTATATACCTTCTAGTTGACTTATACTTTGCCTTATAAAAATCTTCATATATCCCTTTACCACATTTAAACTGTTTTCTGAAAAAAATATATATTAGAACAAGTTAAGGTACTGATGTAGCGCACGGAACGAAATCGAAGCTTAAACACGTTGATTCCGCGAATACCCGTGATGATCTTCACCCAAACCCCCAAATTCAACACTAAGAGTCACGAATTTAAAAGACAAACTTTAATTTCAGAATTGATCAGGTGTCCTTCCATATTACATCAATATAACTTAAATAACCAACCAAATTTTGAACGAGCCTAAAACAAACAACCATGGGCCAAATAAAAGCCCAAAACAAACCCAAAAAACTAGAAAAAAAAACGTAAAAGTGGCAAAAAACATAAAAGTGACCAAAAACTCATTTTCGTGCAGCTCGGTCTTGTGCCTCCAAAAACATTAAGGCCCAAACTTCAACACTTGAGCCCGCATCAAGTACTATAAATCAATTCGCCAACTAGGTTTATCATTATCTTTATAATATATGACAATGTATTATTTAATTGGCGTAACAACTGGATTAGACTAATTAAAATAGCAAAAATTTCCTATAATACATAAAGACTATATGTTATTTATGTTTGATAGCCACTTAATGCTCATTAAAAGGCTACTTTTTAATGGTTAAAAGCTAACCCTAATGCTGAATTATTGATTAAGTGGTTAAGTCCTAATGGTATCTCTTAACCATTCGAGAATAGGGTTACCTCTTAATCATGAAGAGCCTATGAACCATTAAAAGATAATCTCTTAATCACCATTAAAAGACTATCAAATAACCCCAAAAAACAACATAATACTTCTTTAATATGCCAAACTTAAACTCCCATCTTTATTATGCAAAACTTTACCTTCCAACAAAAATTAAGATCCAAGAATTTATGTTGTTAATTTCATGGATTTTACCACATGTAATCTGTTTGTTCTGACTCGATCAAAAACAAGTTAAATAACCAGTCTGAGCTATCTTTATTGCGTAAAAATAAGCAAGGTCGTCTTCTCAGAGAATTAGTAAAAAGTGTTTAACAATTCAAACTTAATTAACTTAAAGATACAAACTTTAATGGTAAAGATTGAAACTTTGGAAGAATTCAATAACATGAGTGCAAAAGACAATTAACCTGGGAAAAAATTATTAAATATTAAGAAAATGATCAAACTTATAAGACTCATTCAGTCGCAATGCTATTAATTCATCTATAACAAGTTACCCATCAACCTTAATGAGTTCACGATACAAGAAACCGAAAATCGATAATCAAACAAGTAACTTTATTTAAAAATGAACTTTTCAACTTAAACAAAACTTGTAATTAGATTCAAAGATCAATGTTCAACAAAAAACTAACTAAAACACATATGTAGTCTTACTAAGGTCATAATACAATGTAAATATTCTTCACTTAACATAACACGAAGATATATGTTAGATGTTTGATTAACAACAACATCCAGTCAAAAGATTAAAATGGTGTATCAAATAGGTGTACTAACTATATTGACTTAAGATTGGACTAAGATGTTGAGCCAGTCAAGTTCTTACGGACAAGAATATATATCATATCCTCTAACACGCAAAGTAAAATCTATATAACAATCATTGATCAAGCATTTGATTTCATTCAATTACCACTGTTCAAAGTAAAAGTCGATGATCAGTATTACCTTCATTTACCTTCGTGTTTAATCATTATATTGACTAAATATATGACTAAGCTATTCAATTGTAAATTTTTTTGTCAACTTGATTTATTGAATGGTTATAAATTAAACAAACAATTTCATACATGATTGTAAATATAACAGTGTATAAGAATCATTTTATCTGCACAGTGCCCGTTACAATAGTCTCATATTGCATTAATTTGAACATGTTGAAATTAGATATATTAATTACAAAAAAAGTATGAACAATAGACAGAGCATAAAAAGTGTCAAAACGATATAGATACCCAAAATAATGAACGATCATGCGCTGAAGTTGCGTGTTTTCATAATAGTAAGGTGATACATGGTACCATACTAAGGTATATACATAGCTAAGAAGTCACATATCTCATGGTTATATTAAATTTATTATTTTTCTACGATATCTATATAACTAAATGTATAACTATAAATGCATAAGGGGGACGGAAAAATGATTATTTGAGTAATTTTCTCTATCGAGTTTTCTATAACTACCACATATATTAAGTTCCATTATTCTGAAAAATACGAAGGATTTAAAAAGTAAAAACAAAAAAAGATTAAATAGTAAATAGTAACAGTGGTTTTTCTTTTGTGTGAAAGGAAATGAGTTTCATCTTCCCATGAAAAACTCTCCCCCCCTTTTCTTGCACTGCCACTCTGTCATCACTGCCAATCAATCCTCTCTTCCAAGCAAGGGAGAATATGTTGTATCATGTTACCTCCTCTTTCTATTCAACTTTTTTCCTTAGATCTTTATAAAACTATAAGGATTTTAACTTTTTATTTATATACATTTTTAACGGTTGATTAGTGGTTAGTTGTTGTAGAAACATCGTTCACAAAATAAAAATAAATATTTTATTAATAAAGTACTTTGATTACAATATAAAAGAAATAAACATACGGATTACAATATAAAAGGAAAACTGTATGATAAAACAAAGAGAAATGAACAATGGCTGAGGATTTCTGATAAACAGAGGTCCCTTAAAACAAATTTCGGGCCACCCAGGTGAATCCCGTCTGTCTCCCAGGATACAACAGCCGGAGCAGAAGTTACTGCCGGAGTTAGCCTAGCACCCGAAACAGCTACCTGAAACGAGAGTACGAAACAACGAGAAAGCTGGAAATTCTTCTTGCTGTGTGTTACGCCACAGGAAGTGGAAGTCTAGCAGTCAGTCAACACTTCAAAAATACTTAGGCGGCGCTTAAGCGGCTCGCGGCAATGCGAGTGTGCAAAGTGCGCGATCAAAGCGCCACATTGCGCCCATCGCCCTCGTCCCGAGCCCGTGCTTAACCTTGGGTGTCCTCAACATATGTGGGAACACAATTCCTTGAAAACTCTCACTTATAAACTAATTTATAGTTTACCATTACACAAATGTGGGACAACAACTTCCACTCAGTTTTTCACAACTTTTGTGTTTCAATCACACAACTTCGAGTATCGATATCTTATTCATTCTAGCTCCATTTTGGACATGGTTTAGTTCGTTGTGTTCCTCTCACTTAGAAGAACACATATGAATTGGTTTGGTAATTAATTGCAACAAATACAATTAATTATTACTGTCCCAAAATGAGTCAGAAATCATATTTCCTTACTAAATTTTCAACAGTTGTTATTATTATCAAGTTAGTAATATTCGTCAATGTCAAGGTTTGAACCTTGACCAACAAAAGAGACAAAAGCTCTCAAACACTTCTTTACCACTAGACCAAGAAATCATTGTATTATATACATTTAAATTCATCTTATTATTGATAATTATTTGATATTGGAAATTTATGATTTCATGATTGTTTTAAAACATTCCAGCACATTTCATCATGACAACATATTTTAATAGTTGTTCGAAAGTGTCTGATGAAATTATGTATTATCTCATGTACTTCTTGAAGTAGTAAGTGATGATGATGAAGGGTTGGAAGGGAATTTCAAGTGTTTTGCTTTTGCATGTTTGTGTTTGTTTTTGTTATGACTCAGACTCACCGCATGATAGCTGTTTGTTCCTCATTTACTGCTTATTATTCTCTCTTCTTTTTCAACGTATTGTCATTTGTCTCCCTCCCTTAAAGCGTGTAGTTATTAAGTAGTCACAACTCACAAGTGTAGTTAGGATCTTACGGGTACAAAACTTTTGAGTAAAAATAAATAAAAAAAAATTGTAGTGTAGTTTAATAGTCAAAGTAATTATTCATGTACAGTCTATAAAATATTTTAGTTTATCTTTTACATATTTACTAGAGGTAAGCAATTTACGTGTGTTCGGAATCATAGAAACCACATAATCATTATGTTATATATTAATATTTAATTTAAGACGTGAAAACTGCTTTTGAAATTATGTATAGTTTTTCACTAAGCTCTACAGCAGGCAATTACTTGCGTAAACCAACATAGAGTGAAGTTTAACAATTGCATGAGGCGTAAAAATAAGACATGCATTTCCTGGAAATGCTTAGTAAGGGTGGGGGCACCAACGCCGTGAGCCTACGGCTGGGTCTGACCGGCGCGCGCCGTGCGACAACACCACTACCGGTCCCCCATGCTACGCCACTTGACCGTTTCACAGCAACCCCACGCTGTTGCTTCTTCTCCATTCTGAACGCTGCAAAGAGCCATTAGGCTCCCCATGCCACCCCCCAAAAACCTGGTGTGAGCACCATCCTTACAAATGATGTGATGTGATGTTGTTTGACAAAATATGATTAGTGAGAATGTGGTATGGTATGGTGTGGGCACCCGTCCCACCCTAACATTGATTATAAGCATTGAGAATGGAAGGGGTGAAGCTTAATAGGGGTCGGGGTGGATCCCTCCTCTTTTTCTTCGGTAGTATTAATTTTTAACTTGATACTTTCAATTTTTTTAAATATATTTATCTCCCCCCCCCACCCCTTAAAAATGTTCAAGCTCCGCTAGTGAAGAGTGGGGGCAAATATCTTACCGCATTAGGAGTCAATACATGTGAGGTGACCATCAACACCATTGATATAATGCTAGAAGTATTATTGATGACCAAACCCCATATATATAGGGAGAGTTAAAAAGTGATACAAGCGATAAACATAAAAGATGTATACAGAAATAATTTACAATGATAATTATAAGCAAACTATATCTCTAGTATTCTCCCATAGTTAGAGCGGGAGTTGAATGAGGGCCCAAGCTGGTTCGAGGGGTGGCCAAGTTAGATATGCTATTGATCAATGTAGGAGACAAAACAAATTAATATATTGGTGGAGTGAATGGGTATAAGTCCATGATGCTATTGTGGCATGATAGGAGGGCTCCACTTTTGAAGTTCTTCACAGAAAAATCATAACGACAAACTTAAATGAAGTGTTATTATCGATTGTGTACTTACAAATGAAAATGGTTTTTTTAATAATATCGAGTGTGTATAAAATATTGTTGAGTTGATAATTTTGATTGGGTGGTTTGTGAATGGTATTACCTAAACCGTGAATTTCTAACGATGTGTCATTCCAACAAAAATATTTGACAAGAGAAATTCACAAAAGGCTGTTTAGTTTACATTAATTAATGTGAGGTGAGAGAACACCTAAGGTGGCGTTTGGTTCGCGGAATTTGTTGCAATTAAAATTAGAATTGGAATTTGAATTGTAATTCAAAGAAATTGCATTTGGAATTTAATATTTTCCAAATGATTTGGAATTCAAAGGAATTGAAATCTATAAAGGGAATTTAAATTCTAAACGCATTTCCAGTGCCAATACATTATAAAGGAATTGAAATTTATCACCCATTGCAAACCGCCACCACCTCAATGACCACCGATCATCGCCGCTACATACCACCGACCGCCGCCGCCGTCACCGTCGACAATCGACCGCGACCACCAACCGCGCCCGTTGCCAAAAACCGACCGCCGCCGCCGATCGACCGCCACCAACCGATAATGCCACTAGTACAGAACTGGTTTGTTAGGGCGGTGATTTTAAATTGTTAGGGCGGTTTCACACCGCCCTTAAAAACCTCGCTCTAAAAAATGATTATTTTATGGTGCGGTTATTTTATAGGGCGGTTTTTATTTTATGGTGTTTTTTAGGGCGGTTCACCCGAAACCGCCCTAAAAAATCATTGATTTTTTTTATTTATATGGTTTCGTATGTTGAAGAATTATAGTTGATTATTATTTTTTTTATGATTATTATTATTTACGGTTGTTATATAGTTGTTAATATTAATTTTTTATTTTTAAAGTTTTTATAGTTGATTATTATTATTTATATGAAAAATAAATAACACAATTAACAAAAAGTAATAAATTAAGAAATAAAATCAGCAAACTTTAAATAATTAACCAATAACCGAATGCGTCTTCTTTTCACAATCCTTCACTATCCTGCATAAAATAAAATTATATTAATTATTCAATTATAAAATGATATTAATTATTCAAAAGCAGAAGATAAATACCTTGTAAGAAAGGCTTTAGATTTCAAGATAAAATATATACCAAGAATGCCATGTAACTAATACTAGATACTCGCTTAGAGAGAGATATATATATCAATTGTAATGTTGTTTCAACAATTCAAAAGCCCTTAAAAACATAAACTTTGTTTGTAACTGAATTCTATTAAACTCACAATAGTGCACGGTCCTCACGAACATTGTTGTCCACTTCAATAATCTTTGACCCAGCCAACAACTGCATAACCAGTCCAGAAGTCATAGTGGAGTAATACCAAGTTCCATGACGGTCCCACGGTTTGAAGCAAGAATAACACGCATCCAGTAAAAAGGGTCTGCACCCGTCGTTGAATGTATGCCATACAACGAAAGCTGAGTGCACACCAGAAAGATGAAAAGCACCTACAACATCATGAAAAAACTTCAAAAAGATTATCATAACATATAAATAGGATATTAACAGTAGGTTGAATAACAACACCTTTAATTTTATTTAAATCTTACTTCCTATGAAAAAACTTAAACTTGAAGCCGATGGTGGAGATACAACATCAATAAAAGCACCTACAACATCAACAAAATGCATCAATAATAGTTTAATATAGCGATTTGAGTTCAAAGATAAAGTATATTCCATAGAGGTTTGTGGAGAAAGCGACGAGAAGCCGACGGTGGCTCCGGGAAGCCGATGGTGAGATAATGGTTGCGACAGAGAAGACGACTATGGCTCCGGTTTGTGGTGAAGAGTAGCCAACGG
This sequence comes from Flaveria linearis, assembly GCA_024085815.1. Lineage (NCBI taxonomy): Eukaryota > Viridiplantae > Streptophyta > Magnoliopsida > Asterales > Asteraceae > Flaveria > Flaveria linearis. Next base: position 49,195,865 of record CM044002.1, on the reverse strand, counting down.
TCGTGACGGAGAAGGCGGCGGTTGAAAGGTAGACTGGATGTGGCTTGCAGGTTTGTGTTGAGAGGAAGAAGAGGTTGCAAATGCAGGTACCGAAAGGGTTTGGGGCGGGATTGCAAATATTTTAAGGGTTTCTTAGGCGGGATTGGAGGGAAAACCGCCCTAAAAAAGAATATGTATTTTTTAGGGCGGTTCATAAACAGAACCGCCCTAAAAAATAATAAAACCGCCCTAAAAAATGGCAAAAAAACCGCCCAAAAAATAAACCCATTTTTCGAGGCGATTTACATTTGAACCGCCCTAACAAATCAGTTAGGACCGCCCTAACAACCAGTTCTTTACTAGTGTGCCCGTCGTCGAGAAATGGTTCAGCAACGATGGTCGGTGACAATCGACGATTAGGGGTGGCGGTGGTCGGCGTCGGTGGCGGTCGGTGGGCGACGGTGACGGCAATTGGGGTCGGCGGTGGTCGGGGTCGGCGGGGTCGGGGTCGGCGGTCGGTGACGGACGACGGCGGTCGGTGGCGGCGGTCGGTGACGGACGGCGGCGGTGGGCGGACGACGACCGTGGTCAGTGATCGGGGGCGGGCAGCGGCGTCGGCGATCGGGGGCGTCACAGTCGTTGGCGGTGGGCGGGGTGGTAGGCGGCGGTCGGCGGTTGGGGCGGCGGGGGTTAGCTTTTGGCGGGGGGCGTCGGCGGTCGGCGGTCGGGGTCGTCGGTAGTGTCGGTCGGCGGTGAGCGGGGTGGTAGATGGCGGTTAGTGGTTGAGGCAAGAGTCGGTGGAATTTGAAATCCTTCAATATTTGGAAGGATTTTGAAATCCTTCATTTGAAGAAATTTGAGAGAATTAATTCCAATTCAAATTCCAATTCATTTTTCAACCAAACACGTGAAGAATGGAATTCAAATTCCAATTCCAACGAATTCCTACCAACCAAACACAATGACCAATGGAATTCAGATTCCAATTCTATTAAATTCCTGCATACCAAACGCCCCCTTAAGTGTCCATGTACTAAGATGGATCAATAATATTATAATGAAACTATTGCATTACTTATGTAGTTTTGTTGGGCTGTTATTTTCACCTAGGTTGCAAAGGGGAGTAGTGAGCGTTGAACTTGCGACTAGGTTATTCCAGCAATAGTAGCAGTGTTTAGATGCTAATGTGCATGTCATCAATTATGGGACCAAGTTGCGGCCCATTGTGGTGGTTCGACCCACTGACTTTGCCACGATTGGAAATTGTTGGATAGTTGTCCACGCGCGTACATGGCCCTGTTGATTGTCACCATGACGACCTCGTCATCATCCTTGATAATTGTTCAAATATCCGCATAGAAACTGAGCCCGAATATTTTTAGGGTTCTGAGGAGGAGAATCGGGTGTATCGAGAAATGTTTGCAGTTGTTGTTTCCTTGTTTTTGAAGTTGTTGCTCAAGTTGGAGCAGGCTACGAGTGGTATCCTAGGTGGTAGCACTCGAATTAATAAAGTTTGTTTAAGTGTTAAACTCGAAAGGTAAGCCACTGAAAAGTTGCAAAACGAGACAAGACTTGGAGACGATATGATATTATCCACATGTCAAGTTGGCCAGCGAGGTCTTTGAGCCACCGGCGGTAATCATACATATATGGCCGAGGGTTAGACTGCATAACTAATTTTTAAGGACAACCATTTTTAAATATTTATGAATTAAAAATTTTGTATGGGTTTTTATTCAGACAGCACGTGCTATGGCATTAATTTGTTTCCAAGACTCATACTAAGAGTGTATATGATAAAGTACTATAGATCCATTACAACACTAAGGCGTCAATTTCTTTCCATTGGTCATTACCCTCCTAGTAATTTCAACATGTTGTTTGGTGCTGAACATGTGATACAAAACCTTATAAGCAATAGCATGAAGTTTAAAATGTTTCATTCATGAAGAGTAAGTGACTTTAGATTCGTCAAGAGTGCGAATATTGGTTTAAATATTCACCACCAAATACGTGGGATACAAGTTCATATCCTTTGTCTCCCTAGCTCTCCTTTCTTTTGTTGGACATGGCTTCGATCACACGTAGCTAGAGTGGTGATAATGGTGGAGGCTTATTAGTTTAGAAATAACCACAGATGTGTTGTATTTAATGTAGCAGAGATAGAACATATGGATAAAAGAGATTATAAAGATAGACTCTCTTAACCCTTGGATTAGATGAAAAAAGTTAGCTATACTTTTATGGTTTTAAAAAATTTGATCACTTTTAATATTGTGTGAACTATTCCACCAAGTTGCATTCCATCTTATAAAACCTTCTTTTAAATGGGTGCTCGACCTGATGTTAAGCAGGATCATTAAGCAGGATCATATGTACATCATTTATCACCTCTAACTTCCGATCATAACACTTATTGTCATATATCCCTGCCAATTTAGAAGAACATTATAGTTTTTGCTCCTAAACCGTCTAATGGTGGTTGTATATTATGTTTGTCACCATAATCACATATAAGTCATACCTTCATAACCTGGTCGCCTTTCTTCTTAGATGGTTGGGGGACTATAACGTAACCATTGTCACGTTCTCTACTGACAGCCAAGCCACCAGCTCATCAAGATATATAAAATCCTAAAACAACGATATAGTTAAATTATATAAACCTAAGAAGACATAATTAAGAAATGTCATAATTGGTTAGTTTTCAACACTAGTTTCATGTTAAATCGTTCATCACTAGACACAGATTTCCTAATTCCTTTGTTGCAAGTAGGAAGGTTAACCACCGAAGACAAACTCCTAATTGCTTTGTTGAAGCTAAGAAGGTTTTCCACCACAAATGAACGCCTAGTTACTTTGTTGCAGGTAAGAAGGTTCATCGCCAAAGACAAACTCCTAGTGGTTTTGTTGCATGTCAGAAGGTTCACTATTAATAACGTATTCGTAAAACAACGATATGCTTATAATTTAATAAAAACTATCGACAACTAAGTGAAAAAAGTTTTTTTTATTGATTCAAATTAAACATGCCAGCCCTGTCTCGTGAAAAGATTGAATGTTAGACTCGTTCTGATTGCTTTCTACCACGCATGAAACATTTGAATATTCATCAAAAAAATAGTTATTGTCCAAAACCAAATTGAAATCACTAACAAATACATTTGAGTTAAAAGAAACGGAACAAATATACTTGAGCGAATAGAATGTAGAAAATTTGAGGTATTCACGATCATCGATAAATCTTTAGTCATGTATGGTGAGTTTTGAGGAATCTTGTGTTGTGTCAAATAATTCGAAAGAAAAACTTAGCTTTAAAATCAAAATATATGTGGGGTATAGTTGTATATGCCATGTATAGGATCCCAACTCCCATGTATAGTCTGTATTGTGGTATGAGCCACACACACGTATAGCATTATATGTATCGTATAGATGCCACTTATACAACACATATAATGTTATACATGACGTATAGATTGGGTGTATGACTAATGTGACAATAAACAGTTTGTTATGAAAAAAGTTATATGTGATGTATAAGGTGGCGACAATAACTAATATTATTACGACTACCAAGCAGCTGGTTTGGAAATGGAAAAGGATACACATCACGTATAACTCAATACACGATGTATAGGGTGTGTCAACGTCTCACTTGGGTGTTTTTAATTTTGAATGTTAATTTTGAATGTTCCATGAAAACCGGGTACCTACCACTTTGAACCGTCACGGCTAGACCAAACCGTGACGGTTTCTCGTCCAGATTTTCCTATAAACATGCATTTCATGGTTTCATGCAACTAAACCATCACGAACCATCACGAAAAAAACTCCATCATTCTAAAACACATAATTCGAAAACAATGTCAAGTTAGGGAGATCATTATCAAAAGCCGAAGCTTCCAGATTTGAATGATGAACCACCTATCGAAGAATCTAACCGGGTTGAGTAGTGTTTATTTTATTATAAATTCTTATTTGAATTATATAACCATTACATTTTTAGGAATATTAAGTATACGGGACTCACCCTTCGTAGGGAGTGGAGGAAACCAACCCGTTGAACACATTTACTGAAGAGGTGTACAACTATTATTTGGACCGATGGTTTACGGTGAAGGGTAAAGACATACCCCTTACCATTCTTACGGACATGCCCCGAAACCATACCACTCATAAACAGATCTGGATTACGGATATGCCCCGAACCCGTACCACTCACAAACAGAGCCAGATTACGGACATGCCTCGTACCACTCACAAACAATGTCGGATCATGGACATTACGGACATCCCTCGTACCAGTCGATACTAGAAGTTAAACATGTGTCAGATACTTTTAATAGGAATGACACAAATAAGAGTGTCGGTTCTATTCACCTCAAAGAAAACCATGGGGACATCGTGCATCATGATGGGGATGAGGATCGGATAAGAAAGGCTACGGTGTCTTATAAAACTGATAAAGTACAAAAAGTTCTCATTCGTTTGTTTAAATTATTTTCTTATTTGTTTTATATATTGTTTTTTATGTTTGTCTTTATAACTTTTTTAGTATTTTGATTCTCGTGAGAACTTGAAGAAATGGGCTAAAATGAGAGGACGCGATCATGGGTGCGTCATTGTGGTGGGTTGGTCACGCAAAAAGGCTGTGGAGCTCTTATGCAATCATAGTGGTGAACCTAAATTCACTAGCACAAGCAGACATACTGGGAGCATAAAGAAAGTATGGCTCTTTAAACTCCTAGGGAAGTACGTAGGAAAAAATGACATTTGGATGTTGGAGGTGATAAACGAAACGCACAACCACGATCCTGTTGTGTACGAGGAGGGCCACACGTATCTTAGGAAGATGACCGCTGAAGAAATTGATCTTGTCGACAAGTTACAAAGGCAGCACGTGCGGCCACGACACATCCATTCAGCCGTAAGGGAGTAGTTTCCAGACAACGCTTGTGTTGTTCAGGATATATACAATCTGACATCGAAGTTTAGGGCTGAGGGGAAAAAAGGCATGAATTCAATATAGGAACTTGAAAACCTGCTAGAATTTAAAAAGTTCGTGTATGAACACGGAAGAATACAACAGCTAAGGCCGTGGAAGATGTTTTTTTATCATCGTACCTCGTACAAAATGTGGTGCGCATTCCCTCACGTGATGTTGATAGACACGACGTACAAGACCAACATGTACAACATTCTGTTTGTTTAGGTTATTGTGTTACAACGACGTCAAAGTCGTTTTGTATTGCGCACACATTTATATCGAGAGAACGACAAGACAACTTCACATGGGTCTTGGAGCGAATCAGAGATATGCTCGATGGGTGTGTGGAACTCCGCGTTATTATCACAGACAGGGACCTGACCATGATGAGCTCGTGTGACACAGTGTTCCCAAGTGCTACTAAAAATCTATGCAGGTGATACGCGTTATTGTTTCTATATTTGGTTGTGTTTGTTTGGTTGTTTGTAATGGTAATTATATACAATGTTTGTAATTTTGATAATGATAACTGTATATGTATGAACCAACTTGTTATGTAATTGCATCTAATGTGTATGATAATTTCTATATCGGTTTTTATATAAAAAGTCGTAACGTCACAAAAACACAAATTCATAATATGATAAAATAAAAAACACAACCGATGTTTATGATAATGTCAATATTCGTTTTTAAGATTTTCGACGAGGCTAATCGATGACGATCAAACCAAAATATACTCGTAATATGATAAAATAAAAATAAACACAAAACACAAACTCGTATGTTACGATTAGGTTCAACCATGTGATAAAATAAAGATAAACACAAACTAGTATAATTAAAAATTTTAAATATTATACCAAATATGTCAATTGCCCAAACCGTGACATATACACCATCACCAAAAATCTAAAGCCCAACTCTAAAAAAAACACACTCCCACTCCTAAAAATACACTCTCACTCCCAATAATTAATCCAATCCCGAGGTGTAGAACATTCTCTAAACTCTAACCGTCACAGTTAAGCCCAAACATAACGGTCAGTGTCTAAACCTGACCTAACGGTCACGCTTAACCCAAACCGTGATGTTTAGATCCGGTATTCTTCAAATTTCTTTGGGTACATCTAAAATTTTGGTACATAAAACTTAAACAGAAGGGCAGATTTAAGATGCTACTGGTACTTTGATGCTTCCTTGTAATAATAGCCTTCTCTCTCTCTCTCTCATGATGAAAAAAAGGAAGAAAGAAAAACCATCACTGCTGTCACATTTTATGGACATGACGTAAAGCAATTTACCAAAACAACTTTTTTCCCTAACCAATCCGACTCAACTCCCTCCTCCTGTTTAACTTCAACACCTCCATATAGCTACCATCTCTTTATCAATCACTAATTGTCAACATAACCTTTGTATCTGTAATCTAATAGTGTTAGGTTGATGTTTTTAGCGATCTGTATATAAACAACTTTCAGTTTTATGTTTATACTTGAAAGATATAACCTCATAAATCAGCAAAGAAAAGAAATATGTCTTTCTGTTTAATTTTAAACATATATATATCTGAAGTAATATAATGTTATAAAAATCACCTTCTGTTCATCATCACTAGTAGCAATTTGATTTAATATTATAACATACGATTTCTTTTTTTTAAACATCACTAGGTATTATTATATATATAATTTGCAATAGCATGAAAGGAAGTGACGTTTCTGGTTCTCCTATCGTGTACATACCTTTGGTTGTTGTGATGGACCCGAACCTAGACCCCACTTAATTATTCGCGTACGGACTCTGTCCGTATATATATGTTTATATCACAAAACATACGATATATCTCATAACCTATTATTTTCCTTTTTGTTATTAATTTACTTGTTATTATTCTCTTTACTCTTAGTATGATTATACGAATGGTTCCACTACAAGAGTTGGTTCTCTCTTAAATTTATAGATAAGTTATATTCGAACAATAATAGAGGTTTTACAATGATAAAACACAATTTATTTTGGAATCAAAAGGAATGTAATCAATAATGACAATGAGTGGGGTTGACTTCGATTGTTAATGTTGGATGCCAAATGTTTAAAAGAACTCGTAATTTTCTATATATAACACATGATATCATATTATCATTAGTTGCATTTATGAATTACAAAGAATGTTAAATATATAACAGTTTTTTCTTAAAATACTTTTCTGTTTGAAGATTGAGATGGATGTTCAATCACATTGGCGTGTTATACTCTTAAATTATCGTACTTGTACTCTACAAAATTAAAAAAAAGAATACACTATTTTACAATTAGAATGTTTTATTAACAACTCAAATATTAATTAATAGCATACTTTTATTCTATTTAAAGTTTCTGTTCTATTTCAAATAACTACCATATTTAGAGGTTAATATAAATTAATAAGACATGCATCTATTATTTACAAACTAACATGTTGTGAGAAAGATTATAATTACAAGATAACATATCTGCAGTGGTACTAAATTATCAGACTCCTGTGAGATTTTGAGTTAAAAAGAAGGTTATTGATAATCAAACGCCCTGTCAGGTGTTAAATAAACGCCCTTTGACTTTTTTCACGGCCCGTGACGGGCCTTACGGGCCGTATGGTTTTCGAAAATTAATTTTCACATCTTTATACGTTCACGGGCTGTGAAACACATCACGGCCCGTAAGCGTCCATACCCACGGCCAGTGAACAAGTTAAATAACGGGCCGTGAGTTCTCTCACGGGCCGTAGTAGTCCTTCTGAGAATTTCTTTTCCTCGATTTGCGTGCACTATTAAATTTTATAATTATGTGACGTGACATATTATTCCTTGATTCGATTTAAGATTCTATATAAAAAGTTGTATATATTACTTGTTATATACGGTTAGTGAGAAACGAACAGTTAAAATGTCTTCTCGTAGAGGTAATAGAAGACGTCAAAATGAGTCCTCTTCAAACTCACGAGATATTGTGGAAAGTATTCCTGATCCAATAGATAACCATAATTGGCAGAACAGGGGGAACTGGTCTCAAAATGTTATTCACTTTATACGTAACGATGATTCCAAAACATGTAGGGTGTATTTCATGGGTAATTCTGATATTCAGTTACAATTTTGGCGTGAATTACTCGAAAACGTGTCTTTAGGTACAGAGGTATGATTTAAAGTTTTTTTGTATATTTTATTTTATTTAAAATTCTAACAATTAAAAAAGTTGTTATTTTATAGCATGTTCGGGCGTGGACAAATAGACTCACAATATGGAGATACGAAGAAATACGTAGAACAGAATAGTTGCCGGGTAGTGATCGTTGGACGATTCTCCCATTTGAGTGGTTTAACTTAATATACTCGGGGTCCGTTAATGGTAACAAATATGGCGACGGGAGTGACTGTCTATATCCTGCGTTATGGGAAGTTGATACAGTAATACTGTTTTCATGTTTTACAATAAAAATCATGAATTTATAACCGTGAATTAAAATGTTTTGTAGGTTTACGTACCAATGACTGATGACGAAGAAAATTGGTATCTTTTTAAGATTTCTATGGACTCACTACAAGTTCGTATATATTGTCCATACGAATGCCGACCAAATACGTGTGATGATTCATAGTGCATTCATCATAATGCCCGAACGATTTTCGTACAATTCGAATCGTACTTTTTATATTTTCTGTCACGTATACAATATTCGCAGCACTCCGGACAAGAAGAAATCGAAGAACTGGTCGTATCCGGTGAAACCGTTTGGCCTCCTAACGCCGGTCATATTGGTCGAGATTCGGCAGTTGTAATTTGTATGTTATTGCGTAGGTTGGTTCAAAATAGATCTTCAGAGTGGCAAGAGGTTAGCTTACAGGATGCTTGCTTCCGAAGATTTATGGCAGACGAACTGTATTCTAGACGTATAATGTAGAACAGTAATGAAATATTTTAATAAAACATAAACGTTTATTAGTACACTTTATTAAAAACGATAAACCGTTATTATCACACAATAATAAAACACATAATTTTTAATCTTCTTGATCTTTATAAAAGATCCAAGCCGCAAAATGATTAAAAGAAATTCCAAAATGCTCCCGATATCTTTCTTGAGTTGTTGTCATAATATCCGTATCATTCCATAACGTATTTCGATTGTTGTAAACGTCTTTGTAGAGCTGGTGAAATGTCGTGACCTTCCTTCTCAAGTCAAACCACTTGTTGTTAAGTTCACGAGTGGTGCGATATTCTTCACATTCGAGAATTTGATGAAAACGAGTTGAAACCCGGTTCCAAAATATTGAATTTGGTGGGATAGTCCCTGAATTTTCGATACAAGATCTTACTAAAGTCACCTCCTCTTCATCCGTCCATGGATTTTGATCCGGTGAATGCGACGAGGAACTTGATGTAAAACTTGTAGCACTCATGGTTTGGATATTGAGTAAATTTGTGTGAATTGGTTGTGTGAAGTGGTTGAATTTATAGACTTAGAAAATAATGAACGACCCGTGAGGGACGTTACGGGTCGTTTGTGGGTTACCAAACGGGCCGTGAAGTCTCAACGGTTGTTTTTTAAAAATTACCCAACCTCACGGGCCGTGAGTGTCCTCACGGCCCGTTTTTGTAATCTGTAACGGGCCGTGAGGCCCTTCACGACCGTGAAGCCGTATTATATATACGACCTCACGGCCCATTTATTCATTCACGCCCCCTAAACACACATCCGATTCACTCTGTCACGAGCTCCAGATCATCACTTTCATACCGCCGACTCCTTACTACGGTACGTATTCAAATTCGTATTTTATTTTTGTATATTTATCGTTTAAATATGTTAAAATTTAATTTAAAAACGAAAATATTCTGAAAAATTTTGGGGTTACGGGCCGTGAGATGCTGTCACAGGCCGTAACCTTTTGAATTTTCAAAGGGTCACGGGCCGTGACTGCTATTCTCGGGCCGTAACCCTTTGAACATTCAGAGGGTCACGGGCCGTGAATGCTCTTCACGGGCCGTAACCCTTTTATGTGTTCTTGTGATTTTCAAATTTTTTTGCAGATTATGCTGCCGCGCAAACGTTCACGTCCAGAGACCGAGCCTGAGGGTCAGTGTGACTTCCTGGACCCACATCCGCATCTTCGTTTTCCTCGAGAGACACAGCCACGGCTTAGGCTGTGGAAGCTGATTGGACGGCCCCTGAAGGGGACCCGCACCCTCGACTGGGACGTGCTAGAGAAGGTTGGAGATATAGCACGTGCCCAGGACATCATTGGGCTCGAGGGAGAGACGCCCTGGAGGTGTATGTTTGATTTAGGATCTAGGAGGGGCTACAGGGAGCTCACGTTGGAGTTTTTGTCTACGTTTTTGTTCACTCCCGCGACAGAGGATGAGGACCCCCGGGAGCACCTAGCTGTTCGATTTAGGCTGGCGAGCACTAGGTTTGAGTTCACCCTCGCTCAGTGGGCGGTGACTCTTAGGTTTTACACCCAGGAGGAGACGCAGGATGCTCGCTTTTATTCTGACGAGGTCCAGTCAGAGGCGGCTACTCTGGTCGGATGGTGGCCGACCATTTCCGACCAGCCATGGGAGGGCGCCATTAGGGCGAGCGCCATTAGGGCGAGCTTCATTAGAGATCCGTTGCACCGGTACCTACACCGGTGCATTGCCGGCACCATTGCCGGCAGAGACCAGAGTATGGAGCAGGTGTCGCTCCTTGATTTATTTTTTCTGAAGGCTTTGCTTTCACCTAGACGGGTGAATCTTGCTCACTGCATGGCCGCCTATTTCTTCAGTGTCATTCAGAGCAAGGTAAAAAAATATTTATATTAATTCTTAATAAATAAGTATTATCTATTATTTGATCTATTATTACATTATAATTTAATTGTTTTACAGATGGATAGCCCCATTGTTTGCGGCTCTTACATCACCGTCATTGCCTCGCGATTAGGGTTGTTTATGGACGCCCTAATTGCGAGGCAGACGACGGACACGCCGCCTAGGATTTTGGGTCGACAGACCGTCATGGCCATGGGGATTGCCGCCAAATTTGACGACGACCTCCGATGGACCACTGATGGTGGTCGGACCATCTGGCAGCCTATGGCAGCCGTTGGTGAGGAGGAGGAGCAGCCGCAGCCGCAGGCACACGCCAGAGCACCCGCCCCACCGCCTGTACCGCCTGCTCCTAGGACTATCATTCGGCAGATTCCGCCAACGATGGAGTTCATGGAGGAGTCACTCCATTTGGCGCGCCAGTCCCACGCCTTGCTGGTATGGATGGCGGATGTGTACAGCATTTGGGCTACTAGCCATGGTATTGACATCCCCCCTCGGCCGGAGTTGCCTCCGTTTGTCAGACGACCTGGGGGTGATGACGAGGAGGCTGCTGGTGGTGATGAGGAGGATGCTGGTGGTGGTGGTGATGATGTATAGATATTTAGCTTTGATGTAAAAATCTTGATAATTTTTTTTGATATATTATGACTTATTTTGGATGACGTTTAAATGTTTGATTACATGTTTACAATTCAACAACAATATTGATTAAATAAATAATTGATTACATGTTTACAATTCAACAAACGGTTTAGGGTGCAACTTACAAGCAAACGGTTTAGGGTGCAACTTGCAAATATTACCCTCTCAACAAATATTATGCATCTCATATCATTAACATTTCTACACACCTTTGATGCTAACCAAATGCCCAGCTCATATAAACAAATTCAAAGGTTGAAGATAACTTCGATAAGCTACTTATTGCATTTTCCTTTGGAAAACGAAAGAATTGATTACATGTTTACAATTCAACAACGATACTGATTAAATAAATAATTGATTACATGTTTACAATTCAACAACATATTGAAAATGTGTAAATTATACTAATTCTATACGTTCAACCGGATCTACGGGCCTTAGTTCGAGATATTTTTGAATTCGACTTCCGTATATAACCTCCCAATCATTAGCGTTTTCTGTTTTGTACAAATACCAATATTTGCTCGGAACATGCATTGGATGGTCACCCACTAATCGAATTCTAATGAAATGGCTATCTTGAACATAAGCAATTGAAATCATATGATGTTCACTGATATCACGAGGAGATAACCAGAACGGGCAGAGTTGCCGATAGATATAAAAATTATAACCACTCGAAACCTGTTAGCAATAAGGATTGTAGCAGGTGGCACTGTCATCCAATTTTTATGGGAGCTGCACCTAAGCCGTTCCAGTTTAATGATTCCCTTATTTCGTTTATATCAGGAAACATCGCAGCGTACCTATGTTTGTTTTCATCCAACTCAGCTATAAGTTCCGTACGAATAAAACGCCAGTGATTTTCACCATATCCCAGTGCGAGTGCTATAGCACGAAAACCACAATTGCCGTCGGCTAAAACATCATCCGCACCTGAAATATACGGGAAAAAGAATGATGGAATCCAGCGATTAAACCAGAAAAAATTGTTTTTATATTCGTCGCCCGGGATATATGAAAACTTGGAACTCTGTTGAGATAATCCATCTTTGGCTCTTGATTTCGAAGACATGGATTGACTGCGCTGCAAAGACCCTTGTTTTGACTTAACCACCGAACTTGAATATGTTGGCGGACCTTTAAAATTTTCTCTAGGTTGAACATATGAACTATGCCTGGGGGGTCTAATATTGTTTCTTTTTGCTTATCTTTTTAGGACGACCCCGTGTATGTGTTTGGACTTTAGGAGGTTTTTATTATCAGTTTTTGAAGGATTAATGAAAGATTTGAAAATATTAATCAAAGATTTATTCACATTTTCGGGTTGGACAAGTAAATGTTTTGTCACCATCTCCATCTCTTTATGTACATCTACTTGAACCTCCCGTACAATATACGCGGGTGAAAAATCTAGCTTCCTCCAAAAAACATCAATGGCATCGAGTGGGATACATTGACCTATAAAATAATATATTGAATTAAATATAATAAAAATTTTCATGAAAAAAAAAAATGTAAAAGAACATTCACCTGTTTAAAAGTAATTGTTTAATTTACAAGCACACGGAAGACCACAGCTGGTAAAAAGATGGCAGTCACATGATTCTTTGGATATAATTAGATGATTTATCCTGTTAATCTCACCAACTAACATATCCAAAGCCGCAAAAGAAACGTTACCTCGCAGCAATTTAAGCACTTTATGATTATGCTGCACCATAAGCATGATTTTGCTTTTGGTAAAACTTTCTTTTATAGCAATTTCCTGAGTAACTAAGATATTATTAATAAAAGGAATAAATCTATTCAGGGTGCTATTGGTTGCTTTCAGGTAACTTTTCAACAACGAATGTTGGCTCTCAACTCGGTTCGTTGTGTGCTGACCGAAGTTATAACTTTTATTTATCCACGCCGACACAAATCTCTCTTTGTAGTGGTCCAACCAGTTATTATTGAGGTACATCAGCACTTCTATTTAAAAAAATGTATTTATTTTTATGTAAATATACATATTTTTAAGAATAACACTAGAAAACTTACTTGAATGTTTGGACACCAATCTACGATAAAGGCGGTCGTAATTATAAGCGTATATGTCCGTCGTTGCAGAGTAAATAAGTACCGACCACACATGCTCAAAAGCACCCAACTCTTCATTTGAAAAACTCGCCTTGCAATGTTTAGCAATATTTTCCGAAATATGTCATCTTCAAAGTAATCGAACAGCACTCGGAAAAACTTCTTCTGACGCTTTCATCAGAGCGAGGTCTCGGTCGGTCAGTATAACACGGGGCTCCATACACTTTTCTTCCAGCGTTGCTTTTAGTTGCTCTAACACCCATCTGAAGTTGGCTTCATGCTCATAATCAATGAATGCGTGAGCAACAGAAAAAGATTTCAGGGTGGATGTCACACCAACCATTTGAACAAATGGCATTTTATACAAGTTAGTCTTGTAAGTTGTATCAATCATCAACACGTGTGGGTACGCACGCCATAATGTGTGAGATGTGGGATGTATAAAAAAACCTCGTCGACGGTATTTGTCGGTTCATCTATGTGAGGGGTGTAAATATATTGATGTTGTTGTAGTATAGAAAAAAACCTTCATTGGGGTTTCACCAATTCTGGTGGACTTTTTAATTTTTGCCCGAGCGTTATATATGGTTCGTAACACAGACACGTTATTGGGATTTTGTTCCCTCAACGTGCCTAGAATGTTTCGAGGGTCAATATTTTACTCGGTCAGATTCTTTACAGTAGAAAGCTCATTTTCGGTGAGCCTCATTGCGTATGCATGTCCTTCCAGGTGTTCAGCAGGTTCATGGTTATGAGTATCGTCCACAACAACTATAATCCACCCATCTCTCTTCATCTCGTACTTACCCTGCAATTCAAATTGACAGTTTTTTTTTTGTGTCACTTTTTCTTAGAGTGGATGCTCCCTTATATACACCACCCCGATCACATTTCAACCAAATTTTAACCACCACACCATTCGAATATTTTTTGAACGTTTGGTGACAATAACAAACTCATTTTCTCACCCCACGTTACTTGCCCAATCAACTAATTCTTCACGAGATGAGAAAACCTAATCAATTTTATATTTTTAGTTAGTTATTACTAAATGAAAGTAAAATTAAATATGATATATCTTATAACCTGATTCGTGTCGTATAAACCTCTTTTACCGGAACCAGAACCGTCATTATCACCGCTGCTATCGCCACCGTTATCACCCCCGTCATCGCCGCCATCATTCCCGCCGTAATTGGACGCGAACTGTCCTAAATAGTTTGAAGCGCCCTCATCATAATAACCGTAACCCTCCTCAGGGTAATAGTTAGATTCCGAACCGAATAAATAGTTGCTATCCCAGAAAGACATCGTAACGTTAAATATTAACGTTTATATAGTAGTTGAAATGGAATATTGTGTTTATATAGTAGTTGAAATGAAATGAATTTATATCATAGAAATTTGAATTATGAAATGAATTTATAAACTAACGTTTATATAGTAGTTGAAATGGAATATTGCATCCCATCACATAATTAACACGAATATCGAGGAATATTATGTCATATCAAATAATGTAATAAATACAAAATTACACGACTATCGAGGAATATTACATCATATCAAATAACGTAATAAATACAAAATTACACGAAAAACGAGGAATAATATATCTCGTCAAATTATTAAAGATGAAAATAGGACCCGTAAAGCAGTTCACGGCCCGTAAGTGGAAAGCCAAACGGGCCGTGAAACGCTTAATGGGCCGTGAAAAAATATGACCGTGAACACCTTCACGGGCCGTTACGTTTTTGAATGACTGATTTGACTACCCGACAGTCAATACGGCCCGTGAAGAATCTTACGACCCGTAAATAGGGCGTCCGAATATCCTCTAGGACGTCTCTTTAGTAGGCACCTAAAAAGAAATGATCAATAGCATAGACATGCAAAACCTAACCCTAAAGAAACCAAGTGAAGAGACTGGACTCTAAACCCAATCTCTTTTTATATCTTCATAAAAGACTCTGCAGTGCTTCAATTACCAACGACACTGACAACATCGAATTTTATATATCTATCTAGCCAAATATTATACTGTTTGCCAAAAATTTGTATTTGTTTTTAAGAAATTGCATACATCCTTATTAATTAAATTTCAAAATTTATAATATTCTTAAAACAAATTTTTAATTCATAACATCATAAAAATATATAATTTTATAAGTTTACATATATATGCAATTTCCTTGTTTTTACTTCCTTTATTAAAATGTGGATATGACACATTATTCCTTTTTATCAAATTTTATTTTTTAAGAGTAAATCCACCCTACTCATGTTTCTAAATTACTTTAACTAACTTAAATCATATTTAGTTTTAAACTTAAAACTTTTGTTTTAAACTTAAAACTTTTGTTTTAAACTTAAAACTTTTGTTTTAAAAGACAAAAACTCTTCAAGTAACCTAGCCCCACGTTAGAATTATACTTGCACAATTCATTTAAATGAAAATCTTTCCATATATGTGACCTGATTAGTTAGTTATATTTCTATGTTATGGTGTATTATTAAAGTATGAACTTCATTACATAATGATCTGATGGTTAAAATCAATTTATAACATTCTATATCCATGTTTTTAGTCGTTAATCCATAAGGAATAGAGTTACTTTGAAATGTTTATAGGTAACTGTGAAAAATACTAAAGTTTTGGAAGTTCCGGTGTGCAAAAATGAGGTTGAGAGCACAAGAAATGAAAAGTGAAGACATTACGGCACCTTGTAAGGTTCAAATAAGCATAACTCGGACTAGGAATGTAGTTACGTGACCCATAACCCGTGAATGGGAAGCTCTATATATCTTGGGAAACTGCATATGAAAATTAACTCGGAGTTGGGTTTCAAAAAAACTTGTAATTTAACATATATATGTCAAGGCAACACCCGACGTACACCCTTGTGTGAAAGGGTTGGAATGATGAGTTTCAAGTAACTAACAAAACGAATTTGTGATTTGAGAAATGGGCTGGGATCGGGTTTCCATTTATATTCGAACTTGTAACAGACCGTTATAGGAACCGGTAGTGATCTGCTACCGACCCTATCATGTCAGGGAGTCAACATCCACGCTTCAACCTTTGGTTGACTTTATCCATATCAGTCGCTAGCAGACAGTTAGGAGATGGGCGGCGGACGGTTAGGAGGTTTGGCTCATTAGACAAGTTTCAAAACTCGATGATTCGTCATATAACATGTGTCAACGTACACCATAGAGGTTGTTTCGCTAGGTTCATCACTGACCGTACGTCATGGAGATTGGTAGAGGCCCGCTATCAATCACGTCTCAATATTTCGAACATGGTTTCATATATAGCGGATCGTTATGGTCGTGGGTGGCGATCCACCACCACCACCCCATTTCACAGAATCACTATTGGATCCAAACAAGGGGTTATCGCCTTTTGAATCCGGCTACACATTACAAGAAACTTGTTTTTTTGCGGCGACAATGTTCATCGCAAAAAGCTGCCATTTTCGTCGCAAAAAACCTTTTGCGGCGACGGTTTCGTCGTAATTTATTCGCCGTAATAAAGTGGTCGCAAAAAGTTTTTTGCGATGAAATTTGTGACGAATTCTTTTATGGGGCCCACCTCATTTAAAAAAAGGAAATTCGAGAAGAATTTTTTTTGCGACGACATATGGAGTTTTTTGCGGCGATATATCACCGCAAAGTTTTTGGTCAATTTCTTATTTGCGACGAAATGGAATCTTTGTTAAAATGTTTTTTGCGACGAAATGTCGCCACAAAAAACATCTTTTTTTAAAAAAAAAATTTTGCTGCATTTGCAGCAATCCACCCAGATTTTTCTGGGTACCAACCAAACCTTCTGTTCAAAATCACTACACACTATCAAAACCATCAAACCAATCGCAAAACATAGCATATAAACAAAATATTGTCCAAATTTAATAAGTTAAAAGTTATACAAACAAATGTTTGAAAATATTCATAACAAGCATCAAACTGAACATCCTATGACGACCCACCTTCATCATCTTCTTCATCTTCATCATTTTGTTGAGAATGACCACTTCTCTTCAACGCGCTCTGGACTTAGCTTTGGATTTGACTTTGCATTTGTGCCATCATATTAGCCATCATCTGTGACTGCCATTGTTCTTGCTCACTTGTCAGTCTCGCTGCTATCATCTCCTCAACCTCAGATTGTGAGAACATCCGCTGATCTGTTCTATGAGGTGGAGGTGGGGTTGTGAAGGCACGCTCGGTATTGGACCGATGCCATGTTCCCACCCGGGCCGCTCCCCCAAGACCTGGCGCATGATCTGTTTCTCTGACATTTCTGGGTGTTGTTGTTGAAGCGTGACCATTTGCTCCTTTATAGTTTACAAAAAAAATAAACAATGTTATATATATGGTGATGTTATATATTACTTTATTTTTATAAAATTGTAAGATATGTACATTACTTACATAGTATGCAGCGGGTTCAGGTTGATAGAAATTACCGCTTGAATCGGTATAGAAGCGACGATATGCTAATATGGCACTTCCAATTCATCAGAACCTTCTTCCCGCTGTAAACACATTATATAGTTATATAATAATATAAAAGTAACTTACAAACACATAAAACAAGTTATAAACACATTAGATTAAAACAACGTACAAACATATAACGACATTGGGCTAAAGATGTCCGGCCGCCATGTCCTTTGATCGTCTGCTTCCCTTTGTTGGACTTGTTGGTTGCAGACCGAGCATTGACTTCAGGAGAAGTGTAGTAATCCATGTAGTCTTTCCATTCAGATTCTTGCATATCAGGTGGCACAAAATCAGAAATATCAACCCTGTCCTCCCCACCTATTTTGCTAAAATGCTTTTGCTTGAACCTGTATTTGTGATCTTTATACCGGTTTGCAGCATATTTCTCAATGCCTACCCTCAGGCCTTCGTGGGGAGTCATATCAAAATACATCTGCAAATTATAAAAACAAATAGCTTAGTGTATATATATTTAATTACTGAATTTAATTATCAAAAACTTAACTTGTAAGTCAGGCCAGATAGTCGCCTTCAACTCTGCAGGTATCTTTCTCCAGCTCTTGTAGTTTTGAGGAAATTTGTCAACGAGTGTGCCAACCAGTGAAGCAAAGGTCGCCTGATTGACACCCACAGGTTTGTAGGTGTCATGCGTACCTTGCTCAAATTCAATTGTGAGCAAATTTCCTTGTGGATTTCTCTTTCGCATACCTTGAAGTGTGGTCTTTCCACGCTTGCCTTGTCCTGCAAATTGATAATAGTATAAAAATTCTATGTAAATTATGTATTTTCATTTTAAAAGATAATAGTATAAAAAATTCGTCATACCTCGTCCGCTGCCGCTGCCGGAGTCATCACTGACCTCGCACTGTCGTGGCGGCTGCCACGATCGATCATCATCTGGAGGACCACCACCAGGTGGACCACGGCCATAGGTATCCCCACCGTGACCTCGGGCCACGTCTGCCATCTGTAAAAAAAGATATATAAGTATACAAATATACCGCAATTGAATCATTCGCTAAACACACAATTGAAAAAAACAATTTAATAAACATAATAGATCAAACTAATAAATGATTTGGTTAAAATTAAAAATTACAATCAATCGGATTCATCGGTGTGATAAGAATCTTCTCCACAATCATTATTAAATTCTTCTAATTCGTCATCTGAATTATCAGAAACGTCAACAGCTTTGTCTGCATCGTTGTCTTCACCCTCATCCGTATCTTCATATGTCTCGTCCTCTACATTGACATGCTCAAAGGAAACATCGACTTCTGTAGCTTCATCTCTACTCATACCATCATAAGTTAAATTATCTAAGTCAGCAGACAATAAAAGCTTAGATGAAGTGCTGCCATGAATTAAATCTGCTTCGTTATTTTCCATTATAATATCTCGGTCCCAAATCTTCCGATGATTCACCTCTTGGACGACCTTCCAATGTCTGATTGATTGAACTCTTTGACTGGCTTTAGACGGTTTGTCAAGATAAAAAACTTGCTCTGCTTGTGTTGCAAGAATGTATTGTCATTTGTAAACCATTCAGTTTGGGTAGAAATACTGGTTATGTTATTCTTAATGACACAAAGTTTGTTGTTATTAGTTTTAAACCATTTACATCGAAACAACACAACCTTACAACGGTCTAGATAGCCTAGCTCCAGAATCTCTTCCAACAAACGTAATACTTTGTTCCATCTTGACCAGTTGTTGAGATGCCGCTATTTTGAGTTGTACGGCTTACGTCTCGGCTATGAACTACAATCTCACACCGTTAACTATACAAGCGGTGTAAGAGTTTGCATGTCGTGGTCTATTTGCTAAAGCAAATAACTGAGGACTAACACTAGATTCATCATTTACTCGCCGACGGTTGATCTATTTGAAATAAGAGAAAATTAGGAAAATTTGTATAACCGGTTTGTATAATCGGTTTTATACACAAATGAGTTTACTTTCCGTTTAAACCAGTTAGGAAAATTTGCTTCCAAGTCGAAACCATGCGGCATTTGAGTAATAAATTCACTATAAATAATGTTACTTGCGTTAATAATAATCACTATAAATATAACTTACGAAAACACAACCCGAAATAGAAAATACTTACTCTTTGTATTCTTCGATCTCAGAGCTTTTGTTAAGGACAAACCAATTTAGATTTGCCCAAAGCACACCATCCATTTTTTTATCAACCCCCTTGCTGATAGGTGTGCATAGCGATTGGAAGACATAAAACTCACGTGTGGGAACTGGGGCGTCTTCGTTTCTGTTTGGCCAATTAAATCTCGTCGGTACACCGTCAAGATACCTTGAACAGAAAGTTAAGGCTTCATCTGCGACATACCCCTCCGCAATGGAACCTTCGGGCCTAGCCTTATTTCTAACATAATTTTTCAGCTTTTTCATGTATCTTTCAAATGGATACATCCACCTCATATAAACTGGCCCACCTTGAATGGCCTCCTCAGGTAAATGCATAACCAAATGAATCATTATGTCAAAAAATGACGGAGGAAATATTTGCTCGAAAGAACACAAAATTTTAATCAACTTCTCCTCAGCATCTTGCATGTCAGATGACATCAAGTTCTGAGCACAAAGTTGCTTAAAGAATAAGCACATCTCAATTATTGGTGTTGAAACGTTTTTATCCAAGTACGCTTGAGCACCAATCGGAAGCAACCGTTGCATCATTATATGATGATCATGTGATTTCATCCCCGTTATTTGGGTATCATTATCGGTTACCTTATGTTTAAAGTTAGAGCCAAAGCCATCAAGTAGTTTTACTTTATTAATGAATTGACAAAAAAAACTCATTTCGGCGTTTGAGAAAGAGAACTTGGGATGAGGCTTTGAGAGCTTACCGCGACCGTTATCTACAAGCCAGAAGTCACGTCGAATGTTCCATTGTTCTAACACCATTCTTGCCTTATTAGTGTCTTTGGATTTTTCCTTGTTCATCATCAACGTATTCAACAAACTCTCGCACACATTCTTTTCGATATGCATGACATCCAAATTATGTTTTAGTTGAATTGAAGACCAATATTCAAGCTCGAAGAAAATAGAACGCTTGGTCCAATTCAATTCAACATTGGAATCACGTTTTCTCTTCTTACCACCAAACTGAACATGTTTCCCAGAAATACGGGGCGGCAATTTATTAAGTTGTTCCAACATCTGATCATTAGTTTTCCTGTTAGGAGGACGTCTAGTCTCGTTCTTACCATTGAATGACTTGTCCTTCCTCCATTTATGATTCGTTGGTAACCATCTTCTATGCCCAACATAAGCAGTTTTTCCCAATACATGAACAGATGGAGTGTCTTTCTTACATGTTGGGCATGCAAAGTAACCTTGCCCACTCCAACCAGACAAGCTACTACGAGCAGGGAAATCATTGATAGTCCATAAAAGCATTGCACGCAATGTGAAGAAAGTGTTTGTAACCGCATCTTTTGTCACGACTCCGTCCGACCAAAGACTTTTCAATTCATCAACCAATGGTCTTAAAAAAACATCAATGTCCTTCCCAGGTGATTTAGGGCCAGGGATTAATAACGTCAGCATGAATGAAGACTCTTTCATACATAACCATGGCGGCGTATTGTATGTTGTCAATATTACCGGCCACATGCTATACGACGTACTCATGTTCCCAAATGGATTGAAGCCATCAGCAGCCAACCCTAATCTAACATTTCTAGGTTCTTTGGCAAAATCAGGATACATTGAATCGAATTCTTTCCATGATGTACCATCCACCGGGTGACGTAACTTACCATCTTTCGTGCAACGTCCAGAAGCATGCCATGTCATATGCTTTGCAGTGTGTCTTGAGCTATAAATACGCTTTAATCTAGGAATTAATGGAAAGTAACGCATAACCTTGTTGGCAACTTTCTTCCCCTTAGTGTTTGCGTCCTTCCATCTACTTTCATAACATATTGGACATTTTTACAAATCTTTGTTATCCTTCCCCAAAATAAACAACAGTCGTTCTTACAAACGTGGATCGATTCATATCCTAACCCAACTTTCTTCATTATCTTCTTGGCTTCATAGTTTGACGGTGGGATTTTAGCAAGCGGAAATGCGGTTTTCAGAAATTCTAACAATTGATCAAACGATGTATCGGTCCATTTATTGATGGCATTCATGTGACTCAGTTTTGCCAAGAAATCCAATGAAGACATCCCGTCATAACCAGGGTATAGTTCGGTGTCGGCAAGTTTCAGTAATTCAGCAAGTTCATCATTTGTATCACTCGGTGTATCTGTTGTGTTCATTGGCTCGTCGTCGTCGTATGTGTTGTCCTCTTGTGGTACATTCTCCTGACGAACATCGTTAATAAAATCATGTATTGGGTCTGTTGTTTGAGGTATGACTGGAACTACCGGTGACGGAACATATGATTCACCATGATGCGTCCACGTTTTGTAAAATCGGCAAAAACCATTATTATGTATATGGCGCTCTATTGTTGGAAGAGGAAACCAATAACTATTATTGCAATTATTACATGGACACCGAGCTTTATTTTGGCCATTCGTATAATTCTTACACCTTTCCATGAATGCTTTAAGACCAATCAGATATTCTTTAGAAAATTTATTTTCTAAAGTAGTCCAAGTCTTATCAATCGTCATAACTGTGTCTATAAACAAATATTATATATCTTAACACAATTAAAACTAGGAAATACAAACACAAATACACATATACATCCATAACCAAATACACATATACATCCATTTAATCACAATTTAACATTCATTTTAATCTCAATTTAACATACATACACACATACACATATATGGATATCCATACATAAATACATCCATTCTAATATTAATTATCTTAACACATTTAAAAACTAGGGAAATACAAACACAAATACCCACATACACACACACATCCATACACAAATACACATATACATCCATACACAAATACACATATACATCCATACACAAATACACATATACATCCATACATAAATACACATATACATCCAATTTCACACATACATACACATACACATATACATCCATACACAAATACGCATATGCATCCATTTTAATCACAATTCAACATACATATACACATACACATATACATATACATCCATACATAAATACACATATACATCCATACACATATACATATACATCCATTTTAATTACAATTTAACATCCATTTTAATCTCAATTTAATATACACACACATACACATTTATATCCATACATAAATACATATATACATCCATACACACATATACATACATTCTAATATATACACATACACATTCATACACAAATACCCATATACATTCATACACAAATATACATATAAATCCATTTTAATCTCAATTGAACATATATACACATATACATCCATACACAAATACACATATACATCCATAATATACATCCATAATATACATCCATACACACATACACATATACATTCATACATAAATACACATTTACATCCATATACATACACATATACATCCAACCCTAACTCTAATTTCAGATCATAACCATTTTTAACACAAGAATTTTTTTAAAAAAAATTAGTTTTACCTCTAAAATATGAGAGGACTAGCGATGGTGGTTACGACAGATGGTGGTGGTGGTGACGTGGCGGTGGAGCAGGCGGCGGTGGAGCAGGTGGCGGTGGTGGTGACGGCGTGGTGGTGGTGACAGGGCGACAACAAGCGGTGGTGGTCCACACCCGGCAGACGGCGGTGGTGGTGACTGGAACTGCGGTGGCTGTTGGTGGTGGGAACTGCGGTGGCGGTGGCAGATGGCGGTGGTGGTGGCGGTGGAGAGCAGGGGCAGTGATGGTCGCGGATCTGTGTTTGTGTTTGGTGTTTGGTGTGAAAATGGGGAACAGATCTGGAATCCCAGTTTTCATAAAGTGAACACCTTTCTTGCGGCGATATATTCTTTTTGCGACGACATATCGCCGCAAAAAACAAAAGGTAAAATAAATTAAAAAGGATTAAAAATTAAAAAAATAAAAACCTTTTTTGCGACGAAAATGTCGCCGCAAAAAAGTAAGCGGGAAATTTTACCTCCTAAAAGAGAATTCTGAAAAAATAAAAAAATTGATATATATTATTGCGACAAAATAAAATTGACGCAAAAAATAATAAATTTTTAATAACCATAAAATAAATTAAGTTATATCATTTACGGCGACTGTATCGTCACAAAAGGTATATTTGACTAGAAAAATCAAAAAGTTGATTATTTTTGTCGTTTAGTGTGTTTTTTGCGACGAAAGATATATCGCCGCAAAAAACATCGACACGAAAAACCATTTTTCTTGTAGTGACAAGAGGTGTTGCCTCGGACCCATTAGCTTGCAAGGTTGTTATGTTATTTTAGAGATATGTCTATTTTACGTATAAATTTGCAATATGTTTTTGTTATTTGTTTATTTAGTAAAATATCCCAATTCAAACAAACATTTTCGTAAATTATTTTAAAGATAGCATTCAATAAGTTATATAAACTTTAAAAATGGGGTTTAAAAAAAGGAAATATCACCAACAAATAAAACAAAAATAACCTAAAATCCTAACAAACATGAAGTAGATTAGTACATGCATTTTAGCATACAAGGTGGTAGAATATGTAAGAGAGCTATATGACATAAAGAGAGCTATATGACATAAAGATTGTAAATCATATATGACTTAGACGTGTATTTTAGGAAGGGTCCTAATATCTAGACACCAACCCAGATAAATCGACGCCCCCTATACGCCGCGTATGGGTCCATACGCGGCGTATAGGGTCGAATGCACTGAAAACGAGGAAAATTCAGGGGGGGTGTCAGAGAGCTATACGCCCCATATAGCCCTATACGACCCCCCTATACGACACATATAGGGCTATACGACGCGTATAGCTAATTTCGACACTGACTACGAGGAAAAATTCAGGGGGTTATACGCCCCGTATAGGGCTATACGACCCCCCTATACGACGCGTATGGGGCTATACGACCGGTATAGAAATTTTGAGGTGTTGATTTAAAATAACGAGGTGTCTATTTAAAACGACCCTTTAGGAATTAAAGTCGGATGCGTAAGTTAGTGAAATTACAATTAATATGCTTATAATAACAGGTCTAGCATTTCCGACATGAAAATAATGAACCCCAACAAACGATCTATCCAATTATAATGATTTTAATAGGGTAGACATACCAAAATTATAAATTAACACCCCAAAATTTCTATACGGGTCGTATAGCCCATACGGGTCGTATAGTCCCATACGCGTCGTATAGGGGGTCGTATAGCCCCTTATGGGGCGTATAACCCCTCTGACAGCCCTCTGAAGTTTTCTTCGTAGTCAGTGTCGAAATTTGCTATACGTATCGTATAGCTCTTGATGTGCCGTATAGGGGGGTCGTATAGGGCTATATGGAGCGTATAGCTCTCTGACAGCCTCCTGAATTTTTCTCGTTTTCCTTATATTCACCCTATACGCCGTGTATGGACTCATACGCGATGTATAGAAGAGTGTCGATTTATCTGGGTGAGTGTCTATAGGGACCCTTTTAATATAGTAATAAACAAAACCTTAGGTTTCTAAATTTAGCAATTGAGTAGTGGAGCCACGTGCGTGAATTATTGATGATTAGGTTTGTGATTCAAAATAAAGAGGCACCCTAGATGCTTTGGCATGTGGCTGATCAATGGGAAATTCGTTCTTTTACATGAAATGATATGACACCTTATTTGTTACCATTCTAACATTACATTCGTACCCTTATGAAAAATACGTTTTTAAGTCAAATCATGTTACAAGACAAATTAAAGAACTACACGACAACAACAATAAGAAATTCAAGATAGACCATACATGTTATGTGCACGTATATGTATCATGTATATGTATGTATATGTTCTTGTATATGATCACATCAGCAACTTATACTTTCGATTCTAGAAAGTTGCCACAAGGTATTTTTATTTGGATTTAAAAGGTTTAAAGTTCCATCACTGTTTTTTCTGCGTTGATGTTTGAATTAGTACTATATTCGTTTATTAAAATTAAAGACAATGATTACATATAAGAATATTATCATCGTTCACGAAACATTGACTATAAAAACTTTATAGGGTATCATTCAAATTTCATATTTGGTTTCTTTATACCTATTCTTTTGGTGTATGATGAAAATTCCAAGACTCCAGAGTATAAAGCCTTGGTGGTTAAATATTTAGAATATTATTCAATGGTTAGAACATAAAAACATTGCAAAATTAATATTTAACATTCACAATCTAAAATATGATAGGGTTTAGCAGTCGTTGAGGAGGTAAGGAAAGCCGGTAAACCACATATATAGTAAAGCTATTGTTAACGTCTAATAAGAGTGAGATGTAGACAAATTAATATTATATATATTTTAATATCGTAAGGTATAAAAAGTCTGCTTCTAGAAAAATTCGCCGGCTCCAAAGCACACAATTGAATCAAATCTTCCGATAAGTCATCCATAAGTAGAGGGACCGCCATAAGCACACCATGCTCAACAATGTACAATGATCAACGAGAAACACACTATGGCAATAAGCGATCAAATAGCATACATTGATCAATCAATATACACAAGAAAACAAGAAACATATGATAAACAATAATATACAACGATCCATATGCATTTAATATACAATAAACAAAAGGAGCACATAATGAGCAACAATATACATTGGTCGAAGATAAACAAACAATGATAATAAACAGACAAGTGATAATATATTGCGAGGACTATTAGAAGGAAAAAATCTAAGCCCCCTAACACACGATAAGACAACTAGACGTTTTAACCTTAATCTTACGTTTTCACGAACACCTCATTGACCATGTTCTAAGATTGTAACTCTAGTATAGTATGTCTAATTCTCTTCTCGTAATTAATTAGTTCCGGTCCGCCTTTACCCTCCTCCCGTTGACAGTGTGTCTCCAGTGCTCTAACTTGAGTCGATGTGTGCTTCGTCTTGCACCACCAAATTATCTAAATCTCCGTTATTTTATCTTATCCAAATTTATTAGAAACATAATAATAAAACAAAAAAAATGGTGGGAATAAAAATGGCGTAAATACCGTAAAAAACCAGCATACTTTTTTTTTCTTACAAAAGTCACTCAATAATTTATTAAACATTAAAGTCTCTTCGTACATTAAATTTGAACAGAATTGTAAAATTTTCTAAAAGAATTTGAATTCGATGCATTGCGTTGTTTTACTTGCATGTGCTATTTTCTTTACTACACTTATAATTATTTTAAATTAAAAACAACTATTTAAACACGTGCTAGTCATATAATAAGCTATAATATCATTCATCGACTCTTTTTAGTTTTTAATATATGCCCATAACTCTAATTCTAAAGCTGAGTTCGTAAAGCATATATCATTAAATAAGTTATATTCATTGTAAAAGTAAATCATATGAAAATATGAATTAAGATTAGAAAACGACGGAATATATGAAATACGAGTATAAATAATTATAAATATTGTATATGTATTTTAGAAAACAAAGGAATGTACCGATTTCAAGTTATTTTAGAAAGAACCATGATTTTGTTCAAATTTAACTTACAAAGTGACTTTAATGTTTAAAAGATTATTAAGAGATTTTTTGTAAGAAAAAACGAAAAGTATGTTAGTTTTTAGTTGAAAAAATTATTTAGGGACTTATGTGAGAAAAACAAAAATTATATTGGTTTATTATGGTATTTGCCCCTAAAAATAAATGGTTGTGTCGGTCCTTTTGTTGGGGTGACAACGATGATTATTTCCGGTTTAAGGTTTTCACTTTTCATCGATGTGTCGGATGGGATGTTATCGTCTTACTTGAGGTGTCATCTCTAATGGTAGGTGTAAAGCACTAGCCAAGTTGTGAAGGCAGGCAGATCTGTTGGGTTGTGAAGGCTTTGGGCCGAACCGGGCTTGGTTCGGGCCTGTTTTCGCTGCAAACAGAAACAAGGGCAGCCGGCCCTAAGGCAATTAGGGTTATTTAATTAATTCTTGGAGCCTAAGTTATTGCCTAAATTACTAACCCTAATCTAGCATTATAAATAGACCCATTGATGTAATTGTATTCTTTGAGCACAATAATAATATAAACCCTAGTTGCAGAGTTGACGTAGGTCACCTAGACCGAACCACTATAATTCTCTCGTGTCTACTCTTTCTTTTGTGTGATTGTGTGTGTTTGTTTGCTTCCGCTGGAACCTACTCTGATTGTGATACCTAACAATTGTTGGGTTGTGAAGGCTTTGGGCCGAACCGGGCTTGGTTCGGGCCTGTTTTCGCTGCAAACAGAAACAAGGGCAGTGTCACACCCTCGCTTAAAGCGGAAACACGAGGATGCGACGGACGGGATCGTCATAACACTTGGTATAAATACAGAGATATAATACATGCAAACTCCTCGTGTCATGACGTCCCCCGACACAATGGTGACTTGTGTCGTGGTTAGTCAGTTCCACGACTATCATAGTCTTACTGTTTCTAAAAT
This sequence comes from Flaveria linearis, assembly GCA_024085815.1. Taxonomy (NCBI): domain Eukaryota; kingdom Viridiplantae; phylum Streptophyta; class Magnoliopsida; order Asterales; family Asteraceae; genus Flaveria; species Flaveria linearis. The sequence goes on along the minus strand of CM044002.1, from coordinate 49,167,243 downwards.
CCAAAATACACATTGTCCACAAATGAATACAAATGATATACATTACAAATGCATAACTAATGAAATCCTGAGAGTCTCTGCTAAGGCATCAGCACTAGCTATCCTCTTTGATTATGATCACCTGAAAAGATATGCTCAAAAATGTCAACAATAATGTTGGTGAGTTCCGCAGGTTTAAATTTAAAACATATAACTGATGCTGTATAGATTTTGTTATGGAATCAAACTGTAAGCACAAACCACATAACATGTGTTTAAGACAACCAAACCTAATGACGTTATGCATATAAATCTGACGGAATATATTCACCCATGGCCTGTTAGCTGGCAGCTGTAGTCGGTAACTCACAATTTAACCGATCTGTCGAGGGCGGGGGTGTCAACCCAGTAGTACTACCAATACCTAACCGTTGGTTCCCAAACCCGGGAATTAATGGTTGTTTGAGTTTTCCATAGATTAACACCATGTATGCATGCAAAACAGTATCACATTGATTCCAAGAATGAAAACAGAATATATAATGTACAGCATTGAAAACGGGTGAGCATATTTTTCCCCCAATTTGATTGAAAACATTGTAAACTTGTATAAGCATAAAAAAAAGGGCCACGAAACTCACCTTGAATTGTTGTAATGCACAAGATTTCACAGAATAAGCAAACTTCACAGAATCAAGCAATGCACGATCGATCACGATCAATACCTATTATTGATTATAACTAAGCCTTTAAAACGTATACAACGCTAATAGATATATTTGGTCAGATTCGAGTCGGTTCGTTTGACGTATACGATTAGATATACATATGTTTATCTTTGATTATATATACCTTGTGATAATAAGGTTTAAGTTGAATTGTGAGGTTTTGAACAGTAATGAAATTAATTGTATTTTGATCTATTCAAAATAAGTATATGTACGTATTCCTTGTAATCATATAATTCAATTATAATTTATTAGTTAAAGTAAAAATATAATCCATAATTATATTTGTAAATATTTCATGAAATTATATAATTTGTGATAATTTTACATGATCTAGAGGTTATTTTTATAAAAATTGGTCATTGCTAGTGTTTATAAACAATATTTTATAAATATTTTTAAGGTTTTTAAACAAAATTAATTTACAGAAAATCATTTTGTAATGTTTAAAATAATGGCAGTTTATAAAACTATTTTTATAATTTTTAAGAATTTTTCCTTAATTTTTACAGGCTTAAAAGGCTTTAAAAAAAAATAGTGCAGTGGCCCGGGTCGAACCCGGGACCTCTCGGTGGGGAACATGTGTCTAACCGTGAACCAAAGGCCTTGGCCGCGTTTATATTTGGTTTCAATTGTTTTTAACCCTGGTTTACCCAGTTTCCCCATGTTCATATGAACCCTAGATCGAATTTAGTCAAATTGAACCCCGAATTGATCCCGTTAATGACCAAATTGATGGGGCTTTTGTTCCCCATGATAAAACGAGTAATATGATGTATTAATTTACCTGTTTGGTTTCGAATTGGTGCTAAGAACACTCGAAGAACAGCCGCGGCTATCTCGAATTCGAATGGGATCAATACTTGATGAAAATCAAATTAATCATTCAGAAAGTTTCGAACGGTGCTATAGGCCAATAGCCCTCTGTCAATTGTAGGTTATAATGCTCGAAGATTGGGGTTCGATTAGTTGCAGGTCGCGACATAGGGAAGAGGTTGAATTCGATGTTTTTATGTGTTAGGTGCAATTCCCAGTTTTACTCGATTGGTAATCAATACTGTAACGTTCATGTGGAAATTATTTGATTAAAGTAGTACTTTAGTGGGTGTTCTAGCCGTTAGAAAGGTCGGGAAATAAAGTGGAAATTTAGCCGTTGGTTTGACCGTGTATACGCGTGTTTGTGTTGGTTTTAGTTCGATTTGGATTCTAGGAACGGTTCGAGCAGGTTGTGAAGCTCGAAATGGGGTAATTTGGTGATTTGGCCCTTGCCGGAGGGTTGCCGGAATTCGGCCGGAGCCGTCGCCGGAAAAACGGGTGTTGGGCGGGGGTTTGGGTTTGAGAATTCGAAAATTACAGATTTGGTCCCTGTGGTTTATGTTTTGTTATTTCATGTTTTATAATTTCTTTTTAAAGTTTCAGAATTGTTAAAATACCCCCCTGGATTTTATTTATTATTATTATTATTATTCTTATGATTATTATTATTATTCTTATTATTATTATTATCATTATTATTATCATTAGTATTAGTATTATTAGTATTGTTATTATTATTGTTATTATTATTGTTATTATTATTATGATTATTATTATTATTATTATTATGATTATTGCTAATACGAACATGTATACGATAAATTCGACTAAAATGGCATATATATACACATATATAAATATTAAACACGTGAGGTTAGTTCTCACATTGAACATGTACACGAATATAATTCGGTTAACACGATAAATAAATTATAACATACGTGAGGATCGTTAATACACACACGGTGAGTTAGCTAGCTTAATGTCGATCGACGGTCTATGGGTGACAGATGCCACACACCATCACATTCATCACATGACCTTTAACAAGAAGAATCTTAGGTTTCCTTTCTGATTTAGGAATATCTTGAATGTTTCTAGCACTTTGTTTATCAATTCCATCTGTATCATCTGAACTGTCACACTAATGTGACAGTAACTCACAATATTCTTTGCTTGATATTGTGAGGTGTCACAATATCCCCCAGTTGAGGGAATTTCGTCCCGAAATTCAACTGGTGCTAGGACCAAGAGCGTCGTCCATGAATAGATGTGGATATTTGAGTCTTATCTGATCTTCACGTTCCCATGTGAATTCTGGGCCACGTTTAGATTCCCAGTGGACTTTGACAATAGGTATCCGGCTTGTTTCATTTGTATAGAATCTGTTACAAGATTCTTGGCATAATGTATGCCAATTTGAACTCTTCCAGAGAATCGCGAGACTCTCTTTGAGGTTTGGAATATGGAACGTTAGAACACGATGACAAGTTACCATGGTATGTTAGACTTATAATATCATAATTTCCAGGACATAACCTCGTGACAAGGTGAAGTCTAGAAATCGTTGAAAGACCAGCAATGATAAGAGGGGTTATTCGTTGGAATTTAAGAATCCCAAACGTCACCATCTGAAACGACCTTAACGCGTATCTTGTGAATATGTATTTCTACTTGGACCAACCATCGGTCTAAGAATAATACGCTATGTGAAGATCTTGGAATGGGTTCACAATGCTGGTTGAATATATTAATAAAACAGAAAACGAATCAATCATTCAGAATAACGATTGATATTTTAATGTCATACCACGGTATACGAATATTTGTAATGGATGCGGTTAATTTCTTGACGTTGCGAGATAATGGGTTTGCTATTACATAAAGATTACTCTGAACCTTTCTTTGGTGGGTAAACTTGATAGCATTGCTGATCAAGTGGGTGAGAATTTGTCTAATCCGTAAGGCATCACCAATAACCTCTACTGGGACATCACCTCTTTTTGGCCTAAATTTTGTGGCTTCCAACTTCATAACTCCTGACTCAACTTTGGAAAAGTCGAGGAGGTCACTAATAAGTTGAAGGACTGATACCAATCTGTCACACCCTCGCTTAAAGCGGAAACACGAGGATGCGACGGACGGGATCGTCATAACACTTGGTATAAATACAGAGATATAATACATGCAAACTCCTCGTGTCATGACGTCCCCCGACACAATGGTGACTTGTGTCGTGGTTAGTCAGTTCCACGACTATCATAGTCTTACTGTTTCTAAAATCCAAAATACACATTGTCCACAAATGAATACAAATGATATACATTACAAATGCATAACTAATGAAATCCTGAGAGTCTCTGCTAAGGCATCAGCACTAGCTATCCTCTTTGATTATGATCACCTGAAAAGATATGCTCAAAAATGTCAACAATAATGTTGGTGAGTTCCGCAGGTTTAAATTTAAAACATATAACTGATGCTGTATAGATTTTGTTATGGAATCAAACTGTAAGCACAAACCACATAACATGTGTTTAAGACAACCAAAACCTAATGACGTTATGCATATAAATCTGACGGAATATATTCACCCATGGCCTGTTAGCTGGCAGCTGTAGTCGGTAACTCACAATTTAACCGATCTGTCGAGGGCGGGGGTGTCAACCCAGTAGTACTACCAATGGCGTTAAGTACATGGGCATGGAAATCACTAATCAGGTGAAAAAGAGAGAAAGATGGCAAAACTAAGGAAGAAATAGCGGTGCAGAAGGCCAAAGAGACAGAACTTAATAAAACTGTTCATATTACAGAGGAAACGATGAGAGCAAAACAAATGCTAGCAACCATGTCACACGAGATAAGATCTCCATTATCAGGGGTCGTTAGCATAGCAGAAATTCTATCAATAACAAAACTCGATAGAGATTAGAAACAATAAGACTATGATAGTCGTGGAACTGACTAACCACGACACAAGTCACCATTGTGTCGGGGGACGTCATGACACGAGGAGTTTGCATGTATTATATCTCTGTATTTATACCAAGTGTTATGACGATCCCGTCCGTCGCATCCTCGTGTTTCCGCTTTAAGCGAGGGTGTGACAGATTGGTATCAGAGCCTTGGTTATAGAGATTTAGGTGGAGAATTCGACCTAGACTATAACCTAAGAACCTTCATATAGAATGCATGCTAGGGATTGTGTGCATTTGATTTTACCTAAAGTCTATAAACTTGATATACAGGTATATTCCTATATACCTAATAATACACAAGTATGTTCCTACATACTTGCTTTTATATATATACACGTTTTATCCGAATATCCCAAAGGAAGACATTATTACTCTTAGACTATCTTCTTGGGATACCTTATTGCTAGAACTTTACGCTTGTATGCGCACAACATCATAGTAACAGGGAACTTCGGTGATCACACGTAGTGTTGATCTCGGATATTGAATCCGACCCTATCATAGTTATGAGTGAAATTCTAAAAATGTGACGAATATGCAGTTATGATTAGACATACTGTGCTTATGTGCTTATTTGCTATTACATGCTATTATTAGAATACTGGCTCATGGACATAAGGACAATACATTATTTGTGCTTGATGAATCTAAATAATACTATGATGTTAGCTTGGGGTAAGTGAAGCTAAGGGTGATCATGCAAGGTAAATTACCATTACGGGTGCACACGTAATTGCAATTCACCATGCATGAGAAGTCTGGTTAATCTTACCATGAGGTAACGATCATGAGTATCACATGTTTCTATTCTATACCCTAGGGTGCTAGGGTCATAATTCTAGTAAGTCCTTGTTGAAGGCAATCAAACATTGTAAGTCCTTGTTAAAGGCAATCAAACATTGTAAGTCCTTGTTGAAGGCAATCAAACATTGTAAGTCCTTGTTGAAGGCAATCAAACATTATAAGTCCTTGTTAAAGGCGAACAAACATTATAAGTCCTTGTTAAAGGTAATCAAACATTATCAACATTTACTCAAGTCCTGTCCTGCTTAGAGCCTTCATAGTATTTCCAATTATAATATTGATTTTATGAGAAATATCTCCACTTAGCGTTTCAAGTAACTACTGATTAATGCTTAGAATGAAAGTGGAATACATAAATGTAGAGGAGTAATGATACTCTCTACACATACAATACGTTATTCTTTAAGATCATGCTAAGGATAAACGGATGTCACGTAACTGGTTTAGGCATCGTTCTAGGTATGCCACGGATGTGGTGGGAACGCTGCGGGGAACCCTATATATAAGCATCCTTGGTATACCAAGAATGTGTTTAAACTGGACTACGTGATGATCCCGAGTGACTGAGGCATGGAGTGGTTTGGTTGTAAACTATACATATACGCTTTGTGGATCTTGCTACGTCACATTAAACTATTTACACTTTGGAAATGTTTTCTCTACAGTCATCAATTCCCGTGTGGAACCGATGTATAGGTTTGTCTGTAGTCATATACTGGTAAAACCGCCTATACATAAGTTGTGGTAGCTCACATCAAACTTATATTACGCTATTCTTTGGAATGATGCTAAGGAAAATTAAGATGTTATGTAACTAGTTTAAGTATTATTCAAGGTATATCGTGGATGTGGTGGGAACGCTGCGGGGAACCCTATACATAAGCATCACCGGTATACTAAGAATGTGCTTAAACTGGGCTACGTGATGATCTTGATGGACCGAAGCATGGGTTATTGGAACTTGATGAGTGGAACCATATGTGATTCTTTTTATACTTTGATTCCTATCAAAGCACACACAAATCTTAAATCATATTCTAAGGCATTGTGTGCCTAAATCAAATGGTTATCGAAATAAACTTTGAATCGTTATACGTAATTTTCAGAATCTCGTCAAAGTCGGTGCCTCACTAATAAATACATGCAATGTTGGAAGAGTGGGATGAGTATCTGCTTATAGGTACGCATGTTTCCAACAAAGAGGTGGTCGACTTAAAACTTTGGTTAGTCAACGTACTCGCTTTGATTTATGAATCAAACGATTACACTTGGAACATCTCATTGTTATTATGCCAAATTCCCGATGGTCGTTTCCATGTTGTATAGCTCATATTACCAAATCTCATAAAATATCTTAATGATATTTCAAAATGTCTACTTGTCAAAACATACCCTGATCTGGAAACTCTAGCCGTAAGATTGTTACTATTATATCACGTGAGGTATACCAATCCTCCTAAATCAACTGAATCAAGACGTGAACCCTGCTCAAATCTCAATTTGTCCTAACCCTCCACATGCTTGTGCCTACAAGCATTTCAGTTCTTGCAACCCCACTAAGCTCAGTGGAACCGAAGGAGCTACCGGATTACTACAGTGGTTCGAAAGTATCGAGAACACTTTCCTAAACACCGAATGGTCTTTAAAACTTTAAACCGTTACTTACGGTCCTCAAATCCTCTTAAGAATGTGTACTATAATTAAGAACATGCAATGTTGTAGGTGGAATTCCTACATCTCGGGATACTTTGTTAGTTGAATATTTTATATTATAAGTGGTCACTCACCTCAATAATCAAATAAACTAATTATAACCTAGTTACCACTTATAAGTACGCATGCCTTCAATAAGGTTATAGCTGACATCATATCTTGAGGAGTCCATGTATTCCCTTTGATTGTGAATCGAATGTTCACATCCCATTGTAATGTCGAATCATTCTTGTCCTTGATTTCGTCTTTCTGATTTAAATTATTCAAGATATGAACACCATCATAACAAATTCTGCAATCTCGAATTTCGATCTTAAGCTTGTAAGCACGATCTTTCCTTCGCTACACTGATGTAACTTTAAATTTTTTTTTTTTTTTTCGAAGTTTTAATTGATATTAATTTCCTTCCGTCGTTAAGTCAAGCTTCATACTGCTTGCACTGTGGGAAATGCAAGAGTTTGTAAGTCAATCTATGACTAAAAACACTTGTATCTCCTAAATGATTCTATCTCATTAAAGCAGGGGAGATTCCCTTACCGTGATGAATCTCTATAAACCTTTTCCCATTTGTTTGTTTTGTGAAATATCATCCTCTAGATTAGGGTGACTTCCTTATCTTGAGGATTGACTTTAATTATTCGCATTAGAACTTACATTTCACAAATGACATGATCTTACCAAAATAGGATCGAAACCCGTATTTTGGTGACAAATGTCAACCTTCGGTTATATTCTTGTTATTAGCAAGCTAGGCATGAATTCCATACCTTGATGACTAGTCTAAATTCTTGGTCATCAACTTACCATGGTTGTAATTAAGTAACGAGAAGCATGAAGTAACTTGAAGGGTGAACCAATGATGATGATTCGACCTATCAAGCCAAAGCATGATTTCTGAACCTGAAAGGAGACCCAATCGTATTAGGTCGATTTGGATTCCAAGGTTGGAGCACTTAAAATTCTTAAATCGATTTTCCTCCCTTTATCTTCAAATTTTGACCTAGCTATATGGAAACATTTCTTCCTTATCTATCGACTTTCATTTTGAGTTATCATCAAAACGTGATTGTGCGATAGTAGCCTTCCTAAACAATTCCTCCGCTGAGGATATTATCACCCCATGAACATGACTTCTAGTCATATAAATGTTCTCAGTTGAACTCATGGCTTGTTAAACTGCGTATGTAAACTTACTTAGGTATTGCTACCTTGCAAAACATGTTTACAAATACCTTTCCCATTATTCGCGTCACTTCTTGAACCGCTTCGAATCCTTAACCTTGAAGATCATTAAAATTCTATCTTGAATTTGAACAACGAGACTTTAAAAGAGAAGTTCTGGAGAGAGTTACCAGCAAAGAGAGGAATTACTTTTGAGACTGAGTTATTTAGAGCCAAAACATTCTTAATATATGTTGAACCCGTGTTCAGCAAAGATGGGGAGAAAATTGGCGTTAAGTACATGGGCATGGAAATCACTAATCAGGTGAAAAAGAGAGAAAGATGGCAAAACTAAAGGAAGAAATAGCGGTGCAGAAGGCCAAAGAGACAGAACTTAATAAAACTGTTCATATTACAGAGGAAACGATGAGAGCAAAACAAATGCTAGCAACCATGTCACACGAGATAAGATCTCCATTATCAGGGTCGTTAGCATAGCAGAAATTCTATCAATAACAAAACTCGATAGAGATTAGAAACAATAAGACTATGATAGTCGTGGAACTGACTAACCACGACACAAGTCACCATTGTGTCGGGGGACGTCATGACACGAGGAGTTTGCATGTATTATATCTCTGTATTTATACCAAGTGTTATGACGATCCCGTCCGTCGCATCCTCGTGTTTCCGCTTTAAGCCAGGGTGTGACAGGCAGCCGGCCCTAAGGCAATTAGGGTTATTTAGTTAATTCTTGGAGCCTAAGTTATTGCCTTAATTACTAACCCTAATCTAGCATTATAAATAGACCCATTGATGTAATTGTATTCTTTGACCACAATAATAATATAAACCCTAGTTGCAGAGTGGACGTAGGTCACCTAGACCGAACCACTATAATTCTCTCGTGTCTACTCTTTCTTTTGTGTGATTGTGTGTGTTTGTTTGCTTCCGCTGGAACCTACTCTGATTGTGATACCTAACAAGTGGTATCAGAGTTGAGGTTCGGAAACACAAAGGTTTACACACTGAAATTGCAGAAGGCTGTTCGAGAGGGCTGCGGTTTTATCTTTTGCTGCTGGTTCGAAATCTAGGGCTGCTGTTCGGATCTGTTTTCTCTGGAGTTCGTGATTAGGGTTTGATCAAATCCTAGGGTCACCGCCATCCAGGAAGATAACAGGGCTATTTTTTTTCGAATCTTTTTATTGAGTGTTTGCATTTAGGGTTTCGGCTTTGAACTCCTTAAAATCGCAGGCTACACTCGGTTTTCGGCAGGTGAAGTTCCCAGTTCAAGTATCTTCGGGTTTTAGGGTTTTATTGGAGGTGTGCTTGGCTTTGGTTAGCTTTGGTTCTTTGGTTTTTTACTACAAAGGTTAATCTTTTTTTTTTGTGGCGTTCATCAACTACAGTTTTTGTTTCGTGATTGTATCCGTTTCTCGTTTGCAATGGCTAAAGACGGGAGAGTTCGAATTGAAAAGTTTAATGGGACAGACTTTGCTTGGTGGAAGATGCAAATAGAAGCATTGCTTGGTGAAAAGATTTGAAAGTAGTATTGGAAGAAAAGCCGACTATAATGAGCAAAGCTGAAGAAGCAGTGTGGAACTCAAAGGACAAGAAGGCTAAAGGGGCTATTACATTGGCTTTGACGAGGAGCGTTGCATTTAACGTTATGCACGAAACCACGGCTCGTGGTATAATGACGGCTCTGTCAAATATGTATGAAAAGTCGTCTGCTGCTAATAAGGTGTTCTTGATGAGGGAGTTATTCATGACTCGAATGAATGAGGGAACTTCAGTTTTGGAGCATATTAATAATCTCAAATCGATTACCTCCAGGTTAGCTTATGTGGGGATAAAGTTTGATGATGAGACTCAAGCTGTAGTATTACTATCTTCTATGCCAGAATGTTGGTCTGGAACTGTAACAGCTATTACTAGTTCTGTGGGGACCAATGGGTTAACATTTGACGGGGTCCAAAACATTGTGCTAGGTGAGGAAACTCGCCGGAAAAGCACTAGTGGTGGATCATCTTCTGGTTTGTTATATGTTGGCAGGGGAAGGGAAAATAACAAAAGCAGTGGGAGTCGAGGGAGGAGTTCATCTAGAGCTCGCAAAACTATGAAGTGTTGGAGTTGCGATGAGGTTGGGCATGTTAAGAGTCAATGTTCAAAACGTAAGCAAGGAAAATCTGGTGAAGTAAACACTGCTGTTGAGGATGAATGTGATGATGACACGTTACTACTTGAGGCTGAAGATAGTATGGACTCTTGGGTTATGGATTCTGGATCTTTGTTTCACGCAATGCACAGCGGGGAGGCGTTGGTGAATCTAAAAGTTGGCAACTTTAGGAAGGTACGAATGGCAAATGGTAATATTCTTAATGTTACGGGCATAGGTGATGTTAATCTGTTAACTCTATTGGGAACCTACTGGAACTTGAAGAATGTTAGGGTCATTCCAGCTTTGAAGAGAAATCTTATCTCTGTTAGTCAACTGGATGAACAGGGACAAAAAGTAAAGTTTGGTAAAGGTAAATGGAAAGTAACAAAAGGAAATTTGGTTATTGCTCGTGGAAACAAACGAGGATCATTATACATGGTGGAAGTACCTGCTGAGGAAAATATGAGCGTTCCTCAATACAAAGTTGGGTTCGTTGAGTCAAAGGGGCAAAAAAGGGTTCAATTTGCAAGACTGAAACCTGGTGCCAAGGTGATTCAAGCTGAGCGGGATTGGAGGTCTAAACCAGGTCAGAGGTTTAGTGACAGTGGGAGCACGGGGCGTGTTTCGGATATAGTCATAAAACAACATTGGGTTTTGAAGACCACTACTCCGATTGTTAAATTCTCTCCTGTAGATGTCTTGCTAAATGAGGAGATTGTTGATGATTCTCGGGTTATCTCTGGAGCTGGTGGATCGTGCATACCAGTTGAGATAGAGAATGGGTTGGAGCTCGGGGGAGCTTCAACTGTCCCCTCATGTACTTGATGAGAGGGGGTGCAACTAGGGGTTATGATGAAGTCTTAGCTGATGAGTATGAAGCTTGGAAGACTTTGGATATGAAGAATACTGGAGTTACTGGATCTGGGTTTCTTGGACGGCGTTTGTAGACTTTTGCAAAGCCTTCAAGTGGGAGATTGTTGGGTTGTGAAGGCTTTGGGCTGAACCGGGCTTGGTTCGGGCCTGTTTTCGCTGCAAACAGAAATAAGGGCAGCCGGCCCTAAGGCAATTAGGGTTATTTAGTTAATTCTTGGAGCCTAAGTTATTGCCTTAATTACTAACCCTAATCTAGCATTATAAATAGACCCATTGATGTAATTGTATTCTTTGAGCACAATAATAATATAAACCCTAGTTGCAGAGTGGACGTAGGTCACCTAGACCGAACCACTATAATTCTCTCGTGTCTACTCTTTCTTTTGTGTGATTGTGTGTGTTTGTTTGCTTCCGCTGGAACCTACTCTGATTGTGATACCTAACAAGATCGGAGTGGGGAGTATTAAAGGAGCGGATTAGGGAGGGTTAAAAAATAAAGACAATAACGAGTGGACGGAGAGGGGAGCGCGAAGGGTTAATTTTGTTTGTTTTTATTTTTAATTGGGCTTTTTAAATTTTTTTAACGTAAATCTACTTATTAAGGATCAAACATGTTACATTTGAGTTAAAGAGGACCAAAAGGGTGGGATCATAACTATAATATAAACATAACACAAGGACTATTCGTGTAATTCTTCCTAAAGTTTTTTATCATTTCTTTTAGAAACCAAAATAATAAATTGAAGTTTATAAAAATTGTTTTTTATCAGAATATATACAATGAATCTTTCAGAAGAAAGATGTTTTGACAAGTCAGATCAATCTTGTGAAAATAATTTGGATCTATTAGTTCAATGGTGAACTCAAATGAATCTTGCACAAGAAAGATATTTTAATTAACAAGTCAAGCAATCTTGTGAAACTATGTTCGATGTATTAGTTCAATGGTGAATTCTTTGGAAATGTTCCAATACATGTTTCTTGCTTTGAACAAATAACATAAGCGTGACAACACTACTACTAGTACTGATATATCAGTTATTAAAGTCTTTTTTATGTTATTTTCCCTTGTTCAAATGCATTTATGTTAAGCACCTTAACTCCAACTATTTTGCTATAAATTAATCGAGAATTGATTCAAATAATAATAAAATGGGCATGCTATGCTAATAGATGCTATGATGCTTTTTTGGGTCAAAAGATGTTTGGATTTTGATAAACTCAATTCTTGTTAATAGCAATCAAAGGTGATCAAATATTCCAATATTTTCTTTTGGCCGACAGCAAACTCGGCAATGGAAGTTATCAAATCATGATCCCACTATGGATGGATTTAAGTTTGAGATGCTTATCTTTTTGTAGCTAATGTCTCAGCACACTGGCAGGCAAAGATATATCTTCAAGTCTTGTAAAATTTCATTTCATGGGATACCATATCTTTCTTTTAAACCATAATCTTTAACCCATCGTATCTATCTTTAAAACCATAATCTTTAACCTATCATATCCATCTTTAAAATCCAAATCCTACATCCTAGGATCATGTCCAAAACTCCAGGTGTCATCGTCTGTCTCATGCTACCTTCACCTACATTATTTTGTGAACTTATAATCATTTGACCCAACGAGCCAGCCCATGACCCATATTAAGATGATCCATCACACCCAGATTCATATCAAAAAAAAAAAAAAAAAAAAGTTTACTTGTTTCAGAATGTTATAAAAGACTGCTTAAAATAAAACCAAGAGTTGGTGTACCAACAATGTAAGCATATTAAACCTCGAATCTTGAAGGTGGTTTCATGAGATTGATTACATAGTTATATAGTAATGTAACCACTATAATGGATCAGAGATATGATTGGAATTGTTGTGTTTCATTGATTTGGTACATGCATATATAATGCTTACAGTTGAGAAATAGTAGGGAAGTTACAACAACTATGACTAGGTAATTTAGCTAACTAATGTGCACATGGGATAATGATGAATATAATAATTAAGTGACTTATGTGGACGTAGTCGTAATACGCCCCCGCAAGATGGAGGATCCATTGGATACTCCAATCTTGGATCGAAACTTGATGAATGGTGTTCGGCTCAGCGGTTTAGTAAGGATGCCTGCAAGTTGGTCCGTGGAGTGAATGTGACGGACATGGAGTGTACCAGCTGCAACTTGCTCCCTAACAAAATGGTAATCTAAGGCTACATGCTTCATCCTGGAGTGATAAACTGGGTTAGCGCAGACATAAGTAGCCCCTGTGTTGTCGCAGTAAAGTGTAGGAGACTTGGACGTAGGTATCCCGAGTTCGGTAAGCAGTTGTTTAACCCACGTGAGTTCAGCTACGGCATTGGCTAAGGCTTTGTATTCTGCTTCAGTTGAGGAGCGGGAAACAGACTTTTGACGAGCGGAGCGCCAGGATATAATGTTTGATCCGAGGTACAGTATGTAGGCTGTTGTAGAGCGGCCACACGTCGAGACACCACCCCAATCGGAATCTGAGAATGCTGTGAGATCAAGTGATGAGCGACGGTTGAGGAATAGTCCAAAGTGGATAGTACCCTTGAGGTATCTTAGGACCCGTTTTAATGCTTGCCAGTGAAGGTGGGAAGGAGAGTGCATGAACTGTGACAATTTGTTGATGGCAAAGGAGACATCGGGACGTGTGTAAAGGCTAGATATTGTAAGGAACCGACAAGTTTACGATAGGCTGTTGGATCAGCAGGGGGAGCACCATCATCGGCTTGTAGGGGGCGGAGGAGCTCATAGGGGTAGGGACTTCCTTAGCACCGTCCATGTTGAATTGAGTGAGAAGGTCCTGAATGTGACGATGTTGGGTGAGAAAGAGACCATTCGGTGTGGAGATCACTTCAATTCCCAGAAAGTGGTAAAGGGGGCCAAGGTCTTTGAGGGAAAATTTTGTGGAAAGGATGGCAACAAACTTGTCGAGAAAAGTGGGATTGTTCCCCGTGATCACAATATCATCAACGTAGACCATGAAGTAAGTAGTGATGTCAAGATGGTGATAGATGAATAACGATGGATCTGCATGGGACTTTTTGAAGCCGGATTGGAGAAGAAAGTTGGCAAGCTCGTTATACCAAACACGAGGTGCTTGTTTAAGGCCATATAGAAATTTTCAGAGTTTGCATACATGGAAGGGAAGTTGAGGATGGACGTAGCCCGGTGGTTGGGTCATATAGACTTCCTCTTGAAGTGTACCATGAAGGAATGCATTGTTGATATCAAGTTGACAGAGTGGCCAATTCCTTGAAACAGCAATCGAGAGGATTGTGCGGATGGTTACGGGTTTGGTGACCGGGCTGAAGGTGTCAAAGTAGTCCCGACCATGTTCTTGAAGATAGCCTTTGGCCACTAAACGTGCTTTGTATGTCTTAATGGAGCCGTCGGGGTTCCGTTTGATGCGAAATAGCCATTTGCAGCCAATGGGTTTTTGCACAGGTGGGGGAACAAGCTCCCAAGTGCCATTTTGGAGAAGAGCATTGAACTCATTCTCCATTGCCTTGCGCCACTGTGGATCTTTAAGAGCTTGGGTGTGGGTGGTGGGTGTGATTGTTGGTGGGACGGGATGGAGAGTAGAGGTGTTGACAAACTTGTCATTGAAGTATTTCTGATTGGGTTTGCGATGGCTAGTGGGAGGTGGTGCAGGAGAGGGATGAGTCGGTTGTTGGTGAGATGGTGTGGGAGGCTCATTGCTACTGGAAGAGTGGTGAGAGTTAGTGGTGGGAGCTGTTGAGGGAGTTTGATTAGTGGATGATGGAGTGGTTGTTGTTTGAATAGCTGATGGTTGAGTATGCGTAATAGGAATGGTAGGAGGGACTAGTGAGGTGGACAGTGGAGGGATTTGGTGGGTTTGGTTTTGTTGGGTGGGGTTTGGAGTGTGTAAGTTATTAGGTGTATGGGCAAAGATGTCAGGGGTAGCAAGTGGGGAAGTGGGTGAGGTTTGTTTGTAAGGAAAATGATCTTCAATAAATTGCACATGACGAGAGTGAAACATTTGTGAGAATCAAGGTCATAGCATTTATATGCATATTTTGACGTGGAATAGCCAAGAAAAACACACCTAGATGACCGAGGTTGGAGTTTGGAGGTAGCATATGGACGGAGCCACGGGTAGCATAAACATCCAAAAGGTTCAAGTTTAGAGTACGTGGGAAGGCGATGGTAAAGGAGTTGGAACGGGGTTTTGGAGTCAAGAATGGGGGTGGGCAGTCGGTTGATTAAGTATACGGCAGTTTGGAATGCATGTGTCCAGAACTTGATGGGAAGGTTGGCAAAGTGTAGCAAGGATAAACCGGTTTCAACAATGTGACTATGTCGACGTTCTGCAACACTGTTCTGTTCCGGTGTATGTGGAGGGGTGGTGAAGTGAGAGATACCCATGGTTTGGAGTTGTGAGGTTAAGCCTTGGTATTCCCCTCCATTATCAGTGAAGATGGAGATGAGAGGTGTTTGAAAATATTTTTCCACAAGTGTTTTGAATTGTGGAAATAGAATGGCCACATCCGATTTCTTTTTCATTGGGTACAACCACACATACTTGGAATAATAGTCAACAATATCACATAGTAAGAGTAGTTATCAACAGATTTATGAACCTGGCCCCAAACATCCGAATAAACAAGTTGTAATGGTTTTGTTGCTGTGAGTGAATTTGTACCAAATGGTTGTTTATGACTTTTATTAATGGAACAAGATTCACAATGAAAAGATTTATTGGACTTAACATCAAATTTGAAACCAAGTTGCGAAACAAGGGAATGTAAAACACGAGTAGATGGATGACCGAGCTTGTGATGCCATTCAAGTAAAGAAGCTTTTGTGGTGTGATGAATTTGTGGGAGAGCTTGAACAACAGAAGTGTAGATATCTCCATGGTTTTCACCCCGCATGATTGGCGCCCCCGTGCGAAGATCCTTGATAAGGAAATAAGATGGAAATAATTCAACAGAAACATGGTTAGTATGACAGTTTTGCGACAGAGACGAGATTTTTTCGTAAGTTTGGAACGTAAAGAACATTTGGAAGAGATAGGGGACGATGTTGTGTGTGTAAATATGTGTTACCAGTATGGGTGATTGGATGTCCTGTACTGTCGCCAAGTATGATCTCATCAGGTCCTCCGTATTCAGAAAGGGTGTGGAGAGTCGATCTGTCAGAGGTGACGTGGTGTGACCCTCCGATGTCAAACAGCCATGATGGTGATTCTTGAGCCGAGCGGGATGTGGTGATATGAGCAACGGGATTGGAGGTTGTGTCGTGGTTGATGGTGACGTTGTTTTCTTTCAAGAACCTCGCGAGTTTCTTGCAGTCTTTAGTTGCATGCCCTGGAATGGTACAAAACTGACAGAATGTTGTGGATTTTGGTGGGCGATGTCCAGGGCCTGTTGTGGTACGATTTGTGCGGTAGTTTCCCGTGGGAGTAGATTTGGTATTGAATGATCGTTGGTGAGATCGATGTTGGTATGGGTTTTGACGTTGGGTGTAGTTGGCAGTGACAATGGATGGAGCATTCGTGGCCTCAGTTTCTTTGAGCGCTCACTCAAAATCAACCAGCTTGTCAAACAAGGTAGGGTATGTGATCGGAGTGTCACGTATTTTTAGTGCCGCAACAACCGGTGTATATTCCTCACCTAGTTGGTTTAGGATGTGCACTATTAGGTCTTCTTCATCCACTGGACTCTGGGCTAAGGCACGTTCATCCGCAATGCTCCTCATTTCTTGGAGGAATTCTGATACGGGTCGATTTCCTTTAGGATTTTTGGCAAGGTTTGATTTCAGCGAGATGACTCGGGAGCGTGAGAGGCTTGCAAAGCTGGTTGTCAAGCGTTCCCAGGCTTCACGAGCCGTAGTGGCGGATGAGATGATTGGTTGAATCGGTGGCAAGCAGCTGCCAAGTAGGGCACCAAGGATGATTTGATCTTGACGAAACCATGTAGTATGATCGGTGTTGGTTATCTTCTTTGCTGGATCCAAGAATTCAACTGGAGGTTTCGATGTGCCTTCAATGTGTTGGAGCAGATCAAGGCCAATTAGAGTTGTAAGGATTTGTTTCCTCCATACAGGGAAGTTGGAGGAGGTTAATGGGGTGGAGAAATGGGTGCCAGCAATGAGGTGGGTGATTGTAGATGATGTTGATGATGAAGTCGACATGATGGTGATGGTGGATCGGGTTTACTCGTGAGAGTTTGATGGAGGCTCAGATACCATATAATGGATAATGGATCAGAGATATGATTGGAATTGTTGTTTTATTGATTTGGTACATGCATATATAATACTTACAGTTGAGAAATAGTAGGGAAGTTACAACTATGACTAGGTAATTTAGCTAACTAATGTGCACATAGGATAATGATGAATATAATAATTAAAGTGACTTATGTGGACGTAGTCGTAATAACCACGAATTTTATTTGTATATAATAAAAATATGTAAATATAATAATGGTTTCAACCGTTTCATGATCAACGTAAGTTACATGAAGAAATTTAACCACAAGGTTCAACCTTAAAATCTGAAATTTATACACGCGTTATGCTTCTCTTTTGCACGAGTACTAATAATAACATAGATTTCTGGTTTTCAATTCAAAAGGACCAACTTCAAACGACCACATTACCAAAGTTTTAGGAATTACTCTTTAGACTTTCTGGATGACAACTGAATTAGCAAGGCCGGCCTGCTCAATGGTCTGGTCTGGATCAGTGAGTAGTATGGGTGGGAACCCAACCGTCTGCAGCTGATAAACCCTTGCACCATCTGGTCTAGATGCATTAATGAAGGCTCGAATATCTGCAACAGTGTGATGGTGGTTAAAATGGCCAATTATCCGACTACCATCAGCCAATCTTAGCTGAATGGGAGTTGACGGTAATGTGTTGTCCACAACAACACCGCCAGAAGGAGGAGTGGAGTCGGCGGCAGCATTTGAAGTATTAGCACCTGGTGCTGCTTCATCTGTGTTCCTGCCTAATGTTCTTCCAACACCTTGAAATGCAACTGTTGCCACCACGGGTTCCTACAAGATGAACACAAATCATGAAGCTCTAAAATGCTGATTTCAGAGCAAGCAGACTAAAATCATGTAGTACTATGTATTACAGTGATAAGAGGCAAGAATTAACACATGCACTGAATTGTACCAAAAAGACAGAAAACAATTTTTATAAGTAAAACACGAGAGGAAGAAAGACTCACAGTATGATTTTCATCCCTCCTTATCAGATTGACGTGAACAGAGGATCTTCTATCTGCAGGCTCAAGTTCTCTTGGACACTCGGATTTTTTGATGCTCTGCGTAAATATTGCCCAAAAACTTAACATTATGTCGAAAATCAGAATTTACAGGTTAGATGTGGAAGAACGAGTACAAGTTGGAATTTCATAAATAATTAACACATGCAAATACTAAAAAAGATATAATTATAAATATAAATATTTTTTAAATAAAGAAAACTATGAAGGTTGTTATGCATTTAAATACACTTTAATCAACTTTCAACCCATTGGGCTATTTCAATTTGGAGCCAAGTTTTTTAGTTTTTACCATCCCACCCAATGAGGACACAATAGCAACTATATAGTGGGTAAAAATTGCCACCTTTGACTCAGAAAATTGGTATATTCATTGTATTTACCAACCTCAAGGAAAGGTGCATTTTCAGGGTCATCCAGCCTCCTCAAAGGCCCATCATTAACAGTAAAACCATTTCTCCAGAAAACAATGTTGTGGACCACATGCTGGGGTTGTTCAGGAGCAGCTGGGGCAGGGACTGGCTCCCCAGTCAGTGATCTTGCGGTGCCTGTAAAACTTGAAGAAGGACGAACATTTTCTATGGGTCCCTCAACACCACCTAATTGCCTCGCTTGATTAAATATTTCATCCACATCATTACGCTTAGTAGGATCTTGGACAAGCATACCACTGCAATAGCATTATGAACAATGTTAGTAATACTCATACACCATGCACCCTCGCCTATGTATATGTTACACTGTATTAAGTATTATAACATAACCAAAGGGCATGTAGTCCAGGGGTATCAAGGTGTTGAAATGGTGTCCCTCCCAAGTGATTGAGGGTTCAAGTTCCATTGTGGACAATTGGTGTAGATTTAAGAGTATTATAACATAACCAAAAAGCACAGGGCGCTGTCTTCCACTGAATCATTCACACACAGGTGCAACCATTTAGGGAAATACATACAACCATGCACCTCATACAACAAAGAACATAAAAGAATGGTTTTTGGCTCACTAAAAAATCAAGTAAGGAGTGGTTTAAGAGAGAAATGAACACAAGACTTTAAACCCATTTACCATTGTAGAGGCTGATGGTCTAGACTCTAGAGTTTGGCCCATAATTTGAGATGGAAAATGGAAAGTCTTTGTAGCCTGTTCTCGCAGGTTTTAGCCTGTTTTGCATCTTACTACGATCCACGAGAGGGAAAACAAAGATGAAATCGTGGCCCTTGAATGTATTAGAGAGAAAACATGGATCTTCACCTTGTGACCAAGGTATTTTAAAGAGAGAGTACTCCATACTTGCATTAGTTAGCATAGTAACACGTGTTTCCATAACTAACAAGCTGTTCTATAGAAGGTAAATAATTAGTTCTACTAAAGATAAATAATTATTTCTACTCCAAAAATGTTACCATACTACCTAAATGGTAATTAAATCAAGCATATCATCATTCAATACGAATACAACTATACATACAGGTAAGTAGGTAACAATACAAACAAACAACCAAACAAACCCAGTATATCCCACTCAAGAGCAGGGTTTGGGAGGGGTAGGTAGGTAACAATAGTAATCTACAAATAATTAGCTCCTTACCAATGTATAGAAGATTAGCATATGATAGTTCAGTCTAGATTTGATGATCAAGATAAGTTATTTAATATTAAGTATTAACCATCTTGGGAAGAGGCAGTTGCATATCCAATATGGAACACTTGCACCTCTCTGAGCACATGATCGAGGATAGGAATGACTGGAGACGTAGAATTAAAATTAAGGACTTTTAGTAGTTTCTGTAGCTAGGAAAGGACTTTGTTTACTTGTCACGGGGCTTGATGTGTATGTAGTACGCGTGGACCCTGTTACGGGAAACTTGCGGCTTTCCTGATGCATGCTTGTCCATTTTATACTTCCTTTTGGTGATATCCTAATGCTTTGAATGCTTCTTGTATGATGTATGCTTTATATGATTGATTGTTTGATTATTTGATTATATGTTAAATCGCGAGCGATATATTTTTTTGTATCGAGCCAGGGGTCTCTTTGGAAGCGGTCTCTCTACCTATCTTGATAGAGGAAAGACTTGCCACCACCTACCCCTCCCAGACCCTGCTCTTGAGTGGGATATACTGGGTTTGTTTTGTTTTGTTTTGTTTTTATTCTTGTTCTTGTATTATATCTTTGGGTTCCTATAGGCAATGTGCTGAGGCAGCTACCTGGGTAATCGGAAGAAGAAAAAGGACTCTAAAACAACTGACATATGCATGAGAAAACACATTTGCAATGGATTTTGATCAATGATGAAGGCCATAATGTGGCAAAGAAACTTAATTTAAGAACAGAGGTGTATCTATCCTTCTTAGGGAATACGGAAGTGGATATCAAAATTGGATAAAGCGCTAATTTTGCAATTTCCTATCAAACTAATGATAAAAAGAAACTCTTTATTTGACAGTCAAAATCCATGTGTTTTGTAGAAATAAATGCACCTAAAGCTTAAAAAAATGCACCTAAAGCTTAAAAAAATGCACCTAAAGCTTAAAAAAATGCACCTAAAGCTTAAAAAAATGCACCTAAAGCTTAAAAAAATGCACCTGAAGCTTTAAAACAAAAATCCTCTATCTCTCACACAAACTTTAAAGATGAGTGAGCGTACACGTCATTCCGCTATAACAAGCTCCTAAATCTACACCAAAACGACCACCTTTTACATTTGTGTATATCTTGCCCAATTAACATAACATGTATTGTGGTAATACATATATAGTTAATGTGTATACCAATCTTTGATATATTTGTAGTAAGGTATCCACATCTAAAGCTTTATCTAGCATAACAAACAAACAAACAAACATACCCAGTGTCTCCCGCTGAAGAGCAGGGTCTGGGAGGGGTATATGGTGGCAAGTCTTTCCTCTATCTAGAAAGATAGAGAGACCGCTTCCGAAGAGACCCCCGACTCGTTAACACAGGCCATAACAATAACAATCATAATACAACGCATATACAAAGCATATAACAAAGCATAACAAAGGCAATAACCATCATAATACGAAGCATATAACACAATGATATATATCACAAGAAGAATTAGATAATGCGCATGTAACACCCAAAAAGGATAGATGAGGAAAACTACACCTAACGTGTGGGGTACGGCCATATGTCACCGTATACCCTTCCCACCCACAAAACCCACTAAAAGTCCTTAATTTTAATTCTACGCCTCCACTCACTTCTATCCTCGATCATGTTCTCAGAGAGATGCAAGTCCATCATATCTCTCCTAATAACCTCGTCCCAAGTCAACCTAGGTCTACCTCTGCTCCTCCTACCCTCTAAGCTGATATTCTCTACTGCTCGGACTGGTGCTGCCATCGTTCTCCTCTTCACGTGCCCAAACCATCTTAATCTTCCCTCTCTTATTTTTTCTGTGATACACGCCACCTCTAGCCTCTGACGAAAGACGTCGTTTCTTATCCGATCCATTCTTGTGTGTCCACACATCCACCTCAGCATTCGCATTTCTGCGACCTCTATTTGTCTCTCGTGCGATTTCTTTATGACCCAACAGTCTGTGCCGTATAACATAGCTGGACGTACTGCCACTCTGTAGAATTTTCCCTTTAGTTTTGCCGGGAACCTCTTATCACACAAAATCCCTGATGCTGCTCTCCACTTGCACCATCCTGATTGTATACGGTGTGCTACATCGCTGTGTATCTCTCCATCTTCCTGTACGTACGAGCCAAGGTATTTGAACCTAGACGTCCGGGGGACCGCCATGCCTTGGATGCTGATTTGGGTGTCCTCTTCGGCCTCACCACTAAAGTTACAATGCATGTATTCTGTCTTAGCGCGACTTATCTTTAAGCCCTGCGTTCTATTGCTGCTCTCCATTGTTCTAATCTCTCGTTAAGCACCGTCCTAGATTCTGATATTAAGACAATATCATCCGCAAACAGCATACACCATGGGACTGGCTGTTGTATAGACTTGGTCATCTCGTCCAGCACCACTGTGAAGAGGAATGGGCTCAATGCCGATCCTTGGTGGAGTCCTACTTCCACCGGGAAGTAGTCTGTGTCTCCGACAGGTGCTCGTACACATGTTTTTGCCCCGTCATACATATCCTTTATTATTTTGATATACCTTTCTGGTACCTTTCTAAGTTGTAGGCTTTCCCAGATGAGTTTCCGCGCACACTGTCATATGCTTTTTCTAGGTCAATGAATACCATATGCAGGTCTCTTTTTCTTTTCTCTATATTTCTCCATTATCCTCCTTATGACGTGTATAGCTTCTGTTGTAGAGCGGCCTGGCATAAATCCAAATTGGTTTACCGCTATCTGAGTTTCTCGTCTAATTCTCGTGTCAACAATTCTTTCCCATAGCTTCATCGTGTGACTCAATAGCTTTATTCCCCTGTAATTTGCGCAACATTGGACATCTCCTTTTTCTTATATATGGGGACTATGACACTGCTTCTCCACTGCTCTGGCATCTTTCCTGTCTTAAAGATAGTGTTGAATAAGTCCGTTAGCCATTGTAGGCCCTCATCTCCTAGGCACTTCCACACTTCAATCGGGATGTTGTCTGGCCCCACCGCCTTAGCCCTTCCCATTTTCTTCAAAGCTCTCTTAACTT
The DNA here is from genome assembly GCA_024085815.1 of Flaveria linearis. Classification (NCBI taxonomy): domain Eukaryota; kingdom Viridiplantae; phylum Streptophyta; class Magnoliopsida; order Asterales; family Asteraceae; genus Flaveria; species Flaveria linearis. Next base: position 49,144,111 of record CM044002.1, on the reverse strand, counting down.
CATCGACTGTGATGCTTCTACAATAACACTTGTTTTGTTGCGTCGTTTGAGTTGTTTCGTCGATCTCCGTTTGTTGATTACGGTTCGTTATGTTGAAAAGGTTATCGAAGTAAGTGTTCCATCTCCCCTTGATGTCTTTCTCCCTCACCAAGACCTTTCCATCCGCGTCCTTTATAAACTTCACCGATCTCAAGTCCTGTCTACTACGTTCCCTTGCCTTGGCAATCTTAAACATGTCATGTTCACCCTCTTTCGTCTCTAATCGCTTATACATCCTCTCGTATGCTGTGTTCTTTGCCTCTGACACAGACTTTTTCGCCTCTCGTTTTGCCTCTTTGTATTTATCTTTTAGCTCTGTTCGTTCTTCCTCATTATTACAGCGTAAAAGCTCTCTAAAACTTTGTTGTTTAATTCTTATCTTCTCCTGTACATCTTCGTTCCACCACCAGGATTCCTTGTGACCGATTTTCCTATTTGTTGTAGTCCCAAGCGTTTCTTTAGCTGCTTGAATGACTCTAGTTGCCATAGCCTCCCACTTTTGGTTTGCGTCTTCCTGTGGCTCACTCGGGTTCATTGGTATGATTTTATCTCTAAAGATGGTAATCTTTTCGTCTTTGAGTTGTCCCCATCTGATCGTAGGTCTACTTCTCTTAGTTGGTTGGACACTTGCTCTCTTGAGTCGTATATCTGCCACCAACATGTGATGTTGAGTGACTACTGTCTGTCCCGGTATTGTCTTGCAGTCCTTCCACGAGCTACGATCTTCTCTCCTCATCAGCAAATAATCTATCTGTGTGTGTCTCCCGCCGCTGCTAAACGTAATTAGATGCGATTCTCTTTTCTTGAAAAACGAATTTATGATGCTTAGTTCATGCGCTAATGCAAAGTCAAGAAGCTCCCTACCGACGTCATTCCTCAGACCATACCCAAAGCCTCCATGCACCAACGGGAAATGATCGTTGTCCTTACCGATATGCCCATTAAAATCTCCTCCTATGAATATTTTTTCTTCTCGTGGTATGTCTCCCATAACGTGATCTAAACTCTCCCAGAACTTCTTTCTTTCCGTATCCCCTAGTCCAGCTTGCGGTGTATACGCACTAACTACAGCCACTACCTCGTCTCCTATTACTATCCTTAACAACATCAGTCTATCATCGATTCTTCTAACCTCCACTACATTATCCTGAAGTTCTTTAGCTACTAAAAAACCTACTCCATTTTTGGTTCCATCTGACCCTGAGTACCATAGTTTATACCCATTACACTCCTTTGCCCTCCCACCTCGCCATCTAGTCTCCTGGAGACACGCTATCTGAACCTTACGACTCCTTAACACATCTATTATCTCTAATAACTTACCAGTAAGTGTTCCTACATTCCACGATGCCACTCGTAATTTATAACCCTTATTCCCTGTAGTTGCATCTCTCGTCACCGTACATGATCTCGGGACAACATAATGTCTCCTGTTATCTATTATACCTCACTCACCCAACGTGACAAGAAACACCTTAAAAAGAGGATGCCACACTAGTAAAGCATAAACAGAAGCAGTCGAACACAATTACCACCAGCAACAGAAATATATCAAATCACAAGACAATGTGACTGGCACAATCAAATCCCTATTTAAAAGCAGAGTGCTGGTACCCCTAACCCAGCCAATCAGTCCAATCTAAACTATTTAAAGTCAGAACAAGTAGCTATTTAAAATCAGGAGTAGAGAATATGAACTAACAATCAGACTAGAAGCAGGGATATAAACTAACAATCAGACTAGTAGCAGAGATATAACCTAACAATCAGAACAATCAGTCCAAATGACAGAATATAAATAGATCACCCAAATTAAACGAACAAGTAGCTATTTAAGAACAAAATATAAATAGATCACCCAAATTAAGAACACAATTAGATGCCCACAAATAGAGACAGGGGATGGCTCTCCCTGTTAAAACAGTGCTGGTCCTCCTAACCCAGCCCAAACAATGCCTACAACAAGAGAATATTCGTGAATGCAGAATAATAAAAAACAGGAAGAAGAGAATGATGGAACGAACTCACCCAGGGGTACCCAAGTTAGGGTATTCCAATCCTTTAGCAAAACAACCAGAACCACTAGCACCACCCAATTTGGTACTTTGACTTTATCAATAGATCTAGGGTTTTAACCCTAGAACACCAAACAGAAAGTTTCAGCCGTGAACCAAAACAAACCAGCGAGCAGGTGGCGACTGGGTGAGTAGCAGGCGGCTCTTCGGCCGTGAAGCTGAGTTGCAGGTTCGGCTACCGAGTAGCAGGGGTCGATGGTTCGGCTACTGAGTAGCAGGGGGGCTGCGGCGGTTCGGCCGTGAAGTCGTCGTCGGGAGGCGGCGGTTCGGCTACTGAGTTGCAGAGGTCGATGGTCGATGGTCGATGGGGTGTGGGCTGTGGTGGGTGGCAGGGTCTACGAACTTACCTGCGGGTGTGGTAGCAGGGTCGTCGGGGCTGTGGCCGGTGGTTGTGTTGGTGGGTGGCTGTGGTGGTGGGGTGAAGGCTGTCGGTGGTGTAGGCGAACTTACCTGCGGAGGAGCTGGCCGGCGGTGATCTGTGGCCTGTCGGTGGTGACCTGTCGGTGGCGGTCAACAAGGCGATGATGTTGACCGGCGACCGTTGGCCGGTGGTGTTAGAGCAGCGAAAGAGAGAGAGCCGTTGAGAGCTAGAGAGAGAGAGAGAGAGCTTTATCTAGCATAGAATACTAAAAAACCAGCATCCAATTTTTCACAAACTCAAAGCTGTGGTAGTCTATTACATACAAATGCTCTTGCATTACTTGATATTGAAACTAAACTATGTTAGCAAAACTAAAAAAACACAACTTTATGGGATATCTAACTATACAGCTCCATTATAAACCTAGTTTATCAAACATAAGACAAAATCATCCTTCTGATTATCAAGCAACAACATTTACAAGCAATCTGCAAACAACTTAAGCTTGATCCATTATTTCAGAACTTATCCATAATCAGTCTGCCGCTAATGTTGGATATACATTCTTCAGACTCCACACTGGTGAAACTTTTGATTATTGAGTCTTAACTAAGCAAACAGTTTTCTACCTTACCGTAAAACTTCTGAAAATCTGTTAGAAAAAAACAAAACTTCTGATGGCAACAAACCTTTTACAATATAGTAAAAAAACCCACAAGTCCTAGCATGTCATACACAAGTCCAACATATTACCCAGGTTCATTCAAATAAAGAAAAACACATCAAAGCTCAGGTGCATGGAAGTGCAATCCACATATCATTAGGAGAAAGTCAAGCCAGTGGTACTCTAAAATAAAGCCACGATTATGGGGTGTTTGGATGTGTGTTCAAATTGATCGTTGTGACTTGAAGGCTTAAAGCTATAGTATTGTTTTTCAATCCTTGGATAAGAGTGATTATAAGTATTTTGATTATTTAGAATTAACACAATCAGTTATAGAATATTGCATTGAGATAAAGTTATAAATAACCCATCCCCCCTCTCTCAAATCAAGCAATCAACTAATTATCTGATTTCAGTTCACTAAGTTGCAACATCAAAATACACATTCATACATCCAAACAAGTGGTCATTACAAGTCCACAACCAAATCCGTAGCTACAAGCTCTCGGGTTCCAAAGCCCCCTTCCTCTTAAGCCCTAATGGTTTAAACAACACAACCCAACATGTACTCATAATACTGAATTCTCCACAGTGGCCTGTACTTCCCATATAATAAAAGCCTCCATATATAACACAAAAGGTATTTGATTTCTATAAAAAAAAACTTCTTATGTTGTAAAGAAACCAAAGCTACAGTCTTTCTACAGTATCCACGATCTTTCTACAATTCCCTCAACTTATAGGCCACAAAACATGAGATGAACGATAAATACGATGAGAAAGAGCAAAAGGAAGTAACTGGAAGTTTGAGATAGGATGATGGAGTAGCAAAAGGTGATGAGTAATATGTATATATATCTAGGGCTTGTGAGTGTGAACCTTTTTTCGCCGCCGGTATAGTACTCCTGAGGACCATCGGAGTCGCTGTCGGAATCATTGGCAGATGGGCGATTCAAATCGGATAGGGTCCGGATCCCACCGGGTCGACTCGTTGAGGGTTTCACCGCTTCTTGTCGCGAGATGTCATGGTTTCTTCAAGGTTCCGCAGTGCGAGGTAACTCGATTCACAAGAAACAAAGAGATGAAGGGTGTTTGGATTTTAATATTATGCCGGTGTTTGGAGCGCTGACTTTTAATTTATTAATTTTTAAAAATTAAAAAGTTCTTTTATAATGTTTGATAATGTAATAACTGTGAGAGAATTAAATTAATAAGTCACTCCATACTAACTTTTATTTTTAAAAGCAATCCCAAACACCCTATATAATAACTAGTTTATACCCGTGGTCAGATAGTTTTAACTATTTTTATTTTATTCTAAATTAATATATATATATATATATATATATATATATATATATATATATTTAAGATCAAAGTACAACTTGAGTATATATATATTTAAGATCAAAGTACAACTTGAGTAACTTATTAGTTAAGACGACCAATTACATCCGATAGTATTTTGATGATTAGGAAATACTTATATGGTTAAAATGATGATACAAGAATAGTGTAATCTTTATGCTTTAAAGCAATAAATTATGAGGTGTATTATCTATATACTAGTTTTCATCCATTCAACTTGGGTTCTTTAATGGCTTTTTTAGTGTTGCTAATCGGTATTTCACGAAATCCTGATAAAATTAAAGAGAATTTAAACTGAATTTTTAAATTATTTAAAATACAAAATTGAAAGTCAATTTGAACATGTACTTTAGGGCGAGGTCTTGATCTGGCTGTCTATGAAGCATCTTCCTACTTTTGCGATAGGACTAATTTTAAAATTAAAAGAGAAAAATATATTTTTGGCGGTATCTTGATTAATCCAAACAAAATTACTATCATTTTAAGATGAAAATACAAGTCATTTAACTTGAAAGTATAAAACTGACAAACTACTCTAAAAGAACCACATAGCAATGAAAACGGTAATTGTTGAATTACTGAAACATGAAAGCGTACCTTGCTGCTTAAATAACGTAACATATCAATAGTTTTAAAAGCCAAAAGCAAACATTAATTTCTAAGCGTGACTTAATACAATAGTTGTTCCTATAAACACATGAGATAAGCCCGGGTATACTATGTCATTTTGAGATAAAGAACATCCGCCTACTGAATAAAGAAAATGTCTTAATCCAAAGGCAAGGAAAATATAACATAGATGAATTTTTGATAGTCCATCGATAAGTACTACAACAATTAATGCCTATGTAAATAATTGATTGGAAAAAGATGAAACCACCAGTGAGAATATAATCATCTCATTTGTTTTTATTTGGCATTCCAAACACATTAAATATATATACTGAAATTAAAATAAGGTTCCTAATCTATTGTTGTAGAATGAAACTGAAGCTAGTGTTATTTTGTATCTTATCCACTGTTTGATGTGAACACTCCCATAACTTCTTTTGTAAAATCCGGTAAGCAAACATATATAAGTATCGTAATAGAAGGGTCTCATCAACATTAATTTAACAAAATCATTAATAAATGATTTTATGGTACCATAGCAGGTTTTGTTGTACAGTTTCAAATGAATGGTAGAAAGATAAAGTATTTAGTTGCTTGGTTGCATCAGCAATGCGACAATGCTCATTTCCACCTAAAAGTAATATAGAAACAAATCATTATATTAGTTTGTTGATAGTTTTAGAAAGATGTTGACAATATAAATATGAGATTGACTTAAAGTAATGCACCACAAACCAGCAAAAGTATCAAGATACTTCTTTTCATTTACATGATATATTTATGATCCATACAAGAACTAAAAGAAATAAAACTTGACAAATAAAAGCTGTTTTATGAGTTTCATGTTCTACAATATATTACACCGCATATCTCTCTATCACAAATGGGTTTGAATCAGCAGTCTTGCCAACATACAATGTGTATTTATATTTATATATGATAAACCATAATAAGATTACACACACTAAATATTCTCATAATTCATGTAAAGTAAGATAGACGAGGATTATTATGAATCAATTACTACTTACCCATCAACATAAACCATGGCATCATTCGTGACAGGATCTCAGCCTCTCGGTTGATCAATTAGATTATGTTTGCAGCGGATTTAGCACATTAATTAGCAATTAAAGCAAGAACATAAAAGATATTTCAATTAAAAGCATAAACATAGAGAGAGAAGAGTTCTGCGAAACAATAAATGTTCTATTGGTCGCACGTTTCGGCAATTAAAACAGTATGGTTACCCATCCTTTTATAGGCGGCAAAAGGATAGGCAGATGTCCTTTTTCTGACATCACTGAATATTCAAATTACAACTGACAAAACATAAAACTACTGAAGATGTCAACAACTGACATCTTCTTACAAAAGTTCCTAAGTACTGACAAAATAAACTACTGACACTATAACAACTGAAGAACATGCTCTTCAGTTGTTGTACAACTACTGAAACAAAATAAACTACTGAAAAGAAAAACCACCACAACAACTGAAGAAGACTTCTTCAGTTGTTGTGACAAACTCTAAGTCTTCAGTACTTGGTCTTCAGACTTGGCTTCGAAAGATGTAACAGCTTCGGAAGATGTAACTTCGGAAGATGTAACAACTGATGACTTCAGTAGATATCATCATTTGTCTTCAGTCTTTTTCTTCAGACTTTGCTTCGGAAGATAGAACAGCTTCGGAAGATGTAACAACTGATGACTTCAGTAGATATCATCAGTTGTTATCTTCAGTCTTTGTCTTCAGACTTTGTGCTTCGGAAGAAGATCAGTTCTTTAGTTCTTCAGCTTTTGATACTTCAGTACTTGGTCTTCAGTACTTGAAGTCTTCAGTACTTGAATGATCAGTACTTCAGACTTCACTACTTGGTCTTCAGTACTTTGGAGTCTTTAGCTGTTGTTCTTCAGTTCTTTGATCTTCAATCTTTGTTCTTCAGACTTTGTCATAACAGCTGAGGCTGGGGCTAAGATGCTCTCGAGTCTGACATTCAAGCAAGAGAACACTATAACTGATGGGAGTCTTCAGCAGTTGTTGCAGTGACATGTGGGACTTAGAGGTTTTCCTGATCTTGGCTCATTGGTTCTTTTGGTCCAACAAACTCCCCCTGAACCAATGCAGCCAAAATCTCTAATTATTGGATGTCCCACTTATTGATGGCATAATGATTGGTCTATTTCCTTCTAGATCAGATTAGAAGTTGACCCAGATAAGCACTGGCCAGAGAGGTAGTCTCAAGTGTTTGTTTGGCTAAGTATGGATGGGAGCTCTGTCTTGGGGAATTGGACACAGAGCTGTTGTCCCATCCATGAGATCTACCTCCCATGTACAAGCCGGTAGGATTCTCGGATGTAGGCCTGAAGAAAGATCATCTGCTCTTCTTTAGATAGATCTTCAGGCACACCATCAAACAATCCCTCCCGACCGTACAGCTCTGAGATGAACTTGACCTGTCTTCCATTTCTGAGCTCAAGTGTTGTGGTTTGCCTGTATGCAAACTCATCAGGATGTTTACCCTCCAACAACAGGTTGAGCTCATTCCTATGGAAATTCACAAGCCTCTTATAGACCAGACCCTTTCTAACCACCCTATCATCTAACATTGTAAAGGGTGATTGGCCGGCTCTATAGGCTTTCTCGAATTCCTCTACTATTTCCCAGGGTGTTATTACAAGAGCCACAGAGATCACTTCATCTACGATTCTCTTTAGTTGGCTCTTGTATCTCACAGGCATGTCCTTCTTGACTATCCTGTGAGACACCCTGGGTCAGGCCAAGTTCTCACCCTCTCCTTTTCATATTGAAAGGTTTTCTTGAGGGTGAATAATCTCAGAGCTTCCTTTTGCATATTCATTATAGAGGTGGAAACAGCATAGCATTTGTCAATGCTTTTCAGCATTTCCTTATCATGTCGCTTTTGCTGCTCCTCCTCTTCTAATTTTACCCTCACAGTGTCCTGCTGTGAGGTGGGAGTGATGGTTTGTGGTTTGGCTTTGGGTAGAGGTATAACTGCTGAAATTGGCAGACTATCCTCCTCATCCTCCTCATCTCTTTTCTTGCAGCCTCAACACCCTTCTCTTCTTCACCAAGGGTGGATCATTGGCTGCGGGTTTTGGTGGTGAAGGGGTTGGTTTTGTGGGTTGTGGTTGGGTTGTTGGTGTGGGAATGTTGGCAGGCACTGCTAGTAACCTAGAGATAAGGGCTGGTTTGGTCTGTTTTACTAGCAGTGTCCTGTTCCCAGCACCTGCTTCAGAAAGGGCCTCTGCGACCAGTCCCTTAGTGAAATCACCAGCCGAACAGATCTTGGTGGTTATTGCCAAGAGTCTGTCCCTGGTCCATGCTTTTACATCAAGGACTGGCCTGCCCAGATACTTCGAAATGAATCTACTCATAGCCTCGAGTTTCTTTTGATCCTCTTGGCTATAAGTAGACCATCGGTAGTTTATCTCCCTAGTTTCCATTTTCCTGATCTCCTGATCTAGTAGGGCAGTGTCCTTGTCAAAGCCTTGCTTGAACAGCTAAGCAATGGCAGAATCCATTGATTTGCTGTGTTCAGCATCAGCCTCCTTGACAAGGGCTGCTAGATCAGAGTCAGCCACCATCTTTCCCTCCTCTCCTTTTTTCTTATCAGTGAAACTGAAATCCTTTTGGATGTCAGCCACTTCTATTTGCTCAACCTCCCTCTCTTTCCTCTTCTCCTTTCTCCCTCACCTTCTAGTCTCCTCAACCAACTCCCTCTCAACCACCACTCTTTCTCTGCCTCTACCTCCTCCTCACCCCTCTTCCTCTTGACTTGCACTGATGTCTCCCCTTTTTGGGTGCATTGGTTGGGGTTTGACTATCAGCAAGTGCCTTAGAAATGGCAACCTCCACCATGGGTTGGATGTATGTGGGAAGCCTCTCATCAAGGGTTTGAATGACTAAGTCTTTAAGCATGGGTGTGATGAGAGGTAGGGATTTTGGAGGATAGCATCCAGCTGCTCAGGGGGGTTCTGACCCTGAGAGCTAGTGCCAGAAGCAGGGGCTGGTGGTCGAGTTTGTGGGAGTGGCTCAGTGTTTATGAGACCTTCGGGTGAAGGTGCCATCTGTGGGGTAGTGGTGCAGATGGACTTCTATCCTGAGTCATTTGAGCAAGCAGCTCTTTGAGTCTGCTTATCTCATCCTCTAGGATAGTGTTTTGAGCTACTACATCATAGAAGAAGCTCAGGTCATCATCAGCATGAGCTGAATCACCTGACCTCCTGACATTGTCAGGATGTACATGTCCTGAGTGTGGCTCAGTAATGACATGTGCCCCTTGTTCATGGTACTGGGGACTTCTGGCCTCCGGATTGGATCCATCATCGGCCATTGCCTCTGGTGAGGTCTTAGTGATGTTACCAGCTGCACCCTGCTCAGATGTTGATGCAGGGGAAGTGGCAGCCTCACCAGATTGTTCTATCTCCCTAGCCACACTGGGAGATTGAACTGATTCTCTGTGCTGTGGGCTCCCATCAGCACTTGTACCCACCCCCTCTTCGGTTGGAGTCTCCCCAGGTGTAATAGGTTTCTGGGAGAGGGTGGAGTGCTCAGATCGGTCAGCACTTTGGCTATTGCCAATGTTGGGCTTAGTGGGGCGGTCTCATCAGTAGATGGGCTAGAAGCAGTGTGCACATAGGGAGGACTGTGCTCTTCAATGGTAGTCTTCTCAAGTGAGATAGACCCCAGTAATGTGGTTGCCCCAATGTTGGCTACATCAGGCTCCTGTTGAGAGGAAGCCTGTGCGGTTGTGGTGGGTGGAGTCGTGGTACCTGCTGGGAGAATCGAACCAGCAGGCACATCCTGCCTTTGTGTTGCAGGGGCATCCTCAGGGGACTCATCTCCCTGAGTACCTTTTTGGGCTTCTTTTTGCTTTTGGTTTGGTGGGGACTTTGGATTTGGAGGTGGAGGCTGTGGGTTCCAGCTGCGTGGGTTTTCGCAGCCGGCCAGCCTGTTTGAGTGTGTGGTCAGTGTTGTGCCTGGAGTATACCTCGGCTTGAACAGCCATGGCAGGGACCCCAGTGCCAACTAGTCCCTCAGCCTGAAGCTGGTTTTCGATCATGGCCATTATGAACCGCGGATACAAGTTCCAACGATTAGAAAAAGGTTTTTGGCCATGTCCTTGAGTTCCAAAATAAAATATCAGTAAAATTAGAGGTTGTTTCTCAAGGATAGAATACATACCTGTTGCTACCTTGTTGACATCTGGTCCCACGAAGAGGTTTTGGGAGCCAGACACACGTTCACCATGTGGAAGATCAGTCGTTGAGGGTCAGGGAAGTGTTTCTTCAACAAGGTGGAGGCGGAGAGGTTACCCTGGTAGTCATGGGATGTGAATGAGAGATCCAGGTACCTTTGGGGTAGGAAGTTGGGTGAGTGGCATCCTCCAGCTCTAGGGTTTGGCGTAGGGTAGCTGGAGTGATAACCACGGGTTTGGCCGTTGACAGAGGACCGGAGAGAGACCTCGCCATCCTGCTCTCCGGTTTGGACGGTTACATTTGTCCAAAACTCCGCCAAGGAGTCGGTGTATATAGTGGGGTTCAGGAGAAAGCCGTTTTGTAGGGTGAGTCTTCATAAGATCGACGGCTTGGTGAAACTTGGCCCATAATGGCGATTTTGTAAGATGGGCGACACAGTTGTGTCGAGGTTTCAGTTGCATGGTCGCCATTAATGGTGTATGGGAATTTCAGAGGTTTTTGGAAGGATTAGGGCAAGTGGAGTAAATGCTCTGAAGGTGGGGTATTTATAGGGTAGGCCAAAGGTTGAAAGGAAACTACTGAAGGTTTTGTGTCAGTTATCAGTTGTTGTAACGACTGATGACGTGGTTTTAACCTTCAGTGGTTGTAACATCTGAGGACTTGGTATTAGTCTTCAGTAGTTGAAACTACTAGACCTTGGTTTTGTCCTTCAGATGTGTAAACGTCTGAAGAGTTACTGTCGTCGTCAGTAGTTATGAACTACTGATGACCTAGTATTCTTCTTCAGACGTTGGAACAACTGAAGACTTGGTGTTACCTTCAGTAGTTGTAAACTACTGAGATCAGTAGTTGTGAACTACTGAAGACATGGATTGCTTCAGTTGTTGTAAACAACTGAGGACTTGGTGTTAGCCTTCAGTAGTTGTGAACTACTGATGTCATAGTTGTGAACTACTGAAGACATGGTTTTGTCCTTCAGTTGTTTGTGTATGAAACAGCAGCTGTTGTTATCAGCTGATGAGAAATTACTCATCAGCTGTTTTCGTCAAATCAGTGTTTCATACTAGCCTCCACACTCATCAGCTCTTTGGCTGACTTTCAGATGTTTCATCGACCCTTCAGCTCTTGTGAATATTTATGCCTTCAGCTCTTGTGATCAGATGTTCACAAGTGCTGATGAAATATTCTTCAGAGCTGGTGAACAAATTTTGTCTTCAGTATTTGTGTAAGATTACACATCAGTACTTATGAGCAAAATTTGTTCTTCAGTACTTATTTATTTGAAAATCATACATCAGTAGTTGTAATCCACCTCACTACATCAGTTGTTTTTCAATAATAATGTACATCAGTACTTTGAGTCATTTTAGTCTTCAGTAGTTGTGAAAGAGCTGAAGACTAAATTACTCATCAGTACTTGTATTTGACCTTTGCTCTTCAGTAGTTGTGAACTAAGAGTACCAGCATAGGTCAAATCAATCAAGCTGCAGCATACCAAGCCTTAGTACCAAATTTTGGAATGTGGCACTATCTAGAGGCTTAGTAAAATGTCTGCACTCATCAGCACTAGCACAAACTTAGGATCAATCAGACCTTTCTCATAGCAATCCCTGATAAATGATTCTGATCTCAATATGTTTGGTCCTTGAGTGCTGGACTGGATTCTTAACAATACAGAGAGCTGAAGCACTATCCATTAATAATGGAGTCTTAGTCTCAGTAATGCCATAATCCAGAAGTTGGTTGAAGCCAGAGTATCTGAGAGGTACAACTTGCAGCAGCAATATACTCAGCTTCAGCATGGATGTAGCAATTGATGTTTGTTTCTTACTCTGCCAAGAACTAAACAATTGCCTAGGAATTGGCAACCACCAGAAGTGGATTTTCTGGTGACTTTGCATCCTGCATAGTCACTATCAGAGAAAGCAACTAATTTGCAAGAATGCCCAGCTGAATACCAAAGACCTAGTGATGGGTACCTTGCAGATATCTAAAGATCCTTTTGACTGCAATCAAATGGGATTCTTTAGGTGCAGCCTGAAATCTAGCACAAGCCATGTTGAAAACATGATGTCTGGTCTAGAAGCTGTAAGGTACATCAAGGACCCAATCATACATCTGTAAAGGGTTTCATCAACCGCTTTACCTTTCTGATCTACATCTAGTTGTGTGATGCTGCTCATGGGAGTAGAACAGGGCTTACAGGATTGTAAATCAAACTTATTTAACAACTCTTTGTATACTTGGACTGATGGATGAAGATTCATCATCCAGTTGTTTGATTTGCAAACCCAGAAATACTGTAATTCTCCCATAGCACTCATTTCAAATCTCAGCTTCATAAGCTTTGTAAATTCATCACACAACTTTGGATCAGAGGATGCAAAGATGATGTCATCAACATAAATCTGAACAAGGAGCTTATGTTGTCCCACAGTCTTGATGAATAAGGTTTTATCAATGGTGCCTCTAGTGAACTTATTCTCTAGAAGAAAGGTTGAGAGTGTCTCATACCAGCTCTAGGTGCTTGCTTCAGCCCATAAAGAGCCTTATCAAGCTTGTACACCCAATCAGGATGTTTATTGTCCTCAAAGCCTGGTGGTTGACACACATAGACCTCTTCTTTTATTTTCCCATATAGGAAGGCACTTTGACATCCATTTGATAAACCTTAAGACTGTGAAAGGCAGCATAAGCTAAGAAGAGTCTGATTGCTTCCAGTCTGGCCACAGGTGCAAGGTCTCATCATAATCGATGCCTTCTTCCTGTGCGAACCCTTGAACAACCAGTCTTGCCTTGTTCTTGACAATTTGGCCCTTCTCATCTGTTTTGTTCCTAAATACCCACTTGGTGCCTATAGCACACTTATCTTTGGGTAATGGAACAAGCTCCCACACTTGCTGTTTCTTGAATTGAAGAAGCTCAAGCTGCATAGCTTCCACCCATCCATTGTCTCTTAAAGCAATATGATAGTTCTTTGGCTCTTGCTGACTGATGAAGAGAGCATAGAAGCAGAAGTTGGACAATTGATTCCTGGTTGAAACTCCAGCATGGATATCACCAATGATTTGTGAAGTGGGGTGATTCTTGAGCTCTTGATAAACATAATATCTGTGCAAGTGTTTGTAGACCCATCAGCAGCAACAGATGGTGATGGAGATTCCTGAAACCATGTAGAGGATGGCAGCTCAACGAAGTAGAGCAAGCAGAAATCTCATCAGCATTTGTAGTGGATGGAGCTGCTGAGGCTACAGGAGCATCAGGTTCAGTGGACTTAGGCAGGTTGTCACTGATCCTGAAGAGGTGACTACTACTACTACATCATCATCAGTACCACCAGGTGGAGATCTGTTGACAGGCTCAATAGATGGAGGTTGATAAGGAACATATTGCTATGTCCAGATCAAACAACTCCACAGGGTTTTGTGGAATCTTGTCCTTTGGAGATTCATTGAACTTAACATGCAGAGTTTCTTCAACCCCCTTGGTTCTACAGTTGAAGACTCTGTATGCTTGCAAGTTGATGAATAACCAACAAACTACCCTGCATCCACCTTACTAGCAACTTATGGAGTGGGTTGCTAGTGTTGAGAATGAAACAAGGACACCCAAAGGCTCTAAAGAATGAAATAAGAGGGGCCAAATGATGAAGAACTTCATAAGGAGTCTTCATCAACCTCTTATTCACTAAGGCTCTATTCTGTACATAGCAAGCTGTATTGACAGCTTCAGCCCAAAAGGTCAGTGGCACCCTGAGTCAGCCAACATTGACCTTGCTGCTTCAATGAGGGTCCTGTTCTTTCTCTCCACCACTCCATTCTGCTCAGGAGTTCTAGGAATGCTAAACTGCCTTCTAATTCCCTTGGACAGGTAGAAGTCATCAAGTGTGTGGTTCTAAATTCTGTTCCATTGTCACTCCTCACACACTTGACCTGTAGGAATACTGCTTTTCTACTTGTAACACAAAGTTCATTATTGTCTTGCTGCTGCTGCATCCTTGGAGTGCAAGAAGAAAGTCCATACAAACCTGGAGTAATCATCCACAATTACCAGCAGTATTTCTCTTCTTCTTTGCCATGCTCATTACTCTGACAGGACCAAAGAGATCCATGTGCAGAAGTTGTAAGCGGCAGTGGACTTTGGTTCTTCTATTGAAGGGAATGAAACTTTGTGTTGTTTCCTTTCAAGCAAGCAGTGCAGTCATCTTCACACTTGAACTCCTTCAGAGGCAATCCTCTTACTAAACCATGGCTTATAGCTGATTCATGTTCTTGAAATTAACATGACCCAGCCTTCTATGCCATAGTGTAGACTCTTGAGGAGATGCCTTGGAGAATAGGCAAGGATGGCCTTTAGATCCATCTTTTGGAAGATCTAAGGCATACACTCTTCCTGTCCTGTTGGCCTTCAGGAGAGTGTGTTCATCCAATGCCTTGTCAATCAAACTCAGAACTTTGGATGACAGAATCCGACAGTTCTGGCTTGTGAAAAGGGCAACATGGCCTTTGTCACACATTTGACTGACACTCAAGAGGTTGTACCTGAGATTCTCCACATGGTTAACATCATCAACCTTATTTCCCCATTGAAAACAAAGCCTTTTCCGACGATGTAACCCTTTGCACATCATTGCCAAAAGAAACAAATCCCTTCTTTCTTTCTTGAGAGTAGTCATAAGAAGGGAGCTGCTTCCTGTCATGTGCATGGATCCTCCACTGTCTACATACCAGATGCTTCTATGGCATGTTGAAGAACCCTGCAAACACAGCCATGTGTTAGTTAGTCTTGGAGACCCAAACCTGCTTGGTTTTGGTCTGTTCTCAGCTACAGGTGCAGCACTAACAGGTGTGTTTGTGTGTGACAGCTTGAGGTGAAAAGATGGTACAGAAGAGGAACCCTTTGGCTTGGGCTTCCTTTTCTGTGGTTTCAACACAGGTGCATCTAAGTGGTTGACTCTTCCCACTAGCTGCTGAACCATCATCACCAACTGTGTCTGATTCTGTGATAAGGCTTCAGCTCTTCAGACACATTGGAGTTTGCTGATGATGAGTTCCTATGTTGTACCATCTTTTTCTGAGCAACCTCAGCTGTTGCCTGAGTATCCCTACCTTCCTTTTAGATTTAGCTTTGGGCTTAGGGATTTCAGGCTTGGATGTTGCTAGTACAAACTTGGTTTCAAACTCATTCTTCATTTTATTGATGCTCTCAGTAATTTTCTCCTTCTGTTTGAGTTTGGAACCCCTTTTGTACCAGCAATCATCAGTAAGATGATTGAACAAGCCACATATCTCACATGGCTTTTTCTTCATCTTATGCTGATCATCAGCTGAAGAGGATTTAACTTGCTGAAGACTTGTTCTTCAGCTGTTTGTCATCAGTACTAGCAGTTTTCTCCTAGTGCCTGCTTTCTCCTGGTATCCTCTCTAGCTGTCTTCAAACCTTTCCTACTGTTAGTTTTTCTTCTTTTAGTGCTAACAGTATTTGAGGTTTGAACTTCAGATGTTGTCACTTGCTCTCCAGTACCTTCAGTACTTCTAGTGACAACTCCTGAGTTGATCAGCCTTTTGGTCATGTGACAGTCAGCATCTAACCATTGTAAATGCTAACATCTTCTCTGATGATGCTGATTCAGAGGATAGTAGGTCACATGATGAGAAAGATTGGTCATTGCTCTCCCATCAGATTCAACTTCTGCTCTTGAAGTGAAATCTGTGGGAGGAGCAGTGTGATTATAACCAATGCCAAACTTCACATTGGAAGCTGATTGCTTGCTAAGAAGCATTTCAAAACCCTTGCATGATTGCACCCATCGATCACACTCAACTTGGGTGGTTGCAAGAGTTTCCTTGAGGTCTTTGTACTTCTCTAGAAGTACATCTTCCCTAGCTTTAGCATCTTTGATTTGGCATTTAAGCTTGTAAATCTCATCATTTTTATCTTTTAGAACAACCTCAAAATCAGCTTTTCTTTTGGAAATAGTGTGCTCAAGCTCAAGATTTTTATCTATTAAAGCTACATTTGCTTCTCTAATAGAAGCAAATGCTGCTATGCATGACTCTGACCAAAAGCTTGGCTTTTGCCTCAGTGGATACCTGAGATGGGCATTAGATGATGACCCTTCAGCAGAATCAAGGGCCATCAGAGCAAGATTTCCAAAAGGTTGATCACCACCATGTTGACCAGCACCTTGGAGTAGTGTTCCTGACCAGATAGCTCTTCTGGTAGACTACTCCAGTCAACAACAGTTGGGGTGAAAAAGCTTTGTTGTTGAGGTTGTGTGTGATGATGAGATTGGAAGATTGGGGCTCTGGAAGAGCATGAGGTGGTTGAGCCGAGGGTGCTTGAGTTTGACCAGACTGAGCATGTAGTAACAGGGGTAAGGATATGGCATATGACCCTGTGGCACAAAATAAGCAGGTGGTGCTTGTGCCTGAGATGGATGGGAAGAACTGTAGGAAGGTTGCCCTTTGTGCTGTGAGCTATTGCTGGGAAAAGTCACAAAGGGTGCAGATGAGTTAGATCCAGATGACACTCTCTTGCAAAGTGTCCAAGCCTTTGGCACTTGTGACACCTCAACTTGCTCTTGTCAAAACCAACTTTGGTTTTGCCAGAGAGTCCTGGGAATTTCCTACCAGTTCTTTTGTAGAACTTCTGAGAGCGGATATTTATCATTGCCATTTGGTTCAAAATATCCATCTCTTCCAGATCATCATCTGGAATGCCCTTCAATCCTCCATCAGAAACACAAGTTGTCACCACCACCTCCTGAACTACTAACACCAACAAAAGCTTGTTCTGAGTTGGTAGAGAAATCATATGCTCATCATAAGAACTTTCTGATGAAGCATATTCTGACTCATGACTTATCAAGGCAGCATTACCTTGGACAAAGTCATCAGCGAGCTTGCCAGAAGAGGACAGCTTCCTCTTTTGCTCTCTCTCTCTCTCAAAAGTGAGCACTTCCCATGAAGTTGGGTGAGAGATAGAGTTTTTAGATCAGCACTGGAGCGAGGACAATGGTATATGTGTCCCATCTCTCAGGCAAGTGACCTGAGGAACCTGTTGTTCATCTGGCTTTTGAGTACTCTTGTTTGACCATCTTTAGCTCAGAGTCAAACAGTCAAAAAGAGAACCGCTCAATTGCTGGGTCAGAGTCTCACCCTTTCTATATGAGAATGTCTCATATTGTTGGGCGAGGATTTCCCTATTGTTTGCTAAGACCGAATCAGTTCCTCCAAATTGTTCCTTTAGAGCAACCCATAGGTCATGAGCAGACTCATGATGCAAGAGCCCTGAATATATCTCGTTTGGAATGGCCATGGCTAAAATTCCATGGGCTCTAGCATCATTTCGAACAGCTTTAGATCTTCGTCCGAATATTTTTCAGGTTTCTTCCCGCAACCTGTTCATTAGATCCGGGACCTCACCATAGCTTGTATGGCCCATGCACCACTGACTTCCAACACCAGCACTGTTGACACCAAGTGGTGTAGCATACGTCTTTGCCATATGTTATACTCGTTCCTAACCAGCATCGGAGGCTTGGTTGCGGAACCAGTATTGTGAGGATCATTGGTTGGTGTTGTCATCTCAGGTTTTAGTCAAAAACAAGTTTAAAACGACAAACGTAACTCAAAACCACCAAAAGACCTCAAGATTTTGGCCGGAAACAGCAGAAACTCACTCTCTATGGCTAATTCTTGCAAATTGCTAATTCGATCAAACTGAGAGATCAAAAGAGCAGTTTCAAATGATCAATAGTGAAATCGATCAATGATTACCCGCTCTGATACCATTTGACAGGATCTCAGCCTCTCGTTTGATCAATTAGATTGTTTGCAGCGGATTTAGCACATTAATTAGCATTAAGCAAGAACATAAGATATTTCAATTAAAGCATAAACATAGAGAGAGAAGAGTTCTGCGAAACAATAAATGGTTCTATTGGTCGCACGTTTCGCAATTAAAACAGTATGGTTACCCATCCTTTTATAGGCGGCACAAAGGATGGGTTGAGTCCTTTTTCTGACATCACTGACTAATTCAAATTACAACTGACAAAACATAAACTACGAAGATGTCAACAACTGACATCTTCTTACAAAAGTTCCTAAGTACTGACAAAAGTAAACTACTGACACTATAACAACTGAAGATGCTCTTCATTTGTTTGTACAACACTGAACAAAATAAACTACTGAAAAAGAAAACCACCACAACAACTGAAGAAGACTTCTTCAGTTGTTATGACAAACCTAAGTCTTCAGTACTTGGTCTTCAGACTTGGCTTCGGAAGATGTAACAGCTTCGGAAGATGTAACTTCGGAAGATGTAACAACTGATGACTTCAGTAGATATCATCAGTTGTCTTCAGTCGTTTTTCTTCAGACTTTGCTTCGGAAGATCGAACAGCTTCGTAAGATTAACAACTGATCTTCAGTAGATATCATCAGTTGTTGTCTTCAGTCTTTGTCTTCAGACTTTGTGCTTCGGAAGAAGATCAGTTCTTTAGTTCTTCAGCTTTGATACTTCAGTACTTGGTCTTCAGTACTTGAATCTTCAGTACTTAATGATCAGTACTTCAACTTCAGTACTTGGTCTTCAGTACTTTGAGTCTTTAGCTGTTTGTCTTCAGTTCTTTGATCTTCAATCTTTGTTCTTCA
>CM044002.1:48937540-49125007 GCA_024085815.1 Flaveria linearis | reverse complement strand
TGGCCGAAATTTTACACTACCGATATGAAAATTAGCATACTAACAAAAAAAAGAGGGGGAGGGGGGCCCTCCCGTAGGAGTGTTAAAAAAATCTGATATCCGAAAATATCCGAAATTCGATCCGTATCCGAATCCGAATAATCGATCCGAATCCTTATTCGGATATTCGGATCGGATCTCATTCGAATCTGACTTCCTTATTCGGATTTTGGATCGGATTTCGGATATCATACTTTTTTTATTCGGGTTATTCGGGTTATTCGGATTTTCGGATATCTGATTAATTCGAATAAGACTTCAACTATGTTTCTAGCCTAATACTTATTACTTAACTATATATTATGTTTTCAACTCAATACACAATAATCTTTACACATTCTAGTCATAATCCTAAATAATTATGCAATAATCGATCGTCATTTTAAATTAGAGATTCTAATATTCGGGTTCTATATATTGCCTCTTAGTTCTAAATTCTAAATTTGTGTACAAGTCAAATTTTATTTGTTAGTTTTATATCTTTTATTGTGATTTCCAACTTATAAAATGGAATGAATAAAAAAGTAGCAGAGAAAATAAATATATAGAAAAAAAGAAAGAAATTGTTATTTGGTTTATTCGGATTATTCGGATAAATTCGGATTATTCGGATAAATTCGGATTATTCGGATATATCCGAATCCGATCCGAATTGAATTCGGATAGATCGGATCGGATAGAAAAATTCTTATTCGGATCGGATCGGATTTCGGATAGGGTCCTGAAATTTTCAAATCCGAATAATCCGATCCGAATAATCCGATCCGAATAATCCGAATAATTCGTTATCCGATCCGATGAACACCCCTACCTCCCCGCCCTCAATAAGCTTCGCCCATGCATGTATATGCATCAAAAGCTTGTACCAAACGTAACAAACATTGCAAATCACTGTCCATTTTGTTTTTAAATTATACAAGCACCCGGATCTCAAACAACCAGTGGTTCATTGTCATTAGCAATCATGAACGCATCACGACCTCAATAGCATGAATGTTCATAGGGGATAAAACTCTATTTTGGAAGGCTCAGAAAATACGGCTCACTGTGGCCTCAAACATATCATCACCTTGTCAAAACACGACAGCACCAAACACGTTTTAATTGTCATCGCCTGTTAACACTATTTATTAATTTCCAAACACGTTTAACAATGTTCAACGACACAATAGGATTGGATCAGGTGGAGGTTGTTAATTTAAGAAAGAGATAGAGTTTCACGTGAGAGAAAGAGAGAGAAGTGAGTTGCTTTTGTTTTATTGATTTTATTCAAAAATAAGAGTAGTTTGGTCATAGTATAATAGGTAAAGCACATAGGTTAAAGTTTGCTAAAGGTAATCACATAACTCAAAGAATTCTTAATTATAATCATTCTAATTTGTGGGGTCCTGCAAAAATCTAATATTAGGAGGAGCGAGTTCTTTAATTGATGATTATTGAGGAGCGTGTGGGTATATGTTTTGAAAAGGATTAGGCTTTTGAGAAATCAAAGAGTGAAATTACTTGTAGAATACAAAGAAAATAGAGGATATAAAAGCTTAGAATTAATAACAGGTTGGAGATTTGTAGTAGCTAGTTTAATAAAGATGCAAGTATCATGAGATAGCTAGACACCTTACTATCCTGGAAACTCCCCAACAGAATAGGTTAATAGAAGGAATGAATAGGACACCGTTAAGCTATGGTAGATGAATAGGTTGATACTTTAGGGGTATTTGGATCTCTTGCTTATATGCTAATGGTAAGCAAGGAAATCTAGATGCTAAGGCTCATAGGTGTGTGGTTTAAGGTAACTGAGGGCGTAAAAGAAAATTGCCTATGCAGATTAGTTGATGTAAGTCCTAAAGTGGTGGTAAGTAAGGCGTTACATTCAAAAGAAATATTATGTATAAAAATGTAATTGGGATGACAACTAAAGAAGTGATGAATAGTTTAAGAGAAAATCAAGAATTCAAACTGAGGTAGGCTCTAATGGGGATGCAAGTGTTGATGCACCATTATGTGAAAATTCAAGTAGAGTTATAGAACAAAAAGTTTTGTTAATAATAGTTTGGCTAGAGACAAGACAAGAAGATAAATGTCCCTCGTGCTAGATATAATGACACATCTACATTTATGTTTATAACTTCTAAGATGGAAGATATAACAGAATCAATAAAACCTCTAGTGAAGCAATTACATCTATTGATAAGAAGTAAAGTGGTAAAGGATATGCAAGATAAGATTGGATCATTTCATAAGAATCAAACTAGGATCTTGATTGACAAGCTTGAGGGCCAAAAGGTGGTACCTTACAAGTGGATATATAAGCTTAAAGAAGGTTGGTAGTTAAAGGCTTCACTCAAAAGGCATGAATAGGTTATTGAAAAA
Source organism: Flaveria linearis (assembly GCA_024085815.1). Lineage (NCBI taxonomy): Eukaryota > Viridiplantae > Streptophyta > Magnoliopsida > Asterales > Asteraceae > Flaveria > Flaveria linearis. The sequence continues at coordinate 49,122,598 of CM044002.1, read as the reverse complement.
AAATCTCGGATTGTCAAACATTATTTGTTAGGTTCATCATACCTTAACCGTTGTTATAAATATGGAACTAGAGTAAGTAGATGTAAAAAATTTACATGTGTAATTTGGATGAGTAGATGTATACACTAAGGTTTTATGGAAAGAAGGAATGAGAACAAAGTGTATTGCTAAAGAAGTCAATGTGTGAGTTAACACAATCAGCCAGATAATGGTGTAGAAGATTTGATGGATTTATGGTATCTCATGATTTTTCAAGATGTATTTATGACTCTTGTATATTGTGAAAGGATATAACTCTAGAAACTTTGTGTAGTTGTTAATTTATGTGGATGATATGCTCACCCTTATGAAATCAAAACTACTAACCATCTACTGATTGATGAATTTAACGAGAAGGAACTTGGAGAGGCAAGATAAATTTAGGTACGAAGATTTCCAGAATCAGATAAGAGTCAGACTAGTTTCACTCAATGCTCTTATATACATAAGGTGTTAGCAAATTTTGGTGTGGACTACTCTAATAGTTCATCGATCATTTCAAGTTGTTTGCTTATGCTTATTTTAAGTATGATGAGAATTGGCTTACATGCAATATGCAAATGTTGTGGGGAGTTTTAATGTATCTTATGGTGCATGTCTACTCAGCATGATATTGGTTATGGGTTAAGTATGGTCAACAGGTACTTAGCAAATCAAGGTATAAGTCACTGGAAGGTAGTGTAGTGGTTGCTTAGATATACAAATGTAACAATAAAAGTTGGTTTGACTTTTGGTGTTGCTAAAGGTATGGTGTAGGCCGGGGTATGTGGATGTAAGAAACCATAAACATGACGAACCATTACACTTGATAAGAACTATCCCCCGAAAGCAATCTAGAACAATTTAGCCACTCATGGTCTTCTTTACTTCTTCAATCTTGAGTTGATGATGATCAATGATGATTCTTGTATGAATTGGGAAGCTTGCAAGCACAAAAAGACTCTTTGAAATCACCTATTTTCGGCTGAAAAAAGTCCTTTGAATTAGGATTAAATATCTTTAAATAACTTGAAAATCCATAAAATCCAGAAAGTGGTTGATGACGGCGTATGATACGCCGACCCTGGGCATATCATACGCCCAACCTGTTTTTTGACGCCAACTTCCTGTTTTTTCTTTAAATACGCCCACAAAATACGCCGTCCATACGCTGACCGGTATGATACACCATAGCCGGCGTATCATACGCCGGTATAGGGTTTACTGGGCCATTTTTGTAACTTTCTTTATTTTCAACTTCAGTTCTTATAGTTTCTTCTTTTGCTCCTTTTTCTCCAAAACAAGCCTCCTTTAACTCCAATTCCTATAAATCAAAACACCACAACGTGAACTTGTTCCACACTAATCACACTGTAAATCATGCTTTTAATAAATAGACATTGAGTTTTTACCCCGCGATCAGGTAGTATTGTAAGTTGAAAAACAACTCTTCAGCATGTGGTGGCCTAGTCAAGTACATAATTTGATATGTAGCCTCGATAGAAACTGTAAAGAAAACTTCTGGCTAAAAGGTTGTGTTGCTGAGTTGGATGTTCATGTTAATGACACAATGGTCCTTTGTGATAATCAAGGAGCTTTTAAGCCTTCTAAGAACAATGTTTATCATGAAAAGATTAACCATATCAATCTTAAGCTTCATTTTATTTGAGATGTTAAAGGAGGTAAAAGTTTTAGATATTAGCACTGAGGATAATGTTGCTGATATGCTCACAAAATCTCTTTGTGGTAGTAAGTTTTTTGCAGTGTTTAGGGCTGCTCAGGATTGGTTAATCGTTGGTTAACTTCAATGGTTGCAGAATTCAACTCTGATTGGAAGTATAAATCTAAATTCATAATGTTCCTAGAAGTGCAGAAGCTTAATATGACTTTTCTGTTTAGGCGTATCTAATCGCCACTAGAGATAATCTTGCTTAATTTGATTATCCTCTATAAGTAGTTGTGTTCTTAGTTGTTATAACTTCTTAATCGTTTTTGTAAATATCAATGAGTAAGATTGTATAATTTGTTTTGATTCATCAATAAGATTGGCAGTATTGTTTTTTATCATATCGTTCTTAATCACGCTCATTGCTTTTGGTGATGATTACTTTAACAACTTATTTAACATTCAAGTAAAGTATGGCAGATATGTTGGTTCAGGCCCTAAATACACATTCACAAACTCGCGAAAGAAAATAATAAAATTTATATAGTAAAGAATTATTTACTGCTTCCAAAACTCTCTAATTGATTCATCAATTTAAAGTTACATAAATAGTCAAATAACAAAAACAACTATCTCGTAATTACTTGGAACCATCTCCACTAAGTCAAAGGTGACCACAAAATATCAACCCCAATTGCTAACTACTGACATCGCGTACGTGCACATGACCCAACTACTTTATTGACCCAACATCCAAAACAAAGCTCCAACTAAACCGTAACCCGGAACCAACGACCCGAATCCATATTCTGTCAAGATTAACCCAAGATTCACCCCTTAATCTTGACTTTAGTCTTGACTTTAGTCTTGACTTTAGTCTTCACTTTAGTCTTGACTTTAGTCTTGACTTTAGTCTTGACTTTAGTCTTGCTCCTTACTAACCTTCTTCATCAAGTTTAACTTGCTATCTTCCTTATCAAACCACACAAGTTCTTGATCTTCATATTGCTTTCGATTGTTTCTTGCTTACCTATTTCATAGTCCTATATCATTTCCACAATTTCACTTGCTAGTGTCTTCTCATGCTTCAGCCTCCTCAATTAAATCACAGATATCACACAAATTTCTTTTAACTTTCCAATATAATCAAAGTTACTTTTCCTTTTTTTTCCTCAATACATGTACTCTAAACAGGTTTGTTTATGCTCACTTTCTTTCTCAATTAAACCTCCAGTCAAGATTTCTTCTTCGGTCTCGGTCTAAATGCCACGGTCTATTGCGGCTCGTCGATCGTTTTGGTCTCACGCCACTTTCCGATCATGGTCTTTCTCTCTCCACGTCAAAGACGAGTTCTTCCGGTCTTCTTTAAAGTCGTTCAGTTAATTACGACTTCGGTCTCTTCTCATCGGTCTTTCTTTCTTACAACCTTACTGAATTTCCTGTGACTCGGTCTAAATGTCGTTCTTTTCTTCCTAATTAGCGACATAATCTTTCTTTTTTCTCATTCCAATGGCTTTCTTTCTTCCTTTGATCGATGCTTGCTCTTCCTTTCTTATTGCACCAGTCTCTTTCTTTCTCTTTCTTGTGAGGCCTTCTTTCTTTCTTGCTAAGTGACGCCAGCCTCTTTCGCTAATTTTTCCTCTTTCTTGTGGCGCCTCTTCTTTCTTTCTTCCTTACTTTCAAGGCGACCTTCTTTCGGTCTAATCACATACAATTAGTCAATTACTGTGAACTGCTCCGGCTTCGTCTTCAGCCCGGTTCTTCCTGCTGCTGCGTTTTTGCCCTGCAGCGATGGGTTGCACCCCCTCTCGAAACACGACTCTCAAACCAGCCCTCTTCTCAACCTCTCTGATACCAAATGCCCCAAATACACATTCACAAACTCACGAAAGAAAATAATAAAATTGATATTGTAAAGAATTATTTACTGCTTCCAAAACTCTCTAATTGATTCATCAACTTGAAGTTACATAAATAGTCAAATAACAAAATAACTATCTCCTAATTACTTGGAACCATCTTTCACTAAGTCAAAGGTGACCACAAATATCGACCCCAATTGCTGACTACTGACATCGCACATACGTGCGCACATGACCCCACTACTTTTATTGACCCAACTACTTTTATTGACCCAACATCCAAACAAAGCTCCAACTAAACCGTAACCTGAATCCAACAACCCGAATCCATATTCTATCAAGATTAACCACAACAGATAAACATGAAGTATATTACTTCAAGCAGTAAACATGGCTTAATATAACAAAGTCAAATTGTTCAAGCTCAAAGGACAAACGGAAACATGATAACTAATTAACAAGCTGCATCACATTCTTAACAGTTGACAGACTTCTAAATCCCTCATCAGTTTCAATCGTGTCCATTCATCTGGACACATTGGATGTATTTATATTTTTACTAAACCTAGAGAAGTGAAACGTCCATGGGATAAGGGTTCCCAAGCACGTTCATGTTCTCCATGAAATAGTGAGGATGAGCAGCGTCCATTACCACAAACTGCACGTCTTCAGAAGGCTTCCAATGTCGTTTCCTTTGGTTTATGAACCAGTTGTTTATCTGTTTTGGTCTAGTCCTGTGGATTCGGCAAGTGCCAGCTTTTGAGCCTCCTGTGCACGCACCACATGATCAGCACATGATGAAAGAAATGTAAACGCAGATGGAACTAAAAAATAAAAAAAAAAATCTTAATTACCGAAGGGTATGGCCATTTGTAATGCCTAGTCCACCATTCGAGCAGCTGTTGACGAGCTTCTTTCGGTAACTTACCTTTCTTTCTCTTTTTCATGAACTCTTGCTTGAGACTGCCCAAATAACCGCTATACTTGCGCAACAGCTGACCCTTCAATTCTCGATCTTCAGCTTGAGGATCTATGAGATTGGTATTTACATCCACCTCTTCTTCGGATGAGCCATTTTTGTCCATTCCTCCTTCACCACCAGCTGTTTTTTACATCAAATTATGTCATAAATGATCAAATAACATGCAGCCATGAAAGTATTCTCTAGGCATAAAGATCTAGTTTCTTTTAAATACTAAATTAATAGCATACTGACAATGAATCTATAAAGAATGGTTAATTAACCACGTCGATATCAAATGAATGTTTAGGTGGTCCTAATAGACAAACAGTCATAAAATATGAGATTGATTTGTGTTAACTCATCACCAAACCCTTTACTTTCTACACACTGACCAAAACAGTTGAATCAAACCACTCAGAAGGAAAAACAAATACAGATTTTCCCCTTTTAGGGTGGATATGCCAAAATGTAACCTTACATATGTTGATTGTAACAAAAAACTTCACAGGGTAAAAAAATGGTAATTTGCCAAGAAAAGATACATAATGTACTTGTGTATATATCTACATTCTAGGAGGCAAAAAACTGGAAATCTATACATGCAGTCTGCTTCAATAGTAAAACAGTGCAAAGCTTCCAAGATGGAGTGAAAGTTTCATCATAAGAGTCCATACACACACAATTTAGCTAGCTAGGGTCCTCACCCTAGTTACAAATTAATGTTTACATTACACATGCATATGGATCAAACATAGCACCATAGGGTCATTAAATAGATCATAGATGAGCCCTCATATGTCAAAGTTTTTCATGTTTATACATAAGAATATGTTTGAACTTTCGGAGAAAAGAAACTTTCACAAGAATTATGATATACAACTGTAGGTAAACTGTTTGTCAAATCTTGGAAAATGTGTTTACATCAAATTTGAAAACAAAGTTTTAATATTTTATATGATATATTGATATAATAGTATCTTTTTGATGACTGGCATCAAAGAAAAAGCTTAAGATGATTAAAAAATGTAACATATAATGATATAAATGCATATTTTATTTTAAAACCTAATCAAGAAATCAAGAGTCTAAAATTGTTATTCTTTTTTATTAAAAAAGGCCTAATTAGAATAAAGAAGGAAGATCAATAGAGAGATGATGCACCAGAATCTGAATTGTAGAAATGGAGATGGCTTTAAACTGGGATTCAATTCTTGAGAGGAAAACCATGGCTTCTTTAAAGGGTTTTGACAGTTCTTGTTCATATTTAATGAGCATTTCACAGTATGCTTCCATGAATTGATCAAGTGCTGGATCTTGTCCAATGATCATCGCCATATTCATTCCACCATCGCCACCGCTGCCGCCATCGCTAGTACCACCGGAGGCGGAGCGACCGGACATCGCTGCCACCACCGAAGCTCTGCAAGCTTCCTCTAGTCTTTCCACAACTTCAGGTGGTGCTCCTATCTGTATTTTATTTAGTACAAGTTAAAAGTATATATAATTCTTCCTTATCCAAATAATTACACACAAAGACACGATCTTTAAGATGAAATACAAGTTACAACAAGTAGAAAACTTGCAACATATGGTTTCCTGCAAATTTATTCTCACTTCAAAAGATCATATTTTTTTCAATCGGTGTTTGAAACTACCCCAATACACCGTCTTTCTATGACGAGATGTCAACCATCCGCAGTACGTTATTTTGATGCTCTAGGTCGATCTGACTCACCTGAAACATCATCAAGGAGAAAACCCAATACTGTAGCAAACCTCCTGAGTTAGGTTTAAACCGAAAACTAAAAGATCTCAGGCATACGTACCATAGAGCAGAAGGCCTTTGTTTCAAGAGATATATGTAGCTAGGCAAATGAAGAAATGACTATAATAAATGATATCACACACAGAAACACAAATCTAGATATCCCTCTTCTGGGTTTCTTCTACTACCATACACTACTAAATGAAGCAATATATCAAACACGCAAACCCCTACACAAGATTTGAATTCTTGATTCACTTGGTTCTTCATGCACTAAATGCGGAAATCTAAAGATACCCACTTTGATTAATTTCTTGTAAATTTTGTGAATTATATAAAGTCGATACATAGATCTGTGTCTATACATATGTATAGAGAGAGAGAGAGAGAAACCTTTTGACAGTTGAGATAAGCTGATAAAAGACGAGGGTAATGAGGATGAGACATGATCTTTGCTTTAACCGAAGAAGAGGAATTCATGAACCCGAACCCTACTCCATCGTTGATATTAATGGGGTTGTTGTTGTTCTCTTCAAGCATCATAGCAGAAGCAGAAATCCGACAGTTGCTATGATGCTGATGATCGGAGAAAATCAGGTTATTGTTGGTGGTGGTGTTATATGCAGCAGCTGCAGCTGCAGGTGGAGGAAGACACAGTGATCCAATGTTGTTGTTGTTGTTGTTGTGTTATTAATAGTATTACTGCTGCTATTTATGTTGTTGGTGTCTCCAAAACTCATCAAACATGATGAAGTACCCTCTCCAGCTCCACCACACTCCATCTCTTTCCCTCTCTTCTATCTCTATCTGCAACTTTTTGTTGGAACTAAACTTACTGTTTGTAAAGATAATGATGTGTATGTATGCATGTATGTATGTGTATATGCTGCATATATATTTTTATATATACATGTAGAGAGATAGAGGGACAGAGAGGATTCTCCCGAGTTTTAAGCTTACAAAAGGTGTGTTATCAACTGTTTTTACTGCAAATCCTATATAAACATAAGGCCAACTATTGATGTTCTAAAAAGTATATAAAACGTGTAATATAAACAGTAAATTACATGAAAATGTAATCAAATCATATTACTAGAAATTAAGATCTTTATTATTTAATATTATGTGTAATAAGAGTATTTACGTCTCGTTTTTATTCTTATTTTAATAATTATATTAGAAGCAACTATTTTCTTTTTATTTTGATTAAATAATAATTTTTATATTTTTATTATTACTTTTTTTCTCTCATTTATTTACAACTAGTTTTGAAAATATTAAAAAAATTATAAATGTTAAATTGTATTTACTTAAATATACAGATAAGCAGTATCATTTCTTTCTCTTCCCTTCACAACTACTAACAACTTAACCATTTCATATTATATAAGAAATACACTCATATAATTTTAGAAAACCGGATGTGAATACTCTAAGTTTGTTAACTATTTTAAATTTTTGAAATCAGTTTAATGCTGAACACCCATCAAATACAAATGCATGTCGAATCAGTTAATGCTAATACGGTAGAGATTATTTTTTAAAATATTGTATAAGAGAAATAATAAATATATTTTTTTTCTCAGACCACTATTCCCTACACACACATCAAATACAAACGCATGTCTGGTTGAGTGAACACAAGTGACAGGACATCATGAACCTTCGTAAATAATATCATGAATGTCGTTAAGCCTATAATAAGTTTCAAAATATTTATTATGGTAAACATAATGAAAATGAATACTACACCATGATATTCAAAACTAATGTTTAACCACCCACCAATTCAAGTTAGCAAACATGTTTATTACCTCCAGTTTCTCACACAAAAAACCTGTGGCATTCTACACCAAGGTCCATAGTAAAAATATGCATTTGTTTGTAGATTCAACTTTTGTTTTGTGTAATTAATCTTATAAACCAGCTTTCTCTTATAAAATGTAAGTTAATTTTAAAATTTTTAGTATACTATATTGAAAAGCAGGCCATGTTAATTACCTGCTATTGACACAACACTTGTATTAGAATTGAAGAATTAGTCTACTCGTAAATTTGAACTTTTAACCAATGTTTGGAAACCGGATCGGACCGGCCGGTCCGACCGGTTCGACCGGGGATCGGTCCGGTGGCCGGTCCGGTTAGATACGGATCGTTCTGGGCGGTCGAACCGGCCGGTTCTTCCCGAACCACTGGTCGGACCGAGAACCGGACGGTTCGGACCGGTTTTGGTTTTTTTTATTTTCTTTATTTTAATGGGTAAAAACGGGGGTGTTAAACCATATATTAGTACGTTGGATATACAAATATAGTTAAATTTTATATATAACTATAAAATACATATATAACACATATATAATTACTTATATTTAATTACATATATAAATATAGTTAAATCCGTCCAACCGGTCCGACCACCAAACCAGTAAGGCGTCCGGTTCGACGTCCGATCCGGTTCTGAAAAACATTATTTTAACTCTCCAAAATCATTCAAAATCCATATATGTATAAGTTGCAACATAGATGGCTTTATACCCATCCTCTCTTGTAGACATTGGTACAATAGATTGTTTTTTACTTTTCTACAAATAATATCTCCCTAATTTTTGTTTGAAAACAATTATATACCTTCTAGTTGACTTATACTTTGCCTTATAAAAATCTTCATATATCCCTTTACACATTTAAACTGTTTTCTGAAAAAAAAAATATATCAGAACAAGTTAAGGTACTGATGTAGCGCACGGAACGAAATCGAAGCTTAAACACGTTGATTCTGCGAATACCCATGATGATCTTCACCCAAACCCCCAAATTCAACCCTAAGAGTCACGAATTTGAAAAGACAAACTTTAATTTCAGAATTGATCAAGTGTCCTTCCATATTACATCAATATAACTTAAATAACCAACCAAATTTTGAACGAGCCTAAAACAAACAACCATGGGCCAAATAAAAGCCCAAAACAAACCCAAAAACTAGAAAAAAACGTAAAAGTGGCAAAAAACATAAAAGTGACCAAAAAACTCATTTTCGTGCAGCTCGGTCTTGTGCCTCCAAAAACATTAAGGCCCGAACTTCAACACTTGAGCCCGCATCAAGTACTATAAATCAATTCGCCGACTAGGTTTATCATTATCTTTATAATATATGACAATGTATTATTTAATTGGCGTACAACTGGATTAGACTAATTAAAATAGCAAAATTTCCTATAATACATAAAGACTATATGTTATTTATGTTTGATAGCCTCTTAATGGTCATTAACAGGCTACTTTTAATGGTTAAAAGCTAACCCTAATGCTGAATTATTGATTAAGAGGTTAAGTCCTAATGGTATCTCTTAACCATTCGAGAATAGGGTTACCTCTTAATCATGAAGAGCCTATGAACCATTAAAGATAATCTCTTAATCACTATTAAAAGACTATCAAATAACCCAAAAACAACATAATACTTCTTTAATATGCCAAACTTAAACTCCCATCTTTATTATGCAAAACTTTACCTTCCAACAAAAATTAAGATCCAAGAATTTATGTTGTTAATTTCATGGATTTTACCACATGTAATCTGGTTGTTCTGACTCGATCAAAAACAAGTCAAATAACCAGTCTGAGCTATCTTTATTGCGTAAAAATAAGCAAGGTCGTCTTCACAGAGAATAGTGAAAAGTGTTTAACAATTCAACTTAATTAACTTAAAGATACAAACTATAATGGCAAAGATTGAAACTTTGGAAGAATTCAATAACATGAGTGTAAAAGACAATTAACCTGGGAAAAAATTAAATATTAAGAAAATGATCAAACTTATAAGACTCATTCAGTCGCAATGCTATTAATTCATCTATAACAAGTTACCTATCAACCTTAATGAGTTCACGATACAAGAAACCGAAAATCGATAATCAAACAAGTAACTTTATTTAAAAATGAACTTTTCAACTTAAACAAACTTGTAATTAGATTCAAAGATCAATGTTCAACAAAAAAACTAACTAAAACACATATGTAGTCTTACTAAGGTCATAATACAATGTAAATATTCTTCACTTAACATAACACGAAGATATATGTTAGAGCATTCACATCCCATTCCTTATCTTTATCCATATAATTACACTAAAAATCACTACTTCTTCTCTCTCCTTTCAATTAAATAATATATTTGTTTTATACCTTTTCATTACCTTTTCTCTCTCCTTCACTCACAACCACTTTCAAAAATATTAAAAAATTTATAAGGATTATACAGTGATTCTTCAAATATACCAATCCACAATAACATTTTTCTCTCTCCTTCACTCACAACCACTCAAAATCATTCCATATAATATACCAAACCACACTCACAGAAATATAAAGCATGGGTTGTGAATGCTCTTAGATGTTTGATTAACAACAACATCCAGTCAAAGATTAAAATGATGTATCAAATAGGTGTACTAACTATATTGACTTAAGATTGGACTAAGATGTTGAGCCAGTCAAGTTCTTACGGACAAGAATAAATATCATATCCTCTAACACGCAAAGTAAATCTATATAACAATCATTGATCAAGCATTTGATTTCATTCAATTACCACTGTTCAAAGTAAAAGTCGATGATCAGTATTACCTTCATTTACCTTCGTGTTTAATCATTATATTGACTAAATATATGACTAAGCTATTTGTTGTGAAAAACACCAATCGATTCACAAGAATGAAAGAATATAATTGAAGAACAACAATGAATCAATCAATTAACAAAGAAAGTAAATCTCAGTTGATTCAAGTCCATTCCAATCGATTACCACTAATCAACTATTTATACCTCACCGATTAACTACTTCTTAACTAACAATTAAGAAATATACACAATCAGTCCCTTATCTACACTAAGACATACAACTGAATAGACAACTATAAGAAGTTGTCATTATTAACCCCCAACTTAAACCAAGACTTTATTCTCAACAATCTCCACCTAAGTCTTGATTTAAGTTCAACCAATCTTCAAATAATCCACACAAAAACCAAACTTTGCTCCCGGTAAAGACTTTGTCAACATATCTGCTGGATTAGAATCAGTATCAATCCAATTAACCTCCACCTCCTTAAAACAAATCACATCTCTGATAAAATACAACTTAACATTGATGTGCTTGGTTCTCTCGTGAAACACACTATTTTTAGCTAATTGAACTGCTCCAGCATTATCACACCAAACCTTAGCAGCTTCAATCTCCACTCCTAAATCTTTGACAAAGCCTTTAAGCCAAATGGCTTCCTTTATCCCTTCTGTCAATGATATAAACTCTGCCTCGGTTGTAGACAGAGCAACAACATGCTGCAATTGTGATTTCCAGCTCACCACATTTCCTAGAACCATGAAACAATATCCTGTAATGGATCTACCTGAATCAGGATCCTTTGCATAGTCTGAATCAACAAAACCAGTAAGCACCTTGCTTACTTCAGCATCATTCTGACAGAATATTAAACCATCATTTTGAGTACCTTTCAAATACCTCAAAATCCACTTTACTGCATTCCAATGCTTTTTCCCAGGAGATGCCAAATACCTGCTCACCATACTAACTGCATGAGCTAAATCTGGCCTAGTACAGACCATCAAGTACATCAGGCTACCAACCACATTAGCATAAGGCACCTGCTCCATGTACCTCAGTTCATCATCACTCCTAGGACTATCTCCCTTAGACAATTTGAAATGAGAAGCTAATGGAGCAACAACCGGCTTAGCATCTACCATGCCATAATTCCTCAGAATCTTCTGAATATAACTACCCTGAGACAACTTTAACCATCTGTTCTTCCTGTCTCTAGTAATCTCCATACCCAAAATCTTCCGAGCTTTTCCTAACTCCTTCATATCAAATTCAAACATTAACAACTTCTTTGTCTTATTAATCTCAACCTTGTCTTTACAAGCTATCAACATATCATCAACATATAACAACAGGAAGACAAAAGAACCTTTGTTATATTCTCTATGATAGACACAACTATCATACAAGCTCCTGTTAAACCCGATGCTTAACATATGATCATCAAATCTCTTGTACCACTGTCTTGGTGATTGCTTTAAACCATAAAGAGACCTCTTCAACAAGCAAACCTTGTCCTCATGACCAGCTACCTCATACCCTTTAGGCTGTGCTATATAAATCTGCTCCTCCAAATTACCATGCAGAAAAGCTGTCTTCACATCCATTTGCTCTAACTCCAGATCAAAAGATGCTACTAATGACAACAGCACTCTTATAGAAGTATGCTTCACCACTGGTGAAAAAATCTCATTATAATCAACTCCAGCCTTCTGGGTAAATCCCTTAGCAACCAACCTTGCTTTATACCTAGGACCTTCACCCCCTGGAATACTTCTTTCAACTTATACAACCACTTACATGATACAAGCTTCTGATCCTTAGGTTTATCAGTTAACACCCAAGTTCCATTGGTATGCAATGAATTCATCTCATCATCCATTGCCTTCTTCCAATTCCCAGATTGTTTTGATATCACAGCCTCCTCATAGGTCAATGGCTCAAAAATACACTCTTCTTCCGCAGCCACAAAAGCCACTGCTGAAATGTTATCATCCTGTCTAAACCTCACAGGTGGAATGATGTTCCTCCTTGGCCTATCCCTTGCCAAACTGTAATTCATATCAGAGCTAGATGCATACCTATATTGAGATGAATGTCCATGTCCTACTTCAGCATAGCTTTCAGGAGCAGACTCCACCTCAATATGAACATCTTTCCCTGATATACCATGACTACCTTCGGAAGTTTCCCTCTGATTACCTTCGGAAGCAGCTCCAGCACTATGAGTACCTTCGGAAGAAGTACCCAAAATACCTTCGGAAGCAGTACTAGCACTATGAGTACCTTCGGAAGAAGCACCCAAAATACCTTCGGAAGCAGCACTAGCACTATGAGTACCTTCGGAAGAAGTCTTCAAAGTACCTTCGGAAGCAACATCCTTATACATAACAACCTCCCTGAACTTAACATTTCTACTCACCATGATCCTTGATCCTAAGCCATCTAACCTCCAAAGTCTATAGCCTTTCACTCCCTCAGGGTAGCCCAGAAACACACACTTAACTGCTCTAGGCTCTAACTTACCCTGATTCACATGTGCATATGCTACAGACCCAAAAACTCTCAGCATACTATAGTCTTGCTTCTTTCCAGACCATACCTCCATTGGAGTTTTCATCATCAAAGCTGTTGAGGGTGACCTGTTGATCAGATACACTGCTGTAGAAGCAGCCTCTGCCCAAAATCTCTTAGGCAATCCTGAACACTCTAGCATACATCTCACTTTATCCAGAATGGTTCTGTTCATCCTTTCCACCAAACCATTCTGCTGGGGTGTTCCCGGCACAGTCAAGTGTCTTGCCAATCCTACCTTCTTGCAAAACATGTTAAACTCATGATTGCAAAACTCAAGACCATTATCTGTCCTAAGTTTCTTTACTCTCTTTCCTGTTTGAGTTTCAACCAACTCCTTCCACTCCTTGAACTTCTCAAAAGCTTCATACTTGCCTTTCAGGACATAGATCCAAACCCTTCTTGAGAAATCATCAATGATGGACAGGAAATATCTGGCACCTCCCAAGGATTCAGTCCTTGCTGGCCCCCACAGATCAGAGTGAACATACTCCAAAATACCACCTGTGGTATGAGTACTACTTGAGAATTTGACCCGCTTGTGCTTACCCAGCACACAGCTCTCACAGAAACCAAAATCAGTATTCTTGAGGCTTCCAAGAACCTCCTGCTTATTCAGCTCAACCAGTCCTTGACTACTTATATGACCCATCCTCCTATGCCATATCACAGCACTATTATCAACATCTTCTCCAGTCACCAAAGATGCTGACCCATTTATCAAGACTTCACCGTCTAGAATGTATGTATTATTGTCTGCCCTATTCCCATACAACATCACCATTGAGCCCTTCACTACCTTAGCCTTGCCATTACTAAGGCTAACCACATAACCTGCCTTCTCAAAAGTACCCAAAGAAAGCAAACTCCTCTTCAGATTAGGGACATACCTTACATTGTGTAAGTCAATCTCCATGCCACTCCTCACTCGGAATGTCACTGTACCTTGACCTGCTATCTCACAAGGCCTATCATCACCCAACTTGACTTTACCAAGTTTAACAACCTTCAATTCCTTGAAGAATTCCCTAACAGGAGTCATGTGAAAAGAACACCCAGAGTCCATAACCCACTTACCTTTAGACTCTTGCTCTTCAGCTTCTTGACTTGTAACATTGAGAACATCAGTACTGTCATACCCATCAAGCCCATCTTCCTGTGCATTGTGACTGCATTGATCAGAATGACCTTTGCTGCCACTAGACTCACCCCTTCTTTTCTTGAACTCAGGGCAGTCCTTTTTAATATGTTTATCAGATCCACATACAAAACACTTCCTTCGGTACTTGGACTTAGACCTGGAATGACTCTTACCTTTAAAATTCCGTTGTTCTGACCTGCCTCTCACAAATAGACCTTCTCCACCTTCTTCTTTGGCTTCAAACTTCTTCTTTAACTCCTTAGAGTTAAGAGATGCAGTCACTTCCTCCATCGTCAATGTCTCCCTGCCATAGAGCAATGTATCTACGAAATGCTCATAAGAGCTTGGCAAAGATGACAACAGAATGATTGCCTGATCCTCATCATCAATCTTGATGTCAATATTCTCAAGATCCATGATAATTTTGTTGAAATTATCAACATGATCTTCAATTGATTTCCCTGCGTCCATTTTGAAGGTGTATAGCCTCTGCTTCAAGAACAACCGATTGGCCAATGACTTGGTCATATACAACGACTCAAGTTTTGCCCAAATCCCGGCAGCCGTATTCTCCTTCTGGACTTCCCTCAGAACTCTGTCTCCAAGACTGAGTATGATCTCGCTATGGGTCTTTCCATGATTTCCCTCCTCCTCTCTTGAGTTAAACCCGCAGGCAGTTTATCCTCCCCCTTGAGTGCATCAACTACTCCATTGTGCACCAAGATTGCCCGCATCTTCACTCGCCAGAGACTGAAATCATTCTTCCCATTGAACTTCTCGATTTCGAACTTCGTCGACACCATCTTGATCTTCAATTGCACCTTCAATCACTTACCCGAATCGATTGCTTCGTTGGAGCCCTTTAACCGTGGCTCTGATACCAATTGTTGTGAAAAACACCAATCGATTCACAAGAATGAAAGAATATAATTGAAGAACAACAATGAATCAATCAATTAACAAAGAAAGTAAATTTCAGTTGATTCAAGTCCATTCCAATCGATTACCACTAATCAACTATTTATACCTCACCGATTAACTACTTCTTAACTAACAATTAAGAAATAACACAATCAGTCCCTTATCTACACTAAGACATACAACTGAATAGACAACTATAAGAAGTTGTCATTATTAACCCCCAACTTAAACCAAGACTTTATTCTCAACACTATTCAATTGTAAATTTTTTTGTCAACTTGATTTATTGAATGGTTATAAATTAAACAAACAATTTCATACATGATTGTAAAATATAACAGTGTATAAGAATCATTTTATCTGCACAGTGCCCGTTACAATAGTCTCATATTGCATTAATTTGAACATGTTGAAATTAGATATATTAATTACAAAAAAAGTATGAACAATAGACAGAGCATAAAAGTGTCAAAACGATATAGATACCCAAATAATGAATGATCATGCGCTGAAGTTGCGTGTTTTCATAATAGTAAGGTGATACATGGTACCATACTAAGGTATATACATAGCTAAGAAGTCACATATCTCATGGTTATATTAAATTTATTATTTTTCTACGATATCTATATAACTAAATGTATAACTATAATGCATAAGGGGGACAGAAAAATGATTATTTGAGTAATTTTCTCTATCGAGTTTACTATAACTACCACATATATTAAGTTCCATTATTCTGAAAAATACGAAGGATTTAAAACGTAAAAACAAAAAAAGATTAAATAGTAAATAGTAACAGTGGTTTTTCTTTTGTGTGAAAGGAAATGAGTTTCATCTTCCCCATGAAAAACTCTCCCCCCCCCCCCCCCTTTTCTTGCACTGCCACTCTGTCATCACTGCCAATCAATCCTCTCTTCCAAGCAAGGAGAATATGTTGTATCATGTTACCTCCTCTTTCTGTTCAACTAATTTTTTTCCTTAGATCTTTATAAAACTATAAGGATTTTAACTTTTTATTTATATACATTTTAACGGTTGATTAGTGGTTAGTTGTTGTAGAAACATCGCTCACAAAATAAAATAAATACTTTACTAATAAAGTACTTTGATTACAATATAAAAGAAATAAACATACGGATTACAATATAAAAGGAAAACTGTATGATAAAACAAAGAGAAATGAACAATGGCTGAGGATTTCTGATAAACAGAGGTCCCTTAAAACAAATTTCGGGCCACCCAGGTGAATCCCGTCTGTCTCCCAGGATACAACAGCCGGAGCAGAAGTACTGCCGGAGTTAGCCTAGCACCCGAAACAGCTACCTGAAACGAGAGTACGAAACAACGAGAAAGCTGGAAATTCTTCTTGCTGTGTGTTACGCCACAGGAAGTGAAGTCTAGCAGTCAGTCAACACTTCAAAAATACTTAGGCGGCGCTTAAGCGGCTCGCGGCAATGCGAGCGTGCAAAGTGCGCGATCAAAGCGCCACATTGCGCCCATCGCCCTCGTCCCGAGCCCGTGCTTAACCTTGGGTGTCCCTCAACATATGTGGGAACACAATTCCTTGAAAAGTCTCACTTATGAACTAATTTATAGTTTACCATTACACAAATGTGGGACAACAACTTCCACTCAGTTTTTCACAACTTTTGTGTTTCAATCACACAACTTCGAGTATCGATATCTTATTCATTCTAGCTCCATTTTGAACATGGTTTAGTTCGTTGTGTTCCTCTCACTTAGAAGAACACATATGAATTGGTTTGGTAATTAATTGCAACAAATACAATTAATTATTAATGTCCCAAAATGAGTCAGAAATCATATTTTTCTTACTAAATTTCCAACAGTTGTTATTATTATCAAGTTAGTAATATTCGTCAATGTCAAGGTTTGAACCTTGACCAACAAAAGAGACAAAAGCTCTCAAACACTTCTTTACCACTAGACCAAGAAATCATTGTATTTATATACATTTAAATTCATCTTATTATGATAATTATTTGATATTGGAAATTTATGATTTCATGATTGTTTTAAAACATTCCAGCACATTTCATCATGACAACATATTTTAATCGTTGTTCGAAAGTGTCTGATGAAATTATGTATTATCTCATGTACTTCTTGAAGTAGTAAGTGATTGATGATGAAGGGTTGGAAGGGAATTTCAAGTGTTTTGCTTTTGCATGTTTGTGTTTGTTTTTGTTATGACTCAGACTCACCGCATGATAGCTGTTTGTCCCTCATTTGCTGCTTATTATTCTCTCTTCTTTTTCAACGTATTGTCATTTGTCTCCCTCCCTTAAAGCGTGTAGTTATTAAGTAGTCACAACTCACAAGTGTAGTTAGGATCTTACGGGTACAAAACTTTTGAGTAAAAAATAAATAAAAAAACTTGTAGTGTAGTTTAATAGTCAAAGTAATTATTCATGTACAGTCTATAAAATATTTTAGTTTATCTTTTTACATATTTACTAGAGGTAAGCAAATTTACGTGTGTTCGGAATCATAGAAACCACATAATCATTATGTTATATATTAATATTTAATTTAAGACGTGAAAACTGCTTTTGAAATTATGTATAGTTTTTCACTAAGCTCTACAGCAGGCAATTACTTGCGTAAACCAACATAGAGTGAAGTTTAACAATTGCATGAGGCGTAAAAATAAGACATGCATTTCCTGGAAATGCTTAGTAAGGGTGGGGGCACCAACGCCGTGAGCCTACGCTGGGTCTGACCGGCGCGCGCCGTGCAACAACACCACTACCGGTCCCCCATGCTACGCACTTGACCGTTTCACAGCAACCCCACGCTGTTGCTTCTTCTCCATTCTGAACGCTGCAAAGAGCCATTAGGCTCCCCATGCCACCCCCCAAAAAACCTGGTGTGAGCACCATCCTTACAAATGATGTGATGTGATGTTCTTTGACAAAATATGATTAGTGAGTATGTGGTATGGTATGGTGTACGTGGGCACCCCTCCCATCCTAACATTAATTATAAGCATTGAGAATGGAAGGGGTGAAGCTTAATAGGGGTCGGGGGTGGATCCCTCCTCTTTTTCTTCGGTAGTATTAATTTTTAACTTGATACTTTCAATTTTTTTAAATATATTTATCTCCCCCCCACCCTTAAAAATGTTCAAGCTCCGCTGGTGAAGAGTGGGGGCAAATATCTTACCGCATTAGGAGTCAATACATGTGAGGTGACCATCACACCCATTGATATAATGCTAGAAGTATTATTGATGACCAAACCCCATATATATAGGGAGAGTTAAAAAGTGATACAAGCGATAAACATAAAAGATGTATACAGAAATAATTTACAATGATAATTATAAGCAAACTATATCTCTAGTATTCTCCCATAGTTAGAGCGGGAGTTGAATGAGGGCCCAAGCTGGTTCGAGGGGTGGCCAACCTAGATATGCTATTGATCAATGTAGGAGACAAAAACAAATGAATATATTGGTGGAGTGAATGGGTATAAGTCCATGATGCTATTGTGGCATGATAGGAGGGCTCCACTTTTGAAGTTCTTCACAGAAAATCATAACGACAAACTTAAATGAAGTGTTATTATCGATTGTGTCGTTACAAATGAAAATGGTTTTTTTAATAATATCGAGTGTGTATAAAATATTGTTGAGTTGATAATTTTGATTGGGTAGTTTGTGAATGGTATTACCTAAACCGTGAATTTCTAACGATGTGTCATTCCAACAAAAATATTTGACAAGAGAATTCACAAAAGGCTGTTTAGTTTACATTAATTCAATGTAAGGTGAGAGAACACCCTAAGTGTCCATGTACCAAGATGGATCAATAATATTATAAGGAAACTATTGCATTACTTATGTAGTTTTGTTGGGCTGTTATTTTCACCTAGGTTGCAAAGGGGAGTAGTGAGCGTTGAACTTGCGACTAGGTTATTCCAGCAATAGTAGCAGTGTTTAGATGCTAATGTGTCATCAATTATGGGACCAAGTTGCGGCCCATTGTGGTGGTTCGACCCACTGACTTTGCCACGATTGGAAATTGTTGGATAGTTGTCCACGTACATGGCCCCTGTTGATTGTCACCATGACGACCTCGTCATCATCCTTGATAATTGTTCAAATATCCGCATAGAAACTGAGCCCAAATATTTTTAGGGTTCTGAGGAGGAGAATCGGGTGTATCGAGAAATGTTTGCAGTTGTTGTTTCCTTGTTTTTGAAGTTGTTGCTCAAGTTGGAGCAGGCTACGAGTGGTATCCTAGGTGGTAGCACTCGAATTAATAAAGTTTGTTTAAGTGTTAAACTCGAAAGGTAAGCCACTGAAAAGTTGCAAAACGAGACAAGACTTGGAGACGATATGATATTATCCACATGTCAAGTTGGCCAGCGAGGTCTTTGAGCCACCGGCGGTAATCATACATATATGGCCGAGGGTTAGACTGCATAACTAATTTTTAAGGACAACCATTTTTTAAATATTTATGAATTAAAAATTTTGTATGGGTTTTTATTCAGACAGCACGTGCTATGGCATTAATTGTTTCCAAGACTCATACTAAGAGTGTATATGATAAAGTACTATAGATCCATTACAACACTAAGGCGTCAATTTCTTTCCATTGGTCATTACCCTCCTAGTAATTTCAACATGTTGTTTGGTGCTGAACATGTGATACAAAACCTTATAAGCAATAGCATGAAGTTTAAAATGTTTCATCCATGAAGAATAAGTGACTTTAGATTCGTCAAGAGTGCGAATATTGGTTTAAATATTCACCACCAAATACGTGGGATACAAGTTCATATCCTTTGTCTCCCTAGCTCTCCTTTCTTTGTTGGACATGGCTTCGATCACATGTAGCTAGAGTGGTGATTATGGATAAAAGAGATTATAAAGATAGACTCTCTTAACCCTTGGATTAGATGAAAAAAGTTAGCTATACTTTTATGGTTTTAAAAAATTTGATCACTTTTAATATTGTGTGAACTATTCCACCAAGTTGCATTCCATCTTATAAAACCTTCTTTTAAATGGGTGCTCGACCTGATGTTAAGCAGGATCATTAAGCAGGATCATATGTACATCATTTATCACCTCTAACTTCCGATCATAACACTTATTGTCATATATCCCTGCCAGTTTAGAAGAACATTCTAGTTTTTGCTCCTAAACCGTCTAATGGTGGTTGTATATTATGTTTGTCACCATAATCACATATAAGTCATACCTTCATAACCTGGTCGCCTTTCTTCTTAGATGGTTGGGGGACTATAACGTAACCATTGTCACGTTCTCTACTGACAGCCAAGCCACCAGCTCATCAAGATATATAAAATCCTAAAACAACGATATAGTTAAATTATATAAACCTAAGAAGACATAACTTAAGAAATGTCATAACTGGTTAGTTTTCAACACTAGTTTCATGTTAAATCGTTCATCACTAGACACAGATTTCCTAATTCCTTTGTTGCAAGTAGGAAGGTTAACCACCGAAGACAAACTCCTAATTGCTTTGTTGAAGCTAAGAAGGTTTTCCACCACAAATGAACACCTAGTTACTTTGTTGCAGGTAAGAAGGTTCATCGCCAAAGACGAACTCCTAGTGGTTTTGTTGCATGTCAGAAGGTTCACTATTAATAACGTATTCGTAAAACAACGATATGCTTATAATTAATAAAAACTATCGACAACTAAGTGAAAAAAGTTTTTTTTATTGATTCAAATTAAACATGCCAGCCCTGTCTCGTGAAAAGATTGAATGTTAGACTCGTTCTGATTGCTTTCTACCACGCATGAAACATTTGAATATTCATCAAAAAAATAGTTATTGTCCAAAACCAAATTGAAATCACTAACAAATACATTTGAGTTAAAAGAGACGGAACAAATATACTTGAGCGAATAGAATGTAGAAAATTTGAGGTATTCACGATCATCGATAAATCGTTAGTCATGTATGGTGAGTTTTGAGGAATCTTGTGTTGTGTCAAATAATTCGAAAGAAAAACTTAGCTTTAAAATCAAAATATATGTGGGGTATAGTTGTATATGCCATGTATAGGATCCCAACTCCCATGTATAGTCTGTATTGTGGTATGAGCCACACACACGTATAGCATTATATGTATCGTATAGATGCCACTTATACGACACATATAATGTTATACATGACGTATAGATTGGGTGTATGACTAATGTGACAATAAACAGTTTGTTATGAAAAAAGTTATATGTGATGTATAAGGTGGCGACAATAACTAATATTATTACGACTACCAAGCAGCTGGTTTGGAAATGGAAAAGGATACACATCACGTATAACTCAATACACGATGTATAGGGTGTGTCAACGTCTCACTTGGGTGTTTTTAATTTTGAATGTTAATTTTGAATGTTCCATGAAAACCGGGTACCTACCAATTTGAACCGTCACGGCTAGACCAAACCGTGACGGTTTCTCATCCAGATTTTCCTATAAACATGCATTTCATGGTTTCATGCAACTAAACCATCACGAACCATCACGAAAAAAACTCCATCATTCTAAAAGCACATAATTCGAAAACAATGTCAAGTTAGGGAGATCATTATCAAAAGCCGAAGCTTCCAGATTTGAATGATGAACCACCTATCGAAGAATCTAACCGGGTTTAGTAGTGTTTATTTTATTATAAATTCTTATTTGAATTATATAACCATTATATTTTTAGGAATATTAAGTATACGGGACTCACCCTTCGTAGGGAGTGGAGGAAACCAACCCGTTGAACACATTTACTGAAGAGGTGTATAACTATTATTTGGACCGATGGGTTACGGTGAAGGGTAAAGACATACCCCTTACCATTCTTACGGACATGCCCGGAACCGTACCACTCATAAACAGATCTGGATTACGGATATGCCCCGAACCCGTACCACTCACAAATAGAGCCAGATTACGGACATGCCTCGTACCACTCACAAACAATGTCGGATCATGGACATTACGGACATCCCTCGTACCAATCGATACTAGAAGTTACACATGTGTCAGATACTATTAATGGGAATGACACAAATAAGAGTGTCGGTTCTATTCACCTCAAAGAAAACCATGGGGACATTGTGCATCATGATGGGGATGAGGATCGGATAAGAAAGACTACGGTGTCTTATAAAACTGATAAAGTACAAAAAGTTCTCATTCGTTTGTTTAAATTATTTTCTTATTTGTTTTATATATTGTTTTTTATGTTTGTCTTTATAACTTTTTTAGTATTTTGATTCTCGTGAGGACTTGAAGAAGTGGGCTAAAATGAGAGGACGCGATCATGGGTGCGTCATTATGGTGGGTTGGTCACGCAAAAAGGCTGTGGAGCTCTTATGCAATCATAGTGGTGAACCTAAATTCACTAGCACAAGCAGACATACTGGGAGCATAAAGAAAGGATGGCTCTTTAAACTCCTAGGGAAGTACGTAGGAAAAAGTAGCAGTTGGATGTTTGAGGTGATAAACGAAACGCACAACCACGATCCTGTTGTGTACGAGGAGGGCCACACGTATCTTAGGAAGATGACCGCTGAAGAAATTGATCTTGTCGACAAGTTACAAAGGCAGCACGTGCGGCCACGACACATCCATTCAGCCGTAAGGGAGCAGTTTCCGGACAACGCTTATGTTGTTCAGGACATATACAATCTGATATCGAAGTTTAGGGCTGAGGGGAAAAAAGGCATGAAACCAATATAGGAACTTGAAAACCTGCTAGAATTTAAAAAGTTCGTGTATGAACACGGAAGAATACAACAGCTAAGGCCGTGGAAGATGTTTTTTTTATCATCGTACCTCGTACAAAATGTGGTGCGCATTCCCTCACGTGATGTTGATAGACACGACGTACAAGACCAACATGTACAACATTCCGTTTGTTTAGGTTATTGTGTTACAACGACGTCAAAGTCGTTTTGTATTGCGCACACATTTATATCGAGAGAACGACAAGACAACTTCATATGGGTCTTGGAGCGAATCAGAGATATGCTCGATGGGTGTGTGGAGCTCCGCGTTATTATCACAGACAGGGACCTGACCATGATGAGCTCGTGTGACACAGTGTTCCCAACTGCTACTAAAAATCTATGCAGGTGATACGCGTTATTGTTTCTATATTTGGTTGTGTTTGTTTGGTTGTTTGTAATGGTAATTATATACAATGTTTGTAATTTTGATAATGTTAACCGTATATGTATGAACCAACTTGTTATGTAATTGTATCTAATGTGTATGATAATTTCTATATCGGTTTTTATATAAAAAGTCGTAACGTCACAAAAACACAAATTCATAATATGATAAAATAAAAACACAACCGATGTTTATGATAATGTCAATATTCGTTTTTAAGATTTTCGACGAGGCTAAGCGATTACGATCAAACCAAAAATATACTCGTAATATGATAAAATAAAAATAAACACAAAACACAAACTCGTATGTTACGATTAGGTTCAACCATGTGATAAAATAAAGATAAACACAAACTAGTATAATTAAAAATTTTAAATATTATACCAAATATGTCAATTGCCCAAACCGTGACATATACACCATCACCGAAAACCTAAAGCCCAACTCTAAAAAAAAAACACTCCCACTCCTAAAAATGCACTCTCACTCCCAATAATTAATCCAATCCCGAGGTGTAGAACATTCTCTAAACTCTAACCGTCACAGTTAGGCCCAAACATAACGGTCAGTGTCTAAACCTGACCTAACAGTCACGCTTAACCGAAACCGTGATGTTTAGATCCGGTATTCTTCAAATTTCTTTCGGTACGTCTAAAATTTTACTATATAAAACTTAAACAGAAGGGCAGATTTAAGATGCTACTGGTACTTTGATGCTTCCTTGTAATAATAGCCTTCTCTCTCTCTCTCTCATGATGAAAAAAAGGAAGAAAGAAAAACCATCACTGCTGTCACATTTTATGGACATGACGTAAAGCAATTTACCAAAACAACTTTTTTCCCTAACCAATCCGACTCAACTCCCTCCTCCTGTTTAACTTCAACACCTCCATATAGCTACCATCTCTTTATCAATCACTAATTGTCAACATAACCTTTGTATCTGTAATCTAATAGTGTTAGGTTGATGTTTTTAGCGATCTGTATATAAACAACTTTCAGTTTTATGTTTATACTTGAAAGATATAACCTCATAAATCAGCATAGAAAAGAAATATGTCTTTCTGTTTAATTTTAAACATATATATATCTGAAGTAATATAATGTTATAAAAATCACCTTCTGTTCATCATCATTAGTAGCAATTTGATTTAATATTATAACATACGATTTCTTTTTTTTAAACATCACTAGGTATTATTATATATATAATTTGCAATAGCATGAAAGGAAGTGACGTTTCTGGTTCTCCTATCGTGTACATACCTTTGGTTGTTGTGATGGACCCGAACCTAGACCCCACTTAATTATTCGCGTACGGACTCTGTCCGTATATATATGTTTATATCACAAAACATACGATATCTCTCATAACCTATTATTTTCCTTTTTGTTATTAATTTACTTGTTATTATTCTCTTTACTCTTAGTATGATTATACGAATGGTTCCACTACAAGAGTTGGTTCTCTCTTAAATTTATAGATAAGTTATATTCGAACAATAATAGAGGTTTTACAATGATAAAACACAATTTATTTTGGAATCAAAAGGAATGTAATCAATAATGACAATGAGTGGGGTTGACTTCGATTGTTAATGTCGGATGCCAAATGTTTAAAAGAACTCGTAATTTTCTATATATAACACATGATATCATTAGTTGCATTTTATGAATTACAAAGAATGTTAAATATATAACAGTTTTTTCTTAAAATACTTTTCTGTTTGAAGATTGAGATGGATGTTCGATCACATTGGCTAAGTTGTTTAGAAGAAAGAAATGGAAAGATTTCAAATTCTAATTAGTTTTTCTTTTTCTACTTAACACTTGTTATACTCTTAAATTATCGTACTTGTACTCTACAAAATTAAAAAAAAAAGAATACACTATTTTACAATTAGAATGTTTTATTAACAACTCAAATATTAATTAATAGCATATTTTTATTCTATTTAAAGTTTCTGTTCTATTTCAAATAACTACCATATTTAGAGGTTAATATAAATTAATAAGACATGCATCTATTATTTACAAACTAACATGTTGTGAGAAAGATTATAATTACAAGATAACATATCTGCAGTGGTACTAAATTATCAGACTCCTGTGAGATTTTGAGTTAAAAAAAGGCTATTGATAATCAAACACCCTGTCAGGTGTTAAATAAACGCCATTTGACTTTTTTCACGGCCCGTGAAGGGCCTTACGGGCCGTATGGTTTTGAAAATTAATTTTCACATCTTTATACGTTGACGGGCTGTGAAACACATCACGGCACGTAAGCGTCCATACCCACGGCCAGTGAACAAGTTAAATAACGGGTCGTAGTAGTCCTTCTGAGAATTTCTTTTCCTCGATTTGCATACACTATTAAATTTTATAATTATGTGACGTGACATATTATTCCTTGATTCGATTTAAGATTCTATATAAAAAGTTATATATTACTTGTTATATACGGTTAGTGAGAAACGAAACAGTTAAAATGTCTTCTCGTAGAGGTAATAGAAGACGTCAAAATGATTCCTCTTCAAACTCACGAGATATTGTGAAAAGTATTCCTGATCCAATAGATAACCATAATTGGCAGAATGGGGGGAACTGGTCTTAAAATGTTATTCACTTTATACGTAACGGTGATTCCCAAACATGTAGGGTGTATTACATGAGTAATTCCGATATTCAGTTACAATTTTGGCGTGAATTACTCGGAAACGTGTCTTTAGGTACAGAGGTATGATTTAAAGTTTTTTTTGTATATTTTATTTTATTTAAAATTCTAACAATTAAAAAAGTTGTTATTTATAGCATGTTCGGGCGTGGACAAATAGACTCACAATATGGAGATACGAAGAAATACGTAGAACAGAAGAGTTGCCGGGTAGTGATCGTTGGACGATTCTCCCATTTGAGTGGTTTAACTTAATATACTCGGGGTCCGTTAATGGTAACGAATAGCGACGAGAGTGACTGTCTATATCCCGCGTTATGGGAAGTTGATACAGTAATACTGTTTTCATGTTTTACAATAAAAATCATGAATTTATAACCGTGAATTAAAATGTTTTGTAGGTTTACGTACCAATGACTGATGACGAAGAAAATTGGTATCTTTTTAAAATTTCTATGGATTCACTACAAGTTCATATATATTCTCCATACGAATGCCGACCAAATACGTGTGATGATTCATGGTGCATTCATCGTAATGCCAGAACGATTTTCGTATAATTCGAATCGTACTTTTTATATTTTCTGTCACGTATACAATATTGGCAGCACTCCGGACAAGAAGAAATTGAAGAACTGGTCGTATCCGGTGAAACCGTTTGGCCTCCTAACGCCGGTCATTGGTCGAGATTCGGCAGTTGTAATTTGTATGTTATTGCGTAGGTTGGTTAAAAATAGATCTTCAGAGTGGCAAGAGGTTAGCTTACAGGATGCTTGCTTCCGAAGATTTATGGCAGATGAACTGTATTCGAGACGTATAATGTAGAACAGTAATGAAATATTTTATTAAAACATAAACGTTTATTAGTACACTTTATTAAAAACGATAAACCGTTATTATCACACAATAATAAAACACATAATTTTTAATCTTCTTGATCTTTATAAAAGATCAAAGCCGCAAAATGGTTAAAAGAAATTCCAAAATGCTACCGACATCTTTCTTGAGTTGTTGTCATAATATCCGTATCATTCCATAACGTATTTCGATTGTTGTAAACGTCTTTGTAGAGCTGGTGAAATGTCGTGACCTTCCTTCTCAAGTCAAACCACTTGTTGCTAAGTTCACGAGTGGTGCGATATTCTTCACGTTCGAGAATTTGATGAAAACGAGTTGAAACCCGGTTCTAAATATTGAATTTGGTGGGATAGTCCCTGAATTTTCGATACAAGATCTTACTAAAGTCACCTCCTCTTCATCCGTTCATGGATTTTGATCCGGTGAATGCGACAAGGAAACTTGATGTAAAACTTGTAGCACTCATGGTTTGGATATTGAGTAAATTTGTGTGAATTGGTTGTGTGAAATGGTTGAATTTATAGACTTAGAAAATAATGAAACGGCCCGTGAGGGACGTTACGGGTCGTTTGTGGGTTACCAAACGGGCCGTGAAGTCTCAACGGTTGTTTTTTAAAAATTACCCAGCCTCACGGGCCGTGAAGACACTCACGGCCCGTTTTTGTAATCTGTAACGGGCCGTGAGGTCCTTCACGATTCACTCTGTCACGAGCTCCGGATCATCACTTTCATACCGCCGACTCCTTACTACGGTACGTATTCAAATTCGTATTTTATTTTTGTATATTTATCATTTAAATATGTTAAAATTTAATTTAAAAACGAAAATATTCTGAAAAATTTTGGGGGTTACGGGCCGTGAGATGCTGTCACGGGCCGTAACCTTTTGAATTTTCAAAGGGTCACGGGCCGTGACTGCTATTCACGGGCCGTAACCCTTTGAACATTCAGAGGGTCACGGGCCGTGAATGCTCTTCACGGGTCGTAACCCTTTTATGTGTTCTTGTGATTTTCAAAATTTTTTTTGCAGATTATGCCGCCGCGCAAACGTTCACGTCCAGAGACCGAGCCTGAGGGTCAGGGTGACTTCCTGGACCCACATCCGCATCTTCGTTTTCCTCGAGAGACACAGCCACGGCTTAGGCTGTGGAAGCTGATTGGACGGCCCCTGAAGGGGACTCGCACCCTCGACTGGGACATGCTAGAGGAGGTTGGAGATATAGCACGTGCCCAGGACATCGTTGGGCTCGAGGGAGAGACGCCCTGGAGTTGTATGTTTGATTTAGGATCTAGGAGGGGCTACAGGGAGCTCACGTTGGACTTTTTGTCTACGTTTTTGTTCACTCCCGCGACAGAGGATGAGGACCCCCGGGAGCACCTAGCTGTTCGATTTAGGCTGGCGAGCACTAGGTTTGAGTTCACCCTCGCTCAGTGGGCGGTGACTCTTGGGTTTTACACCCAGGAGGAGACGCAGGATGCTCGTTTTATTCTGACGAGGTCCAGTCAGAGGCGGCTCCTCTGGTCGGATGGTGGCCGACCATTTCCGACCAGCCATGGGAGGGCGCCATTAGGGCGAGCTCCATTAGAGATCCGTTGCACCGGTACCTACACCGGTGCATTGCCGACACCATTGCCGGCAGAGACCAGAGTATGGAGCAGGTGTCGCTCCTTGATTTATTTTTTCTGAGGGCTTTGCTTTCACCTAAACGGGTGAATCTTGCTCACTAAATGGCCGCCTATTTCTTCAGTGTCATTCAGGGCAAGGTAAAAAAATATTTATATTAATTCTTAATAAATAAGTATTATCTATTATTTGATCTATTATTATATTATAATTTGATTGTTTTGCAGATGGATAGCCCCATTGTTTGCGGCTCTTACATCACCGTCATTGCCTCGCGATTAGGGTTGTTTACGGACGCCCTAATTGCGAGGCAGACGACGGACACGTCGCCTAGGATTTTGGGTCGACAGACCGTCATGGCCATGGGGATTGCCGCCAAATTTGGCGACGACCTCCGATGGACCACTGATGGTGGTCGGACCATCTGGCAGCCTATGGCGGCCGTTGGTGAGGAGGAGGAGCAGCCGCCGCAGGAGCAGCCGCAGCCGCAGGCACACGCCAGAGCACCCGCCCCACCGCCAGTACCGCCTGCTCCTAGGACTATCATTCGGCAGATTCCGCCGACAGGGGAGTTCATGGAGGAGTCACTCCATTTGGCGCGCCAGTCCCACGCCTTGCTGGTATGGATGGCGGATGTGTACAGCATTTGGGCTACTAGCCATGGTATTGACATCCCCCCTCGACCGGAGTTGCCTCTGTTTGTCAGACGACCTGGGGGTGATGACGAGGAGGCTGCTGGTGGTGATGTGGAGGATGCTGGTGGTGGTGGTGATGATGTATAGATATTTAGCTTTGATGTAAAAAACTTGATAAATTTTTTTGATATATTATGACTTATTTTGGATGACATTTAAATGTTTGATTACATGTTTATAATTCAACAACAATATTGATTAAATAAATAATTGATTACATGTTTACAATTCAACAAACGGTTTAGGGTGCAACTTACAAGCAAACGGTTTAGGGTGCAACTTGCAAATATTACCCTCTCAACAAATATTATGCATCTCATATCATTAACATTCCTACACACCTTTGATGCTAACCAAATGCCCAGCTCATATAAACAAAATTCAAAGGTTGAATATAACTTTGATAATCTTCTTATTGCATTTTCCTTTGGAAAATGAAAGAATTGATTACATGTTTACAATTCAACAACAATATTGATTAAATAAATAATTGATTAGATGTTTACAATTCAACAATAATATTGATAAATGTGTAAATTATACTAAATCTATACGTTCAACCGGGTCTACGGGCCTTAGTTCGAGATATTTTGAATTCCACTTCCGTATATAACCTCCCAATCATTAGCGTTTTCTGTTTTGTACAAATACCAATATTTGCTCGGAACAGGCATTGGATAGTCACCCACTAATCGAATTCTAATGAAATGGCTATCTTGAACATAAGCAATTGAAATCATATGATGTTCACTGATATCACGAGGAGATAACCAGAACAGGAAAGGTAGCAGAGTTGCCGATAGATATAAAAATTATAACCACTCGAAACCTGTTAGCAATAAGGATTGTAGCAGGTGGCACTGTCATTCAATTTTTATGGGGAGCTGCACCTAAGTCGTTCCAGTTTAATGATTCCCTTATTTCATTTATATCAAGAAACATCGCAGCGTACCTATGTCTGTTTTCATCCAACTCAGTTATAAGTTCCGTACGAATAAAACGCCAGTGATTTTCACCATATCCCAGTGCGAGTGCTATAGCACGAAAACCACAATTGTCGTCGGCTAAAACATCATCCGCACCTGAAATATACGGGGAAAAGAATGATGGAATCCAACGATTAAACCGGAAAAAATTGTTTTTATATTCGTCGCCCGGGATATATGAAAACTTGGAACTCTATTGAGATAATCCATATTTGGCTCTTGATTTCAAAGACATGGATTGACTGCGCTGCAAAGAACCTTGTTTTGATTTCACCACCGAACTTGAATATGTTGGCGGACCTTCAAAATTTTCTCTAGGTTGAACATATGAACTATGTCTGGGGGGTCTAATATTGTTTCTTTTTGATTATCTTTTTAGGACGACCCCGTGTATGTGTTTGGACTTTAGGAGGTCTTTTATCAGTTTTTGAAGGATTAATAAAAGATTTGAAAATATTAATCAAAGATTTCTTCACATTTTCGGGTTGGACAAGTAAATGTTTTGTCACCATCTCCATCTCTTTATGTACATCTACTTGAACCTCCCGTACAATATACGCGGGTGAAAAATCTAGCTTCCTCCAAAAAAACATCAATGGCATCGAGTGGGATACATTGACCTATAAAATAATATATTAAATTAAATATAATAAAAGTTTTCATGAAAAAATAAAAAATGTAAAAGAACATTCACCTGTTTGAAAGTAATTGTTTAATTTACAAGCACACGGAAGACCACAGCTGGTAAAAAGATGGCATCCACATGATTCTTTGGATATAATTAGATGATTTATCCTGTTAATCTCACCAACTAACATATCCGAAGCCGCAAAAGAAACGTTACCTCGCAGCAATTTAAGCACTTTATGATTATGCTGCACCATAAGCATGATTTTGCTTTTGGTAAAACTTTCTTTTATATCAATTTCCTGGGTAACTAAGATATTATTAATAAAAGGAATAAATCTATCTAGGATGCTATTGGTTGCTTTCAGGTAACTTTTCAACAACGAATGTTGGCTCTCAACTCGGTTTGTTGTGTGCTGACCGAAGTTATAACTTCTATTTATCCACGCCGACACAAATCTCTCTTTGTAGGGGTTCAACCAGTTATTGTTGAGGTACATCAGCACTCCTATTTAAAAAAAATATACTTATTTTTATGTAAATATACATATATTTTTAAAAATAACACTAGAAAACTTACTTGAATGTTTGGACACCAATCTGCGATAAAGGCGGTCGTAATTATAAGCGTATATGTCCGTCGTTGCAGAGTTAATAAGTACCGGTCACACATGCTCAAAAGCACCCACTCTTCATTCGAAAAACTCGCCTTGCAATGTTTAGCAATATTTTCCGAAATATGCCATCTTCAAAGTAATCGAACAGCACTCGGAAAAACTTCTTCTGACGCTTTCATCAGAGCGAGGTCTCGGTCGGTCAGGTATAACACGGGGCTCCATACACTTTTCTTCCAGCGTTGCTTTTAGTTACTCTAACACCCATCTGAAGTTGGCTTCACGCTCATAATCAATGAACGCGTGAGCAACAGAAAAAGATTTCAGGGTGGATGTCACACCAACCACTTGAACAAATGGCATTTTATACAAGTTAGTCTTGTAGGTTGTATCAATCATCAACACGTGTGGGTACGCACGCCATAATTTGTGAGATGTGGGATGTATAAAAAAACCCGTCGACAGTATTTGTCGGTTCATCTATGTGAGGGGTGTAAATATATTGATGTTGTTGTAGTATAGAAAAAAAACCTGCATTGGGGTTTCACCAATTCTGGTAGACTTTTTAATTTTTGCCCGAGCGTTATATATGGTTCGTAATACAGACACGTTATTGGGATTTTGTTCCCTCAACGTGCCTAGAATGTTTCGAGGGTCAATATTTTGCTCGGTCAGATTCTTTACAGTAGAAAGCTCATTTTCGGTGAGCCTCATTGCGTATGCATGTCCTTCCAGGTGTTCAGCAGGTTCATGGTTATGAGTATCGTCCACAACAACTATAATCCACCCATCTCTCTTCATCTCGTACTTATCCTGCAATTCAAATTGACAGTTTGTTTTTTGGTGTCAATTTTCTTAGAGTGGATGCTCCCCTATATACACCACCCCGATCACATTTCAACCAAATTTTAACCACCACACCATTCGAATTTTTTTGAACGTTTGGTGACAATAACAAACCCATTTTCTCGCCCCACGTTACTTGCCCAATCAACTAATTCTTCACGAGATGAGAAAACCTAATCAATTTTATATTTTTAGTTAGTTATTACTAAATGAAAGTAAAATTAAATATGATATATCTTATAATCTGATTCGTGTCGTATAAACCTCTTTTACCGGAACCAGAACCGTCATTATCACCTCTGCTATCGCCACCGTTATCACCCCCGTCATTCCCGCCGTAATTGGACGCGAACTGTCCTAAATAGTTTGAAGCGCCCTCATCGTAATAACCGTAACCCTCCTCAGGGTAATAGTTAGATTCCGAACCGAATAAATAGTTGCTATCCCAGAAAGATATCGTAATGTTAAATATTAACGTTTATATAGTAATTGAAATGGAATATTGCGTTTATATAGTAGTTGAAATGAAATGAATTTATATCATAGAAATTTGAATTATGAAATGAATTTATAAACTAACGTTTATATAGTAGTTGAAATGGAATATTGCATCCCGTCACATAATTAACACGAATATCGAGGAATATTATGTCATATCAAATAATGTAATAAATATAAAATTACACGACTATCGAGGAATATTACGTCATATCAAATAACGTAATAAATACAAAATTACACGAAAAACGAGGAATAATATATCTCGTCAAATTATTAAAGGTGAAAATAGGACCCGTAAAGCAGTTCACGGCCCGTAAGTGGAAAGCCAAACGGGCCGTGAAACGCTTAACGGGCCGTGAAAAAATATGACCGTGAACACCTTCACGGGCCGTTACGTTTTTGAATGACTGATTTAACTACCCGACAGTCAATACGGCCCGTGAAGGGCCTTACGGCCCGTAAATAGAGCGTCCGAATATCCTACAGGGCGTATATTAATAAGCACCTAAAAAGAAATGATCAATAGCATAGACATGCAAAACCTAACCCTAAAGAAACCAAGTGAAGAGACTGGACTCTAAACCCAATCTCTTTTTATATCTTCATAAAAGACTCTGCAGTGCTTCAATTACCAACGACACTGACAACATCGAATTTTATATATCTATCTTGCCAAATATTATACTTTTTTTTTTTTTGAAAATAAACTTTCATGCAAATATTATACTGTTTGCCAAAAATTTGTATTTGTTTTAAGAAATTGCATACATCCTTATTAATTAAATTTCAAAATTATAATATTCTTAAAACAAAATTTTTAATTCATAACATCTTAAAAATATATAATTTTATAAGTTTACATATATATGCAATTTCCTTGTTTTTACTTCCTTTATTAAAATGTGGATATGACACATTATTCCTTTTTATCAAATTTTATTTTTAAGAGTAAATCCACCCTACTCATATTTCTAAATTACTTTAACTAACTTAAATCATATTTAGTTTTAAACTTAAAACTTTTGTTTTAAACTTAAAACTTTTGTTTTAAAAGACAAAAACTCTTCAAGTAACCTAGCCCCACGTTAGAATTATACTTGCACAATTCATTTAAATGAAAATCTTTCCATATATGACCTGATTAGTTAGTTATATTTCTATGTTATGGTGTATTATTAAAGTATGAACTTCATTACATAATGATCTGATGGTTAAAATCAAATTATAACATTCTATATCCATTTTTAGTCGTTTTAATCCGTAAGGAATAGAGTTACTTTGAAATGTTTATAGGTAACCGTGAAAAATACTAAAATTTGAAAGTTCCGGTGTGCAAAAATGAGGTTGAGAGCACAAGAAATGAAAAAGTGAAGACATTACGGCACCTTGTAAGGTTCAAATAAGCATAACTCGGACTAGGAATGTAGTTACGTGACCCATAACCGTGAATGGGAAGCTCTATATATCTTGGGAAACTGCATATGAAAATAACTCGGAGTTGGGTTTCAGAAAAACTTGTAATTAACATATATATGTCGAGGCAACACCCGACGTACACCCTTGTGTGAAAGGGTTGGAATGATGAGTTTCAAGCAACCAACAAAACGAATTTGTGATCTAAGAAATGGGTTGGGATCCGGTTTTCATTTATATTCGAACTTGTAACAGACCGTTATAGGAACCGGTAGTGATCTGCTACCGACCCTATCATGTCAGGGAGTCAACATCCACGCTTCAACCTTTGGTTGACTTTATCCATATCAGTCGCTAGCAGACAGTTAGGAGATGGGCGGCGGACGGTTAGGAGGTATGGCTCATTAGACGAGTTTCAAAACTCGATGATTCGTCATATAACATGTGTCAACGTACACCATAGAGGTTGTTTCGCTAGGTTCATCACTGACCGTACGTCATGGAGATTGGTAGAGGCCCGCTATCAATCACGTCTCAATATTTCGAACATGGTTTCATATATAGCGGATCGTTATGGTCGTGGGTGGCGATCCACCACCACCACCCCATTTCACAGAATCACTATTGGATCCAAACAAGGGGTTATCGCCTTTGAATCCGACTACACACTACAAGAAACTTGTTATTTTGCGGCGACAATGTTCGTCGCAAAAAGCTGCCATTTTCGTCGCAAAAAACCTTTTGCGACAACGGTTTCGTCGTTATTCATTCGCCGTAATAAAGTGGTCGCAAAAAGTTTTTTGCGACGAAATTTGCGACGAATTCTTTTATGGGGCCCACCTCATTTCAAAAAAAGGAAATTCGAGAAGAATTTTTTTTTGCGACGACATTTGCGACGTCATAGGGAGTTTTTGCGGCGATATATCGCCGCAAAGTTTTGGTCAATTTCTTATTTGCGACGAAATGGAATCTTTGTTAAAATGTTTTTGCGACGAAATGTCGCCGCAAAAAACATCTTTTTTTAAAAAAAATTTGCTGCATTTGCAGCAATCCACCCAGATTTTTCTGGGTACCAAACCAAACCTTCTGTTTAAAATCACTACACACTATCAAAACCATCAAACCAATCACAAAACATAGCATATAAACAAAATATTGTCCAAATTTAATAAGTTAAAAGTCATACAAACAAATGTTTGAAAATATTCATAACAAGCATCAAACTGAACATCCTATGACGACCCACCTTCATCATCTTCATCATCTGATCATTTTGTTGAGAATGACCACTTTTCTTCAACGCGCTCTGGACTTAGCTTTGGATTTGACTTTGCATTTGTGCTATCATATTAGCCATCATCTGTGACTGCCATTGTTCTTGCTCACTTGCCAGTCTCGCTGCTATCATCTCCTCAACCTCAGATTGTGAGAACATCCGCTGATCTGTTCTATGAGGTGGAGGTGGGGGTTGTGAAGGCACGCTCGATATTGGACCGATGCCACGTTCCCAACCGGGCCGCTCCCCCAAGACCTAGCGCATGATCTGTTTCTCTGACATTTCTAGGTGTTGTTGTTGAAGCGTGACCATTTGCTCCTTTATAGTTTACAAAAAAAATAAACAATGTTATATATATGGTGATGTTATATATTACTTTATTTTTATAAAATTGTAAGACGTGTACATTACTTACAGAGTATGCAGCGGGTTCAGGTTGATAGAAATTACCGCTTGAATCGGTATAGAAGCGACGATATGCTAATATGGCACTCCCAGATTCATCAGAACCTTCTTCCCACTGTAAACACATTATATAGTTATATAATAATATAAAAGTAACTTACAAACACATAAAACAAGTTATAAACACATTAGATTAAAACAACTTACAAACATATAACGACATTGGGCTAAAGATGTCCGGCCGCCATGTCCCTTGATCGTCTGCTTCCCTTTGTTGGACTTGTTGGTGCAGACCGAGCCTTGACTTCAGAAGAATTGTAGTAATCCACATAGCCTTTCCATTCAGATTCTTGCATATCAGGTGGCACAACATCAGAAATATCAACCCTGTCCTCCCCACCTATTTTGCTAAAATGCTTTGCTTGAACCTGTATTTGTGATCTTTATACCGGTTTGCAGCATATTTCTCAATGCCTGCCCTCAGGCCTTCGTGGGGAGTCATATCAAAATACATCTGCAAATTATGAAAACAAATAGCTTAGTGTATATATATTTAATCACTGAACTTAATTATCAAAAACTTAACCTGTAAGTCAGGCCAGATAGTCGCCTTCAACTCTGCAGGTATCTTTCTCCAGCTCTTGTAGTTTTGAGGAAATTTGTCAACGAGTGTGCCAACCAGTGAAGCAAAGGTCGCCTGATTGACACCCACAGGTTTGTAGGTGTTATGCGTACCTTGCTCAAATTCAATTGTGAGCAAATTTCCTTGTGGATTTCTCTTTCGCATACCTTGAAGTGTGGTCTTTCCACGCTTGCCTTGTCCTGCAAATTGATAATAGTATAAAAATTCTATGTAAATTATGTACTTTCATTTTAAAAGATAATAGTATAAAAAATTCGTCATACCTCGTCCGCTGCCGCTGCCAGAGTCATCACTGACCTCGCACTGTCATGGCGGCTGCCACGATCGATCATCATCGGGAGGACCACCACCAGGTGGACCACGGCCATAGGTATCCCCACCGTGACCTCGGGCCACGTCTGCCATCTGTAAAAAAAGATTATATAAGTATACAAATATACCACAATTGAATCATTAGCTAAACATACAATGAAAAACAATTTAATAAACATAATATATCAAACATAATAAATGATTCGGTTAAAATTAAAAATTACAATCAATCGGATTCATCGGTGTGATAAGAATCTTCTCCACAATCATTATTAAATTCTTCTAATTCATCATCTGAATTATCAGAAACGTCAACAGCTTTGTCTGCATCGTTGTCTTCACCCTCATCCGTATCTTCATATGTCTCGTCCCTACATTGACATGCTCAAGGGAAACATCGACTTCTGTAGCTTCATCTCTACTTATACCATCATAAGTTAAATTATCTAAGTCAGCAAACAACAAAAGCTCAGATGAAGTGCTGCCATGAATTAAATCTGCTTCGTTATTTTCCATTATAATATCTCGGTCCCAAATCTTCCGATGATTCACCTCTTGGACGACCTTCCAATGTCTGATTGATTGAACTCTTTGACTGGCTTTAGACGGTTCGTCAAGATAAAAAACTTGCTCTGCTTGTGTTGCAAGAATGTATTGGTCATTTGTAAACCATTCAGTTTGGGTAGAAATACTGGTTATGTTATTCTTAATGACACAAAGTTTGTTGTTATTAGTTTTAAACCATTTACATCAAAACAATACAACCTTACAACGGTCTAGATAGCCTAGCTCCAGAATCTCTTCCAACAAACCGTAATACTTTATTCCATCTTGACCAGTTGTTGAGATGCCGCTATTTTGAGTTGTACGGCGTACGTCTCGGCTATGAACTACAAATCTCACACCGTTAACTATACAAGCGGTATAAGAGTTTGCATGTCGTGGTCCATTTGCTAAAGCAAATAACTGAGGACTAACACTAGATTCATCATTTACTCGCCAACGGTTGATATATTTGAAATAAGAGAAAATTAGGAAAATTTGTATAATCGGTTTGTATAATCGGTTTTATACACAAATGAGTTTACCTTCTGTTTAAACCAGTTAGGAAAATTTGCTTCCAAGTCGAAACCATGCGGCATTTGAGTAATAAATTCACTATAAATAATGTTACTTGCGTTTATAATAATCACTATAAAGATAACTTACGAAAACACAACCCGAAATAGAAAATACTTACTCTTTGTATTCTTGATCTCGGAGCTTTTGTTAAGGACAAACCAATTTAGATTTGCCCAAAGCACACCATCCATTTTTTTATCAACCCCCTTGCTGATAGGTGTGCATAGCGATTGGAAGACATAAAACTCACGTGTGGGAACTGGGGCGTCTTCGTTTCTGTTCGGCCGATTAAATCTCGTCGGTACACCGTCAAGATACCTTGAACAGAAAGTTAAGGCTTCATCTGCGACATACCCCTCCGCAATGGAACCTTCGGGCCTAGCCTTATTTCTAACATAATTTTTCAGCTTTTTCATGTATCTTTCAAATGGATACATCCACCTCATATAAACCGGCCCACCTTGAATGGCCTCCTCAGGTAAATGCATAACCAAATGAATCATTATGTCAAAAAATGACGGAGGAAATATTTGCTCGAAAGAATACAAAATTTTAATCAACTTCTCCTCAGCATCTTGCATGTCAGATGACATCAAGTTCCGAGCACAAAGTTGCTTAAAAAATAAGCACATCTCAATTATTGGTGTTGAAATGTTTTATCCAAGTACGCTTGAGCACCAATCAGAAGCAATCATTGCATCATTATATGATGATCATGTGATTTCATCCCCGTTATTTGGGTATCATTATCGGTTACCTTATGTTTAAAGTTAGAGCCAAAGCCATCAGGTAGTTTTACTTCATTAATGAATTGACAAAAAAGACTCCTTTCGGCGTTTGAGAAAGAGAACTTGGGATGAGGCTTTGAGAGCTTACCGCGACCGTTATCTACAAGCCACAAGTCACGTCGAATGTTCCATTGTTCTAACACCATTCTTGCCTTATTAGTGTCTTTGGATTTTTCCTTGTTCATCATCAACGTATTCAACAAACTCTCGCACACATTCTTTTCGATATGCATGAAATCCAAATTATGTTTTAGTTGAATTGAAGACCAATATTCAAGCTTGAAGAAAATAGAACGCTTGGTCCAATTCAATTCAACATTGGAATCACGTTTTCTCTTCTTACCACCAAACTGAACATGTTTCCCAGAAATACGGGGCGGCAATTTATTAAGTTGTTCCAAAATCTGATCATTAGTTTTCCTGTTAGGAGGACGTCTAGTCTCGTTCTTACCATTGAATGACTTGTCCTTCCTCCATTTATGATTCGTTGGTAACCATCTTCTATGCCCAACATAAGCAGTTTTTCCCAATACATGAACAGATGGAGTGTCTTTCTTACATGTTGGGCATGCAAAGTAACCTTGCCTACTCCAACCAGACAAGCTACTACGAGCAGGGAAATCATTGATAGTCCATAAAAGCATTGCACGCAATGTGAAGAAAGTGTTTGTAACCGCATCTTTTGTCACGACTCCGTCCGACCAAAGACTTTTCAATTCATCAACCAATGGTCTTAAAAAAACATCAATGTCCTTCCCAGGTGATTTAGGGCCAGGGATTAATAACGTCAGCATGAATGAAGACTCTTTCATACATAACCATGGCGGCGTATTGTATGTTGTCAATATTACGGCCACATGCTATACGACGTACTCATGTTCCCAAATGGATTGAAGCCATCAGCAGCCAACCCTAATCTAACATTTCTAGGTTCTTTGGCAAAATCAGGATACATTGAATCGAATTCTTTCCATGATGTACCATCCACCGGGTGACGTAACTTACCATCTTCCGTGCAACATCCAGAAGCATGCCATGTCATATGCTTTGCAGTGTGTCTTGAGCTATAAATACGCTTTAGTCTAGGAATTAATGGAAAGTAACGCATAACCTTGTTGGCAACTTTCTTCCCCTTAGTGTTTGCGTCCTTCCATCTACTTTCATAACATATTGGACATTTTTGCAAATCTTTATTATCCTTCCCCCAAAATAAACAACAGTCGTTCTTATAAACGTTGATCGATTCATATCCTAACCCAACTTTCTTCATTATCTTCTTGGCTTCATAGTTTGACGGTGGGATTTTAGCAAGCGGAAATGCAGTTTTCAGAAATTCTAACAATTGGTCAAACGATATATCAGTCCATTTATTGATGGCCTTCAGGTGACTCAGTTTTGCCAAGAAATCCAATGAAGACATCCCGTCACAACCAGGGTATAGTTCGGTGTCGGCAAGTTTCAGTAATTCAGCAAGTTCATCATTTGTATCACTCGGTGTATTTGTTGTGTTCATTGGCTCGTCGTCGTCGTATGTGTTGTCTGTCACACCCCAACCTTGACGGCGGAAACGTCGAGGTGTGAGAGTTAAGATCGTTCACAGCCACATAACGCTATTATTAAATCCAAATATATTATTCATAAGCTTCAAAGGTAACGTTACATTCATAAGTTTCAACAATGAACTAATATTTGACAAGACATAACAAAGTACAATCAATTGATTTTATTAACTAGGTCCAAGTCCTAGATTATGCCAGCAACATAAGTGCACTTCAAACTTGGGGGGTTTTCCTGAAACATGATAAAAATAAAAGGTCAACTATAAATAGTTGGTGAGTTTCCAAGGTTTTCATACATAATATGAAAAGATTACAAGTAGCAATTCATGTCATAGGTTATAAGCTAGTAAGGTTATAGAACACATATCGTTACAACCAAACCTCGACTTGATTACAAGTATATAAGATTGGCTAAGTGTATTTGGTTCCCTAGTGCACAAGCATACGGCTCCTAGGAGTCGGCAATACATCGACTTTAGCACCAAATAGGCTTGTCAGGCCCAAAGATCTAAGACGTCGCCAGGCTAGCAATAGTTAATGATTGTAAACAAACTATGTATCTCATATAATCACTTACAACACACAAATAACCATGACAAAATATAAAGATGAATTGCAAGTGCTTTACAAGTCTCAAACGTTTATAAGTGTAAGTTGTATAAGTATCATGTTTCACCCCAAAATAGTGTGAAATAAAGTAAAAAGGGGCAAGGAAAACTCACATGTCAATTAGGTATATGATGAAGATTTAATAAGATCAATAATAAGCGTCGTTCCAGATGTAACGTCACAAGGCACCTAATCATATATTATGAGTTTAAGGTTAATAATAAGATTAATGTTCAAACATGGATTAGGGTTTTGATAGAATTATGGGGTTTTAATAAGTATTAAGTTTCCAAGTAATTATTTACATTTTGATTCCATTTGAAGGATTATATATGCATGTTTAAATATTTAGAATGATATTAAATATAATAATGATGAGGTTCAATATGTAATTTATAATTATCTAAGAATAACTAAAAATAGCATTTCGATTAATAACAAGATATTAATCTATACCATTAGTTATAATATATTCTATAAGAAATAATATTCTTAAATATTTTGTGTAGTTACAAAATATATATAATTTCCACAATTATGAAAGTATTTCTTTAAAGAATAAAGATAATACGGTGTCCATTAATAATTTAATAATTTTAGATTATTGTTTCAAGTCCATTTTTATATAAATCATTATTCAATTTTAAAAGAACACTATTGGTAATAACTAATAAGATTCAAAGATAAAATTAAAATAATCATAGTTTTAAAAGGTAACGTTTGAACCAAACTAATTTATTATTTATTATTTGAAACAAATAAGCTAAACAAGAAATTAATCTAAAGTATCATTGAAAATATAATGTTTTAATATTAAAAATAACATTTAAAATCTATTTTATAAGAGAATAAAAACTAAATATATTACTTATCCAAGCTATTTAATAACAATATTGAAATATTTTATTAAATAAATTTACGGAAAAATATGGTGTCTTAAAAGTTTAATAAATTTATAATATATATTTAGTTATATCATTTGTAATTAAATTTCAAACTAAAACATCAAAGG
This sequence comes from Flaveria linearis, assembly GCA_024085815.1. Lineage (NCBI taxonomy): Eukaryota > Viridiplantae > Streptophyta > Magnoliopsida > Asterales > Asteraceae > Flaveria > Flaveria linearis. The sequence continues at coordinate 49,080,319 of CM044002.1, read as the reverse complement.
TTTTACAAGAATAATTTTACAGAAAATAAATAATTAACTACTAAAATAAAGAAATTATAAAACTGATTTTTATAATTTTTTTAGAATTTTTATAAATTTTTTAAAGGCTGAAACTCTTGAAAACATTAAATAAATAAAAAAAATGGTTTGAGGGTCCTTGGGTTCGAACCCAGGACCTCAAACACACACTCCCGCACCCGCACCAGTAAACCAAAGGCCTCAGCCGCATTAGCTGATGGTTTTTAAACTATAAAAACAGCCCATAAATTTTCCCATAAAATCTATGAACCCTAGTTTGATTTTAAGCCAAATTGAACACCAGATTGTTGTTGTTTATGAAATCCAACTTAGGGCTTTAATTCTTTATGTAAAACCGAGTCTGTATGAGGGTTTAATTACCTGAATTGATGTAATTTCAATGGAGAACGAGTACAAGAGCATATCGCGGCCACGTATGACTGGTTTGATACCCAAACGACGACGATAATCAAATTCGTTGTACAGATAGTTTCTAATGATATTAAGGATGAATAGCCCTGTGTTAATTTCGAGTTTAGAAGCTTTGATGGTGGTTTTGATTGAGTTGCAGGTCCGCGGCAATGGAGGTGATCGAAGGTGTGATTTTCGTGTGTTTCAGGTGCAATTGGTGATTGCAAACGATTAGAGTTAGATAAACGTTCGATTATGTTTATTTAATTGAATTATTATTGATGTTTAATGCCCGAACGGTTCAAGGGGGGTGGCCGACGGTTACCACGCCAATCGACACCCATTTCCGACTTTAAAACTCGAATTAATGTGCACATTAAGGTTCAAAACGTTTTCTAGAATAGTTTGGGACCGGTTTTTGAATCAAAAATGGGTTGAAATAGTGTTTTTAATGGTGGCCGGAGCCGCGCCGGAGTTTGGCCGGACTCCTGGCCGGAAAAACGGGGTAGGGGGTGGTTTGGGTTAAACTTTCAACAATGGCATAATTGGTCCCTGTAGTTTTGAAGTTTATATTTTAAAATCCAAAGTTTAGATTTTAGTTTTTTTAAATAAATTACACTTTAACCCCCTTCAGTTTAAATGTTATTATTTTATGACAAAACTTATTATTTACAAGTTTTTAACTAATATAACTTATTTGTTTTCATTTATTACAAGATTAAACACTAATCAAGCTTATTATTACTATTATTATTATTATGATTATTATTACCATTGAGATTATTGTTATTAATATTATTATTGATAATAGTAGTAATAATATTATTATTATTATAATAACAATTATTTTTAAGATTTTTATCACCAATGTTTTAACATAATAAATATTATTTCTATTATTTAATTAATTTGTTAATCCCCAAATTAATTATCAAACATATTAATTCCATAAAGTTACAGAATTGACATAAAAGGTCCTTACAAGAATTAACAAAGTTAACTTTTAAGTTAACGAAAATACGAGATGTTACAGTCTCCCCAACTTAAAAGAATTTCGTCCCGAAATTAAGAATGAACTTAAATGAACAAAGAAATTATAATGAAAGATAAGTGTATAATGGACAGTGTTTGACGTTCGACTACAAACGAGATGTTTCAGTTTATGGAATCTTACAAGTCTCTTGACATAATGCATGTCAATTTGAACTTTTCCAGTGAAATGTGAGAAGTTTTGAGATGAAATGTTGGAAAACGATGATGAGTTACCGTGGTATGTTAGATTTATAAGCCACAACTTCTAAAATGTAGTTTCGTGATAAAGTGATGTCTTGAAAATAAAAGACCAACAATGATAAGAAAGGCTAACCGTCACGATTTAAGGTTCCCAAACGTCACAATATACAATGAAACAATCTTAACGCATATATTGTGAATATATACTTTTCCTTTGACCAACCATTGGTCCAAGAATAATACGATATGCGAAGATTTTGGAATGAATTCACGACGATGATTAGGAACATTATTAAAAGCAGAAATGAATCGGTCATTCAAAATAACGATCGATGTTTAACGCCATACCACGGTATACGAATATTTGAAACAGATACAAGTCCATTTCTCGACCCGTCATCCCACATAAATCAAATTAAATTTTTAGCCAATCGGTCTATAATGCACCAATTGTTGTCATGACCTCTAAGATAAGAAGCATTTTAGTTGAAAGAAAAGTTAAACAGGAGATCCATAGGATCACAAATGTTAGGTCTTGTCGTATGTGAAGGTAAGACACTTGGACACATACCAAGTTACGTCTTTTCCTTTATGCCAAACCCATGACTACAAGTTACGAAATTTTATGAACCATTATATCCACATCGCAATGAGGATAATAACGAGTCTTGTTGTTTGAAATCAAGATAGAGTTTTAAATATTTCCAAGGTTAAGGATCAAAAGCGATTCAAAAAGTGATACACATAATAAGAAAAGTATTTGTAACCATGTTTTGCAAGGCAACAAATTTTCAAATGCAGATTGCATACGTAATTCATCAAACAATAGGATAGGTATTTGATAATACCTTTATTTGACAAAAGATTATTTAGGAAGACTATACTTATGGGTTTGATGATATCTTAAAATGAAAGTTGATAAGTAAGGAATAAATGGTTCCATATAGTTAGATCAAATCAAAACATGAAAATAAAGGAAAAGAAATCGATTTAAGAATTTACATACTCCAAGCTCGGAATCAAAATCAACCTAGAGTGATCGGGTCTCCTTTCAAGTTCAGAGATCATGCTTTGGCTTGATAGGTCGAAACACTAACATTGATTCACCCTTTTCAAGTTACTACATGCTTCTCGTCACTTGATTACAACCTTGGTAAGTTGAAGATCAAGAAATGAGAATAGTCATCAAGGTGTGGTTTTCACTCCTAACTTGATGGTGTACTCCCAAGGTATGACCACTAACATACCAATCAAAAAGTTCGATCCCCAACTCATTGTTAAGGATCCACAGAAATAAGACGAGGTAACTCACCATTAAGGTAAGGGAAATTACTCCTATCTTAACGGTGAAGTTTTACAAAAACAAAATATAACAAGACGAACTTCTCATCAAAATCTAGAATTCACTCCTACTTTGATGAGGTCGTTTCATTTGAACAAATTCAATTCATAAAAATGATATTATCATCAAGGTATGGAATTCACGCCTATCTTGATGATTGAATTTCATATTAACAATAAAACAATCGAAATTTGACATTTGTCACCAAAGTACGGGTTTCAATCCTATTTTGGTGAGATCTTGTCATTTGTGAAATGCAAGTTCCAAAGAAAATAATTGAAGTCAATCCTAAAGATAAGGTAATCACCCCAATCCAGAGGATGAACTTCCATAAAGCACACGATTGAAAACCATTTATCGAAACGAATAGAGGATCATCAAAGTAAGGGAATCACACTGTTTTGATGAGTAAGAATCATTTAGGAGATACGAATGTTCTTAGTCATAGGTTGACTTACAAACTCTTGCATCTCCCATGGTGCAAACGGTACGAAGTTTGACATAACAGCGAAAATAAAAAGAATATCAATTAGAAATTCAGGAAATTTCAAGTTACATTAATGTAACAAAAGAGAAAATCATGCTTACAAGCTTAAGATCAAAGTTCGAGATAGCAGAATTTGTTGTAATGGTGTTCAAATCTTGGATGGCTTAAATCGGGAAGACGAAATCAAAGACAAGAATAATTCAACACGATAATGAGATGTGAACATTCAATTCATAATCGAAAGAAAATGGACTTCTCAAATTATGAGGTCAACCATAACCTTATTGAAGAAACGCGTACTTATAAGTGATAACTCATCTCAAGGGTTTCAAGTCAAGTAAACGAATTTAATGATCGAGTCAAATCACCATTTACACTTTACCTAGACAAAGTATCCCGAGATGTAGGAATTCCACCTTACAGCATTGCATGTCTTTAGTTATAGGACATGTTTTTAAGGAGATTTGTGATCCATAAGTAACGGTTTAAAGTTTTGAAGACCATTCGGTTTAGATTCCAATATCTTTGGGTATATTAAGATCCATGTTCACGTTGGTCAAGGTATAGAAATAGTTACATGAAACGCCTAATGCGTAACGATGTTTAAACGTAGGAGTTGAAAGGTAAGACGAGTTCAATATCACAGGAACATTATGTATGATAAGAATGAGAAGAAACCAGTTCAAGGAATCAAAGATTTTTAAGATACAAAGAGGATGGTTCCATTTGGTAACGCATTACCAATTGGAATCGTTGACACGTCAAGGTAAATTGACCCATTTGCCTTAGAAACTTGTGTATGTCGACCATAGTTTATCACTCATCCCAGAAATCCCCAGGTAAGCATAACTGGTCTCACAATGAGATTTATACGATATGCTTGCCTTAGCCCGAAGGCCTTTTGCCAGGAAATCCAGAATACAGGTGTCTATGTGTCACACAATTTCTTTGGTTTATGAAATCAAAACCTTGATGGGATTTTCATAGATTAAACATAGAGTCTAAGGAATTAAACCCACGATAGATAGTGTAGATTCCACACGTCGTCGAGAATAAGTTTAGGAAGTTTCATTTGTCGGGGAGAGTCAAAAAGTCAAAGATAAGTTTAGGGAGACAAGTAACTAAGTTTTAAGCATACATAAGGCAATCCTATGCTAAGGCATCAAGTTGCACAAAAGGCATAACATTATGTAGCATTCAAACAATATGTAAGCACAAAAGTATAAGGATCTTTCTATGAGGTTCATGCAACTATAGTCTAGGTCACCATTTCTAATAACCTAAATCCCTATAGTTATGGGCTCTGATACCAATCTGTCACACCCCAACCTTGACGGCGGAAACGTCGAGGTGTGAGAGTTAAGATCGTTCACAGCCACATAACGCTATTATTAAATCCAAATATATTATTCATAAGCTTCAAAGGTAACGTTACATTCATAAGTTTCAACAATGAACTAATATTTGACAAGACATAACAAAGTACAATCAATTGATTTTATTAACTAGGTCCAAGTCCTAGATTATGCCAGCAACATAAGTGCACTTCAAACTTGGGGGTTTTCCTGAAACATGATAAAAATAAAAGGTGATGAAACATGCCTGAAACATGGCTATTTGCATCCCACATCGGTTGGGAAGGAGAACTAAAGTCTCTTTATAAGGGGCTGGATACCTTCCCCAATGTGACGCGTTTTAAAACCGTGAGGCTGCGGCCAAAGCGGACAATATCACATTGCGATTTCCTTGGGTGGTTACAGTTGGTATCAGAGCCAGGGCCGGGCCGTTGTGCCAGCGAGGACGCTGGGCTCCCTTAGGGGGGGTGGATGAAACATGCCTGAAACATGGCTATTTGCATCCCACATCGGTTGGGAAGGAGAACTAAAGTCTCTTTATAAGGGGCTGGATACCTTCCCCAATGTGACGCGTTTTAAAACCGTGAGGCTGCGGCCAAAGCGGACAATATCACATTGCGATTTCCTTGGGTGGTTACATTGTCCTCTTGTGGGACATTCTCCTGACGAACATCGTTAATAAAATCATGTATTGGGTCTGTCGTTTGAGGTATGACTGGAACTACCGGTGACGGAACATATGATTCACCATGATGCGTCCATGTTTTGTAAAATCGGCAAAAACCATTATTATGTATATGGCGCTCTATTGTTGGAAGAGGAAACCAATAACTATTATTGCAATTATTACACGGACACCGAGCTTTATTTTGGCCATTTGTATAATTCTTACACCTTTCCATGAATGCTTTAAGACCAATCAGATATTCTTTAGAAAATTTATTTTCTAAAGTAGTCCAAGTCTTATCAATCGTCATAACTGTGTCTACAAACAATATTAATTATCTTAACACATTTAAAACTAGGGAAATACAAACACAAATACACATATACATCCATACACAAATACATATATACATCCATTTTAATCACAATTTAACATTCATTTTAATCTCAATTTAACATACATACACACATACACATATATGGATATCCATACACAAATACATCCATTCTAATATTAATTATCTTAACACATTTAAAACTAGGGAAATACAAACACAAATACCCACATATACACATACACATATACATCTATACACAAATACACATATACATCCATACACAAATACACATATACATCCATACACAAATACACATATACATCCATACATAAATACACATATACATCCATTTTAATCACAATTTAACATACATACACACATACACATATACATCCATACACAAATACGCATATACATCCATTTTAATCACAATTCAACATACATATACACATACACATATACATCCATACATAAATACACATATACTCCATACACATATACATATACATCCATTTTAATCACAATTTCACATCCATTTTAATCTCAATTTAATATACACACACACATACACATTTATATCCATACATAAATACATATATACATCCATACACACATATACATACATTCTAATATATACACATACACATTCATACACAAATACCCATATACATTCATACACAAATATACATATAAATCCATTTTAATCTCAATTGAACATATATACACATATACATCCATACACAAATACACATATACATCCATAATATACATCCATACACACATACACATATATATCCATACACAAATACACATTTACATCCATACATATACACATATACATCCAACCCTAACTCTAATTTCAGATCATAACCATTTTTAACACAAGAATTTTTTTTAAAAAAATTAGTTTTACCTCTAAAATATGAGTGGACTAGCGATCGTGGTTACGACAGATGGCGGTGGTGTGACGCGGCGGTGGAGCAGGCGGCGGTGGAGCAGGTGGCGGTGGTGGTGACGGCGTGGTGGTGGTGACAGGGCGACAACAAGCGGTGGTGGTCCACACTCGGCAGACGGCGGTGGTGGTGACTGGAACTGCAGTGGCCGTTGGTGGCGGGAACTGCGGTGGCGGTGGCAGATGGCGATGGTGGTGGCGGTGGGAGAGCAGGGTAGGGGTGTTTTTTTACCCGAACCAGAATATCAAACCCGAACAAAATCAACCCGAACCCAATTAAGAACTAACCCGAGCAACCCAACCCGATTATTACACTAACCCGAACCCGATTTTTATAAATGGTTTGGTATTTGGGTTGAGTTTGTAAGATTCGGGTCAACCCGATTAACCCGAATATTACTTTTTAAAAAATTTCAAGATTTATATATATGTGTATGTTTATATATTTGTATTATGATACCATTTACGCGATCTGAAAACATGATTTTCTAAACTTTATATTATATTGTTGTGGTTCAATTTTATTATATAAACTTTGAGGATGATTAATATATAATGTCATTTAATATTTAAATATGCATAATAAAGTGAATGTAAATATGCAAAAACTTTCCGTTCAAGATAATAAACAAAATTCTATATTGATAACACATGCTAAATCCCATACATGTATTTTGATCATATATATATTGTTTATACAAACATTTGAGATAGCAAATAATTTAAAGCTTAATAGTTTAGTCTAACCCAATTACCGATTAACCCGACCCGAATGAACCCGAATATCGTAACCCGAAAACCGATTAAATGTTGCTTATTTGGTTTGGTCTTCGGGTTGATTTCCTACACCTAAAACCCAAGGAACCCGACCCGAACAACCCGAAACCCGATTAAAAAACCCGAATGACACCCCTAGAGCAGGGGCAGTGTTGGTCGCGGATCTGTGTTTGTGTTTGGTGTTTGGTGTGAAAATGGGGAACAAATCTGGAAAAGGTAAAATAAATTAAAAAGGATTAAAAATTAAAAAATAAAAACCTTTTTTGTGACGAAAATGTCGCCGCAAAAAAGTAAGCGAGAAATTTTACCTCCTAAAAGAGAATTCAGAAAAAATAAAAAAAATTGAATATATTATTTGCGACGAAATAAAATTGACGCAAAAAATAATAAATTTTAAATAACCATAAATAAATTAAATTACATCATTTGCGGCGACTGTATCGTCGCAAAAGGTATATTTGACTAGAAAAGTCAAAAAGTTGATTATTTTTGTCTTTTAGTATGTTTTTTGCGACGAAATATATATCGCCGCAAAAACATCGACACGAAAAAACATTTTTCTTGTAGTGACAAGAGGTGCTGCCTCGGACCCATTAGCTTGCAAGGTTGTTATGTTATGTTTAGAGATATGTCTATTTTACGTATAAATTTGCAATATGTTTTTGTTATTTGTTTATTTAGTAAAATATCCCAATTCAAACAAACATTTTCGAAAATTATTTTAAAGATAGCATTCAATAAGTTATATAAACTTTAAAAATGGGGTTTAAAAAAAGGAATATCACCAACAAATAAAACAAAAATAACCTAAAATCCTAACAAACAAGAAGTAGATTAGTACATGCATTTTAGCATACAAGGTAGTAGAATAATAGAATATGTAAGAGAGCTATAATGCTATATGACATAAAGATTGTAAAACATATATGACTTAGACGTGTATTTTAGGAATTAAAGTCGGATGCGTAAGTTAGTGAAATTACAATTAATATGCTTATAATAACAGGTCTAGCATTTCCGACATGAAAATAATGAACCCCAACAAACGATCTATCCAATTATAATGATTTTAATAGGGTGTGGATATATAGACATACCAAAATTATAATTAACACCCCAAAATTTCTATACGGGTCGTATAGCCCCATACGGGTCCTATAGTCCCATACGCGTCGTATAGGGGGTCGTATAGCCCCTTACGGGCGTATAACCCTCTGACAGCCCTCTGAAGTTTTCTTCGTAGTCAGTGTCGAAATTTGCTATACGTATCGTATAGCTCTTGATGTGCCGTATAGGGGGGTCGTATAGGGCTATATGGAGCGTATAGCTCTCTGACAGCCTCCTAAATTTTTCTCGTTTTCCGTATATTCGACCCTATACGCCGTGTATGGACTCATACGCGATGTATAGAAGAGTGTCGATTTATCTGGGTGAGTGTCTATATGGACCCTTTTAATATAGTAATAAACAAAAACCTTAGGTTTCTAAATTAGCAATTGAGTAGTGGAGCCACGTGCGTGAATTATTGATGATTAGGTTTGTGATTCAAAATAAAGAGGCACCCTAGATGCTTTGGCATGTGGCTGATCAATGGGAAATTCGTTCTTTTACATGAAATGATATGACACCTTATTTGTTACCATTCTAACATTACATTCGTACCCTTATGAAAAATACGTTTTTAAGTCAAATCATGTTACAAGACAAATTAAAGAACTACACGACAACAACAATAAGAAATTCAAGATAGACCATACATGTTATGTGCACGTATATGTATCATGTATATGTATGTATATGTTCTTGTATATGATCACATCAGCAACTTATACTTTCGATTCTAGAAAGTTGCCAGTTGCCACAAGGTATTTTTATTTGGATTTAAAAGGTTTAAAGTTCCATCACTGTTTTTCTGCGTTGCTGTTTGAATTAGTACTATATTCGTTTATTAAAATTAAAGACAATGATTACATATAAGAATATTATCATCGTTCACGAAACATTGACTATAAAAACTTTATAGGGTATCATTCAAATTTCATATTTGGTTTCTTTATACCTATTCTTTTGGTGTATGATGAAAATTCCAAGACTCCAGAGTATAAAGCCTTGGTGGTTAAAATATTTAGAATATTATTCAATGGTTAGAACATAAAAACATTGCAAAATTAATATTTAACATTCACAATCTAAAAATATGATAGGGTTTAGCAGTCGTTGAGGAGGTAAGGAAAGCCGGTAAACCACATATATAGTAAAGCTATTGTTAACGTCTAATAAGAGTGAGATGTAGACAAATTAATATTATATATATTTAATATCGTAAGGTATAAAAAGTCTGCTTCTAGAAAAAATTCGCCGGCTCCAAAGCACACAATTGAATCAAATCTTCCGATAAGTCATCCATAAGTAGAGGGACCGCCATAAGCACACCATGCTCAACAATGTACAATGATCAACGAGAACACACTATGGCAATAAGCGATCAAATAGCATACATTGATCAATCAATATACACAAGAAAACAAGAAACATATGATAAACAATAATATACAACGATCCATATGCATTTAATATACAATAAACAGAAAGGAGCACATAATGAGCAACAATATACATTGGTCGAAGATAAACAAACAATGATAATAAACAGACAAGTGATAATATATTGCGAGGACTATTAGAAGGAAAAAATCTAAGCCCCCTAACACACGATAAGACAACTAGACGTTTTAACCTTAATCTTACGTTTTCACGAACACCTCATTGACCATGTTCTAAGATTGTAACTCTAGTATAGTATGTCTAATTCTCTTCTCGTAATTAATTAGTTCCGGTCCGCCTTTACCCTCCTCCCGTTGACAGTGTGTCTCCAGTGCTCTAACTTGAGTCGATGTGTGCTTCGTCTTGCACCACCAAATTATCTAAATCTCCGTTATTTTATCTTATCCAAATTTATTAGAAACATAATAATAAAAACAAAAAAATGGTGGGAATAAAAATGGCGTAAATACCGTAAAAACCAGCATACTTTTTTTTTCTTACAAAAGTCACTCAATAATTTATTAAACATTAAAGTCTCTTCGTACATTAAATTTGAACAGAATTGTAAAATTTTCTAAAAGAATTTGAATTCGATGCATTGCGTTGTTTTACTTGCATGTGCTATTTTCTTTACTACACTTATAATTATTTTAAATTAAAAACAACTATTTAAACACGTGCTAGTCATATAATAAGCTATAATATCATTCATCGACTCTTTTTAGTTTTTAATATATGCCCATAACTCTAATTCTAAAGCTGAGTTCGTAAAGCATATATCATTAAATAAGTTATATTCATTGTAAAAGTAAATCATATGAAAATATGAATTAAGATTAGAAAACGACGGAATATATGAAATACGAGTATAAATAATTATAAATATTGTATATGTATTTTAGAAAACAAAGGAATGTACCGATTTCAAGTTATTTTAGAAAGAACCATGATTTTGTTCAAATTTAACTTACAAAGTGACTTTAATGTTTAAAAGATTATTAAGAGATTTTTTGTAAGAAAAAACGAAAAGTATGTTAGTTTTTAGTTGCAAAAAATTATTTAGGGACTTATGTGAGAAAACAAAAATTATATTGGTTTATTATGGTATTTGCCCCTAAAAATAAATGGTTGTGTCGGTCCTTTTGTTGGGGTGACAACGATGATTATTTCCGGTTTAAGGTTTTCACTTTTCATCGATGTGTCGGATGGGATGTTATCGTCTTACTTGAGGTGTCATCTCTAATGGTAGGTGTAAAGCACTAGCCAAGTTGTGAAGGCAGGCAGATCTGTTGGGTTGTGAAGGCTTTGGGCCGAACCGGGCTTGGTTCGGGCCTGTTTTCGCTGCAAACAGAAACAAGGGCAGCCGGCCCTAAGGCAATTAGGGTTATTTAGTTAATTCTTGGAGCCTAAGTTATTGCCTAAATTACTAACCCTAATCTAGCATTATAAATAGACCCATTGATGTAATTGTATTCTTTGAGCACAATAATAATATAAACCCTAGTTGCAGAGTTGACGTAGGTCACCTAGACCGAACCACTATAATTCTCTCGTGTCTACTCTTTCTTTTGTGTGATTGTGTGTGTTTGTTTGCTTCCACTGGAACCTACTCTGATTGTGATACCTAACAATTGTTGGGTTGTGAAGGCTTTGGGCCGAACCGGGCTTGGTTCGGGCCTGTTTTCGCTGCAAACAGAAACAAGGGCAGCCGGCCCTAAGGCAATTAGGGTTATTTAGTTAATTCTTGGAGCCTAAGTTATTGCCTTAATTACTAACCCTAATCTAGCATTATAAATAGACCCATTGATGTAATTGTATTCTTTGAGCACAATAATAATATAAACCCTAGTTGCAGAGTGGACGTAGGTCACCTAGACCGAACCACTATAATTCTCTCGTGTCTACTCTTTCTTTTGTGTGATTGTGTGTGTTTGTTTGCTTCCGCTGGAACCTACTCTGATTGTGATACCTAACAAGTGGTATCAGAGTTGAGGTTCGGAAACACAAAGGTTTACACACTGAAATTGCAGAAGGCTGTTCGAGAGGGCTGCGGTTTTATCTTTTGCTGCTGGTTCGAAATCTAGGGCTGCTGTTCGGATCTGTTTTCTCTGGAGTTCGTGATTAGGGTTTGATCAAATCCTAGGGTCACCGCCATCCAGGAAGATAACAGGGCTATTTTTTTTTCGAATCGTTTTATTGAGTGTTTGCATTTAGGGTTTCGGCTTTGAACTCCTTGAAATCGCAGGCTACACTCGGTTTTCGGCAGGTGAAGTTCCCAGTTCAAGTATCTTCGGGTTTTAGGGTTTTATTGGAGGTGTGCTTGGCTTTGGTTAGCTTTGGTTCTTTGGTTTTTTACTACAAAGGTTAATCTTTTTTTTGTGGCGTTCATCAACTACAGTTTCTGTTTCGTGATTGTATCCGTTTCTCGTTTGCAATGGCTAAAGACGGGAGAGTTCGAATTGAAAAGTTTAATGGGACAGACTTTGCTTGGTGGAAGATGCAAATAGAAGCATTGCTTGGTGAAAAGATTTGAAAGTAGTATTGGAAGAAAAGCCGACTATAATGAGCAAAGCTGAAGAAGCAGTGTGGAACTCAAAGGACAAGAAGGCTAAAGGGGCTATTACATTGGCTTTGACGAGGAGCGTTGCATTTAACGTTATGCACGAAACCACGGCTCGTGGTATAATGACGGCTCTGTCAAATATGTATGAAAAGTCGTCTGCTGCTAATAAGGTGTTCTTGATGAGGGAGTTATTCATGACTCGAATGAATGAGGGAACTTCAGTTTTGGAGCATATTAATAATCTCAAATCGATTACCTCCAGGTTAGCTTCTGTGGGGATAAAGTTTGATGATGAGACTCAAGTTGTAGTATTACTATCTTCTATGCCAGAATGTTGGTCTGGAACTGTAACAGCTATTACTAGTTCTGTGGGGACCAATGGGTTAACATTTGACGGGGTCCAAAACATTGTGCTAGGTGAGGAAACTCGCCGGAAAAGCACTAGTGGTGGATCATCTTCTGGTTTGTTATATGTTGGCAGGGGAAGGGAAAATAACAAAAGCAGTGGGAGTCGAGGGAGGAGTTCATCTAGAGCTCGCAAAACTATGAAGTGTTGGAGTTGCGATGAGATTGGGCATGTTAAGAGTCAATGTCCAAAACGTAAGCAAGGAAAATCTGGTGAAGTAAACACTGCTGTTGAGGATGAATGTGATGATGACACGTTACTACTTGAGGCTGAAGATAGTATGGACTCTTGGGTTATGGATTCTGGATCTTTGTTTCATGCAATGCACAGCGGGGAGGCGTTGGTGAATCTAAAAGTTGGCAACTTTGGGAAGGTACGAATGGCAAATGGTAATATTCTTAATGTTACGGGCATAGGTGATGTTAATCTGTTAACTCTATTGGGAACCTACTGGAACTTGAAGAATGTTAGGGTCATTCCAGCTTTGAAGAGAAATCTTATCTCTGTTAGTCAACTGGATGAACAGGGACAAAAAGTAAAGTTTGGTAAAGGTAAATGGAAAGTAACAAAAGGAAATTTGGTTATTGCTCGTGGAAACAAACGAGGATCATTATACATGGTGGAAGTACCTGCTGAGGAAAATATGAGCGTTCCTCAATACAAAGTTGGGTTCGTTGAGTCAAAGGGGCAAAAAAGGGTTCAATTTGCAAGACTGAAACCTGGTGCCAAGGTGATTCAAGCTGAGCGGGATTGGAGGTCTAAACCAGGTCAGAGGTTTAGTGACAGTGGGAGCACGGGGCGTGTTTCGGATATAGTCATAAAACAACATTGGGTTTTGAAGACCACTACTCCGATTGTTAAATTCTCTCCTGTAGATGTCTTGCTAAATGAGGAGATTGTTGATGATTCTCGGGTTATCTCTGGAGCTGGTGGATCGTGCATACCAGTTGAGATAGAGAATGGGTTGGAGCTCGGGGGAGCTTCAACTGTCCCCTCATGTACTTGATGAGAGGGGGTGCAACTAGGGGTTATGATGAAGTCTTAGCTGATGAGTATGAAGCTTGGAAGACTTTGGATATGAAGAATACTGGAGTTACTGGATCTGGGTTTCTTGGACGGCGTTTGTAGACTTTTGCAAAGCCTTCAAGTGGGAGATTGTTGGGTTGTGAAGGCTTTGGGCTGAACCGGGCTTGGTTCGGGCCTGTTTTCGCTGCAAACAGAAACAAGGGCAGCCGGCCCTAAGGCAATTAGGGTTATTTAGTTAATTCTTGGAGCCTAAGTTATTGCCTTAATTACTAACCCTAATCTAGCATTATAAATAGACCCATTGATGTAATTGTATTCTTTGAGCACAATAATAATATAAACCCTAGTTGCAGAGTGGACGTAGGTCACCTAGACCGAACCACTATAATTCTCTCGTGTCTACTCTTTCTTTTGTGTGATTGTGTGTGTTTGTTTGCTTCCGCTGGAACCTACTCTGATTGTGATACCTAACAAGATCGGAGTGGGGAGTATTAAAGGAGCGGATTAGGGAGGGTTAAAAAATAAAGACAATAACGAGTGGACGGAGAGGGGAGCGCGAAGGGTTAATTTTGTTTGTTTTTATTTTTAATTGGGCTTTTTAAATTTTTTTAACGTAAATCTACTTATTAAGGATCAAACATGTTACATTTGAGTTAAAGAGGACCAAAAGGGTGGGATCATAACTATAATATAAACATAACACAAGGACTATTCGTGTAATTCTTCCTAAAGTTTTTTATCATTTCTTTTAGAAACCAAAATAATAAATTGAAGTTTATAAAAATTGCTTTTTATCAGAATATATACAATGAATCTTTCAGAAGAAAGATGTTTTGACAAGTCAGATCAATCTTGTGAAAATAATTTGGATCTATTAGTTCAATGGTGAACTCAAATGAATCTTGCACAAGAAAGATATTTTAATTAACAAGTCAAGCAATCTTGTGAAACTATGTTCGATGTATTAGTTCAATGGTGAATTCTTTGGAAATGTTCCAATACATGTTTCTTGCTTTGAACAAATAACATAAGCGTGACAACACTACTACTAGTACTGATATATCAGTTATTAAAGTCTTTTTTATGTTATTTTCCCTTGTTCAAATGCATTATGTTAAGCACCTTAACTCCAACTATTTTGCTATAAATTAATCGAGAATTGATTCAAATAATAATAAAATGGGCATGCTATGCTAATAGATGCTATGATGCTTTTTTGGGTCAAAAGATGTTTGGATTTTGATAAACTCAATTCTTGTTAATAGCAATCAAAGGTGATCAAATATTCCAATATTTTCTTTTGGCCGACAGCAAACTCGGCAATGGAAGTTATCAAATCATGATCCCACTATGGATGGATTTAAGTTTGAGATGCTTATCTTTTTGTAGCTAATGTCTCAGCACACTGGCAGGCAAAGATATATCTTCAAGTCTTGTAAAATTTCATTTCATGGGATACCATATCTTTCTTTTAAACCATAATCTTTAACCCATCGTATCTATCTTTAAAACCATAATCTTTAACCTATCATATCCATCTTTAAAATCCAAATCCTACATCCTAGGATCATGTCCAAAACTCCAGGTGTCATCGTCTGTCTCATGCTACCTTCACCTACATTATTTTTGTGAACTTATAATCATTTGACCCAACGAGCCAGCCCATGACCCATATTAAGATGATCCATCACACCCAGATTCATATCAAAAAAAAAAAAAAAAAAGTTTACTTGTTTCAGAATGTTATAAAAGACTGCTTAAAATAAAACCAAGAGTTGGTGTACCAACAATGTAAGCATATTAAACCTCGAATCTTGAAGGTGGTTT
This sequence comes from Flaveria linearis, assembly GCA_024085815.1. Classification (NCBI taxonomy): domain Eukaryota; kingdom Viridiplantae; phylum Streptophyta; class Magnoliopsida; order Asterales; family Asteraceae; genus Flaveria; species Flaveria linearis. The sequence continues at coordinate 49,064,374 of CM044002.1, read as the reverse complement.
CATGAGATTGATTACATAGTTATATAGTAATGTAACCACTATAATGGATCAGAGATATGATTGGAATTGTTGTGTTTCATTGATTTGGTACATGCATATATAATGCTTACAGTTGAGAAATAGTAGGGAAGTTACAACAACTATGACTAGGTAATTTAGCTAACTAATGTGCACATGGGATAATGATGAATATAATAATTAAAGTGACTTATGTGGACGTAGTCGTAATACGCCCCCGCAAGATGGAGGATCCATTGGATACTCCAATCTTGGATCGAAACTTGATGAATGGTGTTCGGCTCAGCGGTTTAGTAAGGATGCCTGCAAGTTGGTCCGTGGAGTGAATGTGACGGACATGGAGTGTACCGGCTGCAACTTGCTCCCTAACAAAATGGTAATCTAAGGCTACATGCTTCATCCTGGAGTGATAAACTGGGTTAGCGCAGACATAAGTAGCCCCTGTGTTGTCGCAGTAAAGTGTAGGAGACTTGGACGTAGGTATCCCGAGTTCGGTAAGCAGTTGTTTAACCCACGTGAGTTCAGCTGCGGCATTGGCTAAGGCTTTGTATTCTGCTTCAGTTGAGGAGCGGGAAACAGACTTTTGACGAGCGGAGCGCCAGGATATAATGTTTGATCCGAGGTACAGTATGTAGGCTGTTGTAGAGCGGCCACACGTCGAGACACCACCCAATCGGAATCTGAGAATGCTGTGAGATCAAGTGATGAGCGACGGTTGAGGAATAGTCCAAAGTGGATAGTACCCTTGAGGTATCTTAGGACCCGTTTTAATGCTTGCCAGTGAAGATGGGAAGGAGAGTGCATGAACTGTGACAATTTGTTGATGGCAAAGGAGACATCGGGACGTGTGTAAAGGCTAGATATTGTAAGGAACCGACAAGTTCACGATAGGCTGTTGGATCAGCAGGGGGAGCACCATCATCGGCTTGTAGGGGGCGGAGGAGCTCATAGGGGTAGGGACTTCCTTAGCACCGTCCATGTTGAATTGAGTGAGAAGGTCCTGAATGTGACGATGTTGGGTGAGAAAGAGACCATTCGGTGTGGAGATCACTTCAATTCCCAGAAAGTGGTAAAGGGGGCCAAGGTCTTTGAGGGAAAATTTTGTGGAAAGGATGGCAACAAACTTGTCGAGAAAAGTGGGATTGTTCCCCGTGATCACAATATCATCAACGTAGACCATGAAGTAAGTAGTGATGTCAAGATGGTGATAGATGAATAACGATGGATCTGCATGGGACTTTTTGAAGCCGGATTGGAGAAGAAAGTTGGCAAGCTCGTTATACCAAACACGAGGTGCTTGTTTAAGGCCATATAGAGATTTTCAGAGTTTGCATACATGGAAGGGAAGTTGAGGATGGACGTAGCCCGGTGGTTGGGTCATATAGACTTCCTCTTGAAGTGTACCATGAAGGAATGCATTGTTGATATCAAGTTGACAGAGTGGCCAATTCCTTGAAACAGCAATCGAGAGGATTGTGCGGATGGTTACGGGTTTGGTGACCGGGCTGAAGGTGTCAAAGTAGTCCCGACCATGTTCTTGAAGATAGCCTTTGGCCACTAAACGTGCTTTGTATGTCTTAATGGAGCCGTCGGGGTTCCGTTTGATGCGAAATAGCCATTTGCAGCCAATGGGTTTTTGCACAGGTGGGGGAACAAGCTCCCAAGTGCCATTTTGGAGAAGAGCATTGAACTCATTCTCCATTGCCTTGCGCCACTGTGGATCTTTAAGAGCTTGGGTGTGGGTGGTGGGTGTGATTGTTGGTGGGACGGGATGGAGAGTAGAGGTGTTGACAAACTTGTCATTGAAGTATTTCTGATTGGGTTTGCGATGGCTAGTGGGAGGTGGTGCAGGAGAGGGATGAGTCGGTTGTTGGTGAGATGGTGTGGGAGGCTCATTGCTACTGGAAGAGTGGTGAGAGTTAGTGGTGGGAGCTGTTGAGGGAGTTTGATTAGTGGATGATGGAGTGGTTGTTGTTTGAATAGCTGATGGTTGAGTATGCGTAATAGGAATGGTAGGAGGGACTAGTGAGGTGGACAGTGGAGGGATTTGGTGGGTTTGGTTTTGTTGGGTGGGGTTTGGAGTGTGTAAGTTATTAGGTGTATGGGCAAAGATGTCAGGGGTAGCAAGTGGGGAAGTGGGTGAGGTTTGTTTGTAAGGAAAATGATCTTCAATAAATTGCACATGACGAGAGTGAAACAATTTGTGAGAATCAAGGTCATAGCATTTATATGCATATTTTGACGTGAAATAGCCAAGAAAAACACACCTAGATGACCGAGGTTGGAGTTTGGAGGTAGCATATGGACGGAGCCACGGGTAGCATAAACATCCAAAAGGTTCAAGTTTAGAGTACGTGGGAAGGCGATGGTAAAGGAGTTGGAACGGGGTTTTGGAGTCAAGAATGGGGGTGGGCAGTCGGTTGATTAAGTATACGGCAGTTTGGAATGCATGTGTCCAGAACTTGATGGGAAGGTTGGCAAAGTGTAGCAAGGATAAACCGGTTTCAACAATGTGACGATGTCGACGTTCTGCAACACTGTTCTGTTCCGGTGTATGTGGAGGGGTGGTGAAGTGAGAGATACCCATGGTTTGGAGTTGTGAGGTTAAGCCTTGGTATTCCCCTCCATTATCAGTGAAGATGGAGATGAGAGGTGTTTGAAAATATTTTTCCACAAGTGTTTTGAATTGTGGAAATAGAATGGCCACATCCGATTTCTTTTTCATTGGGTACAACCACACATACTTGGAATAATAGTCAACAAATATCACATAGTAAGAGTAGTTATCAACAGATTTATGAACCTGGCCCCAAACATCCGAATAAACAAGTTGTAATGGTTTTGTTGCTGTGAGTGAATTTGTACCAAATGGTTGTTTATGACTTTTATTAATGGAACAAGATTCACAATGAAAAGATTTATTGGACTTAACATCAAATTTGAAACCAAGTTGCGAAACAAGGGAATGTAAAACACGAGTAGATGGATGACCGAGCTTGTGATGCCATTCAAGTAAAGAAGCTTTTGTGGTGTGATGAATTTGTGGGAGAGCTTGAACAACAGAAGTGTAGATATCTCCATGGTTTTCACCCCGCATGATTGGCGCCCCCGTGCGAAGATCCTTGATAAGGAAATAAGATGGAAATAATTCAACAGAAACATGGTTAGTATGACAGTTTTGCGACAGAGACGAGATTTTTTCGTAAGTTTGGAACGTAAAGAACATTTGGAAGAGATAGGGGACGATGTTGTGTGTGTAAATATGTGTTACCAGTATGGGTGATTGGATGTCCTGTACTGTCGCCAAGTATGATCTCATCAGGTCCTCCGTATTCAGAAAGGGTGTGGAGAGTCGATCTGTCAGAGGTGACGTGGTGTGACGCTCCGATGTCAAACAGCCATGATGGTGATTCTTGAGCCGAGCGGGATGTGGTGATATGAGCAACGGGATTGGAGGTTGTGTCGTGGTTGATGGTGACGTTGTTTTCTTTCAAGAACCTCGCGAGTTTCCTGCAGTCTTTAGTTGCATGCCCTGGAATGGTACAAAACTGACAGAATGTTGTGGATTTTGGTGGGCGATGTCCAGGGCCTGTTGTGGTACGATTTGTGCGGTAGTTTCCCGTGGGAGTAGATTTGGTATTGAATGATCGTTGGTGAGATCGATGTTGGTGTGGGTTTTGACGTTGGGTGTAGTTGGCAGTGACAATGGATGGAGCATTCGTGGCCTCAGTTTCTTTGAGCGCTCACTCAAAATCAACCAGCTTGTCAAACAAGGTAGGGTATGTGATCGGAGTGTCACGTATTTTTAGTGCCGCAACAACCGGTGTATATTCCTCACCTAGTTGGTTTAGGATGTGCACTATTAGGTCTTCTTCATCCACTGGACTCTGGGCTAAGGCAAGTTCATCCGCAATGCTCCTCATTTCTTGGAGGAATTCTGATACGGGTCGATTTCCTTTAGGATTTTTGGCAAGGTTTGATTTCAGCGAGATGACTCGGGAGCGTGAGAGGCTTGCAAAGCTGGTTGTCAAGCGTTCCCAGGCTTCACGAGCCATAGTGGCGGATGAGATGATTGGTTGAATCGGTGGCAAGCAGCTGCCAAGTAGGGCACCAGGATGATTTGATCTTGACGAAACCATGTAGTATGATCGGTGTTGGTTATCTTCTTTGCTGGATCCAAGAATTCAACAGGAGGTTTCGATGTGCCTTCAATGTGTTGGAGCAGATCAAGGCCAATTAGAGTTGTAAGGATTTGTTTCCTCCATACAGGGAAGTTGGAGGAGGTTAATGGGGTGGAGAAATGGGTGCCAGCAATGAGGTGGGTGATTGTAGATGATGTTGATGATGAAGTCGACATGATGGTGATGGTGGATCGGGTTTACTCGTGAGAGTTTGATGGAGGCTCTGATACCATATAATGGATAATGGATCAGAGATATGATTGGAATTGTTGTGTTTCATTGATTTGGTACATGCATATATAATACTTACAGTTGAGAAATAGTAGGGAAGTTACAACTATGACTAGGTAATTTAGCTAACAAATGTGCACATAGGATAATGATGAATATAATAATTAAAGTGACTTATGTGGACGTAGTCGTAATAACCACGAATTTTATTTGTATATAATAAAAATATGTAAATATAATAATGGTTTCAACCGTTTCATGATCAACGTAAGTTACATGAAGAAATTTAACCACAAGGTTCAACCTTAAAATCTGAAATTTATACACGCGTTATGCTTCTCTTTTGCACGAGTACTAATAATAACATAGATTTCTGGTTTTCAATTCAAAAGGACCAACTTCAAACGACCACATTACCAAAGTTTTAGGAATTACTCTTTAGACTTTCTGGATGACAACTGAATTAGCAAGGCCGGCCTGCTCAATGGTCTGGTCTGGATCAGTGAGTAGTATGGGTGGGAACCCAACCGTCTGCAGCTGATAAACCCTTGCACCATCTGGTCTAGATGCATTAATGAAGGCTCGAATATCTGCAACAGTGTGATGGTGGTTAAAATGGCCAATTATCCGACTACCATCAGCCAATCTTAGCTGAATGGGAGTTGACGGTAATGTGTTGTCCACAACAACACCGCCAGAAGGAGGAGTGGAGTCGGCGGCAGCATTTGAAGTATTAGCACCTGGTGCTGCTTCATCTGTGTTCCTGCCTAATGTTCTTCCAACACCTTGAAATGCAACTGTTGCCACCACGGGTTCCTACAAGATGAACACAAATCATGAAGCTCTAAAATGCTGATTTCAGAGCAAGCAGACTAAAATCATGTAGTACTATGTATTACAGTGATAAGAGGCAAGAATTAACACATGCACTGAATTGTACCAAAAAGACAGAAAACAATTTTTATAAGTAAAACACGAGAGGAAGAAAGACTCACAGTATGATTTTCATCCCTCCTTATCAGATTGACGTGAACAGAGGATCTTCTATCTGCAGGCTCAAGTTCTCTTGGACACTCGGATTTTTTGATGCTCTGCGTAAATATTGCCCAAAAACTTAACATTATGTCGAAAATCAGAATTTACAGGTTAGATGTGGAAGAACGAGTACAAGTTGGAATTTCATAAATAATTAACACATGCAAATACTAAAAAAGATATAATTATAAATATAAATATTTTTTAAATAAAGAAAACTATGAAGGTTGTTATGCATTTAAATACACTTTAATCAACTTTCAACCCATTGGGCTATTTCAATTTGGAGCCAAGTTTTTTAGTTTTTACCATCCCACCCAATGAGGACACAATAGCAACTATATAGTGGGTAAAAATTGCCACCTTTGACTCAGAAAATTGGTATATTCATTGTATTTACCAACCTCAAGGAAAGGTGCATTTTCAGGGTCATCCAGCCTCCTCAAAGGCCCATCATTAACAGTAAAACCATTTCTCCAGAAAACAATGTTGTGGACCACATGCTGGGGTTGTTCAGGAGCAGCTGGGGCAGGGACTGGCTCCCCAGTCAGTGATCTTGCGGTGCCTGTAAAACTTGAAGAAGGACGAACATTTTCTATGGGTCCCTCAACACCACCTAATTGCCTCGCTTGATTAAATATTTCATCCACATCATTACGCTTAGTAGGATCTTGGACAAGCATACCACTGCAATAGCATTATGAACAATGTTAGTAATACTCATACACCATGCACCCTCGCCTATGTATATGTTACACTGTATTAAGTATTATAACATAACCAAAGGGCATGTAGTCCAGGGGTATCAAGGTGTTGAAATGGTGTCCCTCCCAAGTGATTGAGGGTTCAAGTTCCATTGTGGACAATTGGTGTAGATTTAAGAGTATTATAACATAACCAAAAAGCACAGGGGCGCTGTCTTCCATTGAATCATTCACACACAGGTGCAACCATTTAGGGAAATACATACAACCATGCACCTCATACAACAAAGAACATAAAAAGAATGGTTTTTGGCTCACTAAAAAATCAAGTAAGGAGTGGTTTAAGAGAGAAATGAACACAAGACTTTAAACCCATTTACCATTGTAGAGGCTGATGGTCTAGACTCTAGAGTTTGGCCCATAATTTGAGATGGAAAATGGAAAGTCTTTGTAGCCTGTTCTCGCAGGTTTTAGCCTGTTTTAGCATCTTACTACGATCCACGAGAGGGAAAACAAAGATGAAATCGTGGCCCTTGAATGTATTAGAGAGAAAACATGGATCTTCACCTTGTGACCAAGGTATTTTAAAGAGAGAGTACTCCATACTTGCATTAGTTAGCATAGTAACACGTGTTTCCATAACTAACAAGCTGTTCTATAGAAGGTAAATAATTAGTTCTACTAAAGATAAATAATTATTTCTACTCCAAAAATGTTACCATACTACCTAAATGGTAATTAAATCAAGCATATCATCAATTCAATACGAATACAACTATACATACAGGTAAGTAGGTAACAATACAAACAAACAACCAAACAAACCCAGTATATCCCACTCAAGAGCAGGGTTTGGGAGGGGTAGGTAGGTAACAATAGTAATCTACAAATAATTAGCTCCTTACCAATGTATAGAAGATTAGCATATGATAGTTCAGTCTAGATTTGATGATCAAGATAAGTTATTTAATATTAAGTATTAACCATCTTGGGAAGAGGCAGTTGCATATCCAATATTGTTTTCCATTCTTGTTCTTGTATTATATCTTTGGGTTCCTATAGGCAATGTGCTGAGGCAGCTACCTGGGTAATCGGAAGAAGAAAAAAGGACTCTAAAACAACTGACATATGCATGAGAAAACACATTTGCAATGGATTTTGATCAATGATGAAGGCCATAATGTGGCAAAGAAACTTAATTTAAGTACAGAGGTGTATCTATCCTTCTTAGGGAATACGGAAGTGGATATCAAAATTGGATAAAGCGCTAATTTTGCAATTTCCTATCAAACTAATGATAAAAAGAAACTCTTTATTTGACAGTCAAAATCCATGTGTTTTGTAGAAATAAATGCACCTAAAGCTTAAAAAAATGCACCTAAAGCTTAAAAAAATGCACCTAAAGCTTAAAAAAATGCACCTAAAGCTTAAAAAAATGCACCTAAAGCTTAAAAAAATGCACCTGAAGCTTTAAAACAAAAAATCCTCTATCTCTCACACAAACTTTAAAGATGAGTGAGCGTACACGCCATTCCGCTATAACAAGCTCCTAAATCTACACCAAAACGACCACCTTTTACATTTGGGTATATCTTGCCCAATTAACATAACATGTATTGTGGTAATACATATATAGTTAATGTGTATACCAATCTTTGATATATTTGTAGTAAGGTATCCACATCTAAAGCTTTATCTAGCATAGAATACTAAAAAACCAGCATCCAATTTTTCACAAACTCAAAGCTGGTGGTAGTCTATTACATACAAATGCTCTTGCATTACTTGATATTGAAACTAAACTATGTTAGCAAAACTAAAAAAACACAACTTTATGGGATATCTAACTATACAGCTCCATTATAAACCTAGTTTATCAACATAAGACAAAATCATCCTTCTGATTATCAAGCAACAACATTTACAAGCAAATCTGCAAACAACTTTAAGCTTGATCCATTATTTCAGAACTTATCCATAAATCAGTCTGCCGCTAATGTTGGATATACATTCTTCAGACTCCACACTGGTGAAACTTTTGATTATTGAATCTTAACTAAGCAAACAGTTTTCTACCTTACCGTAAAACTTCTGAAAATCTGTTAGAAAAAAACAAAACTTCTGATGGCAACAAACCTTTTACAAATATAGTAAAAAAACCCACAAGTCCTAGCATGTCATACACAAGTCCAACATATTACCCAGGTTCAATTCAAATAAAGAAAAACACATCAAAGCTCAGGTGCATGGAAGTGCAATCCACATATCATTAGGAGAAAGTCAAAGCCAGTGGTACTCTAAAATAAAGCCACGATTATGGGGTGTTTGGATGTGTGTTCAAATTGATCGTTGTGACTTGAAGGCTTAAAGCTATAGTATTGTTTTTCAATCCTTGGATAAGAGTGATTATAAGTATTTTGATTATTTAGAATTAACACAATCAGTTATAGAATATTGCATTGAGATAAAGTTATAAATAACCCATCCCCCTCTCTCAAATCAAGCAATCAACTAATTATCTGATTTCAGTTCACTAAGTTGCAACATCAAAATACACATTCATACATCCAAACAAGTGGTCATTACAAGTCCACAACCAAATCCGTAGCTACAAGCTCTCGGGTTCCAAAGCCCCCTTCCTCTTAAGCCCTAATGGTTTAAACAACACAACCCAACATGTACTCATAATACTGAATTCTCCACAGTGGCCTGTACTTCCCATATAATAAAAGCCTCCATATATAACACAAAAGGTATTGATTTCTATAAAAAAACAACTTCTTATGTTGTAAAAGAAACCAAAGCTACAGTCTTTCTACAGTATCCACGATCTTTCTACAATTCCCTCAACTTATAGGCCACAAAACATGAGATGAACGATAAATACGATGAGAAAGAGCAAAAAGGAAGTAACTGGAAGTTTGAGATAGGATGATGGAGTAGCAAAAGGTGATGAGTAATATGTATATATATCTAGGGCTTGTGAGTGTGAACCTTTTTTCGCCGCCGGTATAGTACTCCTGAGGACCATCGGAGTCGCTGTCGGAATCATTGGCAGATGGGCGATTCAAATCGGATAGGGTCCGGATCCCACCGGGTCGACTCGTTGAGGGTTTCACCGGCTTCTTGTCGCGAGATGTCATGGTTTCTTCAAGGTTCCGCAGTGCGAGGTAACTCGATTCACAAGAAACAAAGAGATGAAGGGTGTTTGGATTTTAATATTATGCCGGTGTTTGGAGCGCTGACTTTTAACTTATTATTATATATATTAAAGATATAAACTTTAGCTACAGTATCAACCCATTCCTCCTCCCCACAATTCCACCGCCCCTTCAGCCACCGTCGCCACCTCGCCGTCGCCACCTCGCCACCTCGCCGTCGCCACCTCGCCTCCGTGGCCACCTCGCCCCCGTCGCCACCGCCCCTTCGGCCTGTCGCGACCCAACAACCACCCACAAGAACCAAACGGGTTAGCACCATTGAAACCTAGATTGTATTGTCGTCGAGGGTTTACAGCAAAATCTGAATTTCTGCAACACCAACTTCGATTCGCAACAAAGATGGAGTGGGAAGCCGACGAGAAAGAAGTAAAAGCCGCCGGAGCTGAGCTTCTGCCCGACGGACGAAGGGGTCTCCGCATTCATGGCTGGGAGATCGAGTCCACCAATCGTTCTTGTCTCACATCCCTCAACCTCCAATCGTACTTTCCCTTAATTCTACTTACATTGATTAGTGTTATTCTTGAAAAATCGTTTTTTGTTGGGTTTAAACTTTAAAGCATGTTGATTTGTGAGGTTAATGGTGCGTATGAAGTTGTTCTAGTGTTTTAGTATGTAAATTTTTAGGCTTTTTTTAGAGGGACTTTATCAGACATGTTTGTTGATCAGTTTTGGAGTTTTAGGGATGGCAGAGTGATCGTGTACTGATGTTGTTATGATCATACCATGTTTCTGTATCAAAATATTGAAATGTATGAACCTGGTAGGCTAGGTGTTTGATATTATGTAGGGTGGCAGAAGTTAGAAATCTTAAGTTGACTGTTGATTTGTGATTAACAAGTGTGGAGAACGAAATAGAAGGTAGATATGTTTTAAGGGAACTAGAAAGTGAGTGATTTGATAGTTCTGTTTACTGTATGTTCTTTTATCTTTTTGTTTGGGAGTAGGGAATGATGAACTTAGAATGAGGTTTTTTGGTGGTTATGACTAATGAGGTGATGTGTGCGTTATGTTGTTAGAAGTTGTTGTATAGATATTTGTTAAAAACAATCCTGGCTAAATTCTTGATAAGTTTTTATCGTTTTTCCTTAATATGGTTTGCAGATGGGAAGAAAAGCTTGAGACATCCCACTTGCCGGAAATGATTTTTGGGGACAGTTTATTGGTTCTTAAACACATGACCAGTGGACTCAAAATTCACTTTAATGCTTTTGATGCTTTAGTTGGCTGGAAAAATGAACCCCTCCCGCCAGTTGAAGTTATGGCAGCGGCCCAATGGAAATTTAGAAGGTTATCCTGTGTTTTCTTATTTGTAGTTGATACTTGATAGGTCCTTAAGATGATCAATCGCAATAAGCGATTAGGTGTTTGTTGGATGAGTTCCTATATCATTTTGAACTCTTACTATTTTTGCAGCAAACCCTTTCAGCAAATTATTCTAGACTATGATTACACTTTCACCACGCCGTATTCTGGCAGTGAAACTGTTGAGGTAAATCCACAGTTATTTTCCCCATCTCTATCCGTATAACCTAATGATTCTTTATGCTGTTATATTAATGATCAGACTAGCAGAGGAACAGGCTTTGAGGGAAACACTCGTCTTAAATGGGATGATTGTGAAGAACAAATTAATGTGGCTGCATTGACAGCAAAAGAGCCTATTCTCTTCTATGATGAGGTTGGTTATACTTATGAATATTGTATCTTCTGGCATCTTTCTCTCTCTTTATAAGCAAAACTTACTTTATGCTAGGTGATTTTCTATGAGATGAGTTGGCTGATAATGGGGTCTCACTTTTAACTGTGAAAGTTTTGGTGACGGAAGGTATCTATTTTTTTTTATTCAAAACCTGCTCAATTTGATGCATTTTGTGAAACATGAAAACCTTCTCTCTAGCATAATATCACTTTGTTGTCTGTCCATAGAAGACTGAAATTGATTTTCGTTTATTGGTTATTTAGGTGCAACTGATCTGATGGTCTTCTTGGTTTTGCTTAAAGTTTAAGGTATGATGCTTACCGTTCATCACAGCGTTTCTTGAATCATCATTATTTTAGAGACCCTTCTTGATATTAGTTGACTATGTTATTTGTTCAAGCTTGTGAACTGATGATATAAAGCTCTAGCTTACAATCATGTTTTGCTACTATATCCGTAAGAGGAGGCGTAGTGTGGTGTAAGGGTTATGGCGAGTCAGTTTGCTATATTGTGCTTAGTTTAAAACTCCTATCGTGTATATAGGTTTAATTACATATAGTTGCATTTTGCTTTTCCTTATTTAGAGTAAATGCTACGCTTTTGCAAATAACTAACAGCCATATGAATGCTAAATCAGATTCGGTGATTAAGAAAAGAGGTCGCCCTCCTCTTGCCTTTTACAACTCTACTTCAGATAATACCAATCAGTTGCAGTGCTTATTTTCCAAAGGTTTGTCACTTCTTCCTAAAAACACGTGTGCTAATTGTTTTCATACTCAGTCAAGCTTTTGATTTAAACAACAACCCTATATAGCATCAACCAACCCTTTTTAATGTGAATAGTATGGTGACGCTAGCATGTTGGTTTGGCAGGGTTAGTGGACATGGTTATGGTACTGCATATATGTCCTTTATGGCTAGCCAATTAACTAACATATGTTGCTAATGCTGCCTAAATTAGTTAGCAATTTAGCATAACATACAGCTCGAGTACAACTACTTAATCAGTTTTCATGCTTACATTTTACTATTATAGCCACAATTTAGCATGAAGAAAGTGCTTAACTGGGTGTCGTTATCAGAAATTCACCGATGTTTTTGAATTTTGGCTACATATACTACATATATAAAAAAATTTCATGGGGTAGGGTGACACCCATCCCCTGTATGTGCGTCTGTCTTTGGTTGACTTTCTGGTCCAATGACATGAGAGTAACGGTTTAAACATGGAATTTTAAAATCTTAGGTTTAAAATTAATTAAATGAGGTTTTTCATAATGGTATGCTTTCTCGTTAATTTTTAAAAAATTAAAAAGTTCTTTTATAATGTTTGATAATGTAATAATTGTGAGAGAATTAAACTAATAAGTCACTCCATACTAACTTCTATTTTTAAAAGCAATCCAAAACACCCCCTATATAATAACTAGTTTATACCGTGGTCAGATAGTTTTAACTATTTTTATTTTTATTCTAAATTATATATATATATATATATATATATATATATATTTAAGATCAAAGTACAACTTGAGTATATATATATTTAAGATCAAAGTACAACTTGAGTAACTTATTAGTTAAGAACGACCAATTACATCCGATAGTATTTTGATGATTAGGAAATACTTATATGGTTAAAATGATGATACAAGAATAGTGTAATCTTTATGCTTTAAAGCAATAAATTATGAGGTGTATTATCTATATACTAGTTTCATCCATTCAACTTGGGTTCTTTAATGGCTTTTTTAGTGTTGCTAATCGGTATTTCACGAAATCCTGATAAAATTAAAGAGAATTTAAACTGAATTTTAAATTATTTAAAATGCAAAATTGAAAGTCAAATTTGAACATGTACTTTAGGGCGAGGTCTTGATCTGGCTGTCTATGAAGCATCTTCCTACTTTTGCGATAGGACTAATTTTAAAATTAAAAGAGAAAAATATATTTTTGGCGGTATCTTGATTAATCCAAACAAAATTACTATCTTTTTAAGATGAAAATACAAGTCATTTAACTTGAAAGTATAAAACTGACAAACTACTCTAAAAGAACCACATAGCAATGAAAACGGTAATTGTTGAATTACTGAAACATGAAAGCGTACCTTGCTGCTTAAATAACGTAACAGATCAAATAGTTTTAAAAGCCAAAAGCAAACATTAATTTCTAAGCGTGACTTAATACAATAGTTGTTCCTATAAACACATGAGATAAGCCGGGTATACTATGTCATTTTGAGATAAAGAACATCCGCCTACTGAATAAAGAAAATGTCTTAATCCAAAGGCAAGGAAAATATAACATAGATGAATTTTTGATAGTCCATCGATAAGTACTACAACAATTAAATGCCTATGTAAACAATTGATTGGAAAAAGATGAAACCACCAGTAAGAATATAATCATCTCATTTGTTTTTATTTGGCATTCCAAACACATTAAAATATATATACTGAAATTAAAATAAGGTTCCTAATCTATTGTTGTAGAATGAAACTGAAGCTAGTGTTATTTTGTATCTTATCCACTGTTTGATGTGAACACTCCCATAACTTCTTTTGTAAAATCCGGTAAGCAAACATATATAAGTATCGTAATAGAAGGGTCTCATCAACATTAATTTAACAAAATCATTAATAAATGATTTTATGGTACCATAGCAGGTTTTGTTGTACAGTTTCAAAATGAATGGTAGAAAGATAAAGTATTTAGTTGCTTGGTTGCATCAGCAATGCGACAATGCTCATTTCCACCTAAAAGTAATATAGAAACAAATCATTATATTAGTTTGTTGATAGTTTTAGAAAGATGTTGACAATATAAATATGAGATTGACTTAAAGTAATGCATCACAAACCAGCAAAAGTATCAAGATACTTCTTTTCATTTACATGATATATTTATGATCCATACAAGAACTAAAAGAAATAAAACTTGACAAATAAAAGCTGTTTTATGAGTTTCATGTTCTACAATATATTACACCGCATATCTCTCTATCACAAATGGGTTTGAATCAGCAGTCTTGCCAACATACAATGTGTATTATATATTTATATATGATAAACCATAATAAAGATTACACACACTAAATATTCTCATAATTCATGTAAAGTAAGATAGACGAGGATTATTATGAATCAATTACTACTTACCCATCAACATAAACCATGGCATCATTCGTGACAGGATCTCAGCCTCTCGGTTGATCAATTAGATTATGTTTGCAGCGGATTTAGCACATTAATTAGCAATTAAAGCAAGAACATAAAAGATATTTCAATTAAAAGCATAAACATAGAGAGAGAAGAGTTCTGCGAAACAATAAATGTTCTATTGGTCGCACGTTTCGGCAATTAAAACAGTATGGTTACCCATCCTTTTATAGGCGGCAAAAGGATGGGCAGATGTCCTTTCTCTGACATCACTGAATATTCAAATTACAACTGACAAAAACATAAAACTACTGAAGATGTCAACAACTGACATCTTCTTACAAAAGTTCCTAAGTACTGACAAAAATAAACTACTGACACTATAACAACTGAAGAACATGCTCTTCAGTTGTTGTACAACTACTGAAACAAAATAAACTACTGAAAAAGAAAACCACCACAACAACTGAAGAAGACTTCTTCAGTTGTTGTGACAAACTCTAAGTCTTCAGTACTTGGTCTTCAGACTTGGCTTCGGAAGATGTAACAGCTTCGGAAGATGTAACTTCGGAAGATGTAACAACTGATGACTTCAGTAGATATCATCAGTTGTCTTCAGTCTTTTTCTTCAGACTTTGCTTCGGAAGATCGAACAGCTTCGGAAGATGTAACAACTGATGACTTCAGTAGATATCATCAGTTGTTGTCTTCAGTCTTTGTCTTCAGACTTTGTGCTTCGGAAGAAGATCAGTTCTTTAGTTCTTCAGCTTTTGATACTTCAGTACTTGGTCTTCAGTACTTGAAGTCTTCAGTACTTGAATGATCAGTACTTCAGACTTCAGTACTTGGTCTTCAGTACTTTGGAGTCTTTAGCTGTTGTTCTTCAGTTCTTTGATCTTCAATCTTTGTTCTTCAGACTTTGTCATAACAGCTGAGGCTGGGGCTAAGATGCTCTCGAGTCTGACATTCAAGCAAGAGAACACTGTAACTGATGGGAGTCTTCAGTAGTTGTTGCAGTGACATGTGGGACTTAGAGGTTTTCCTGATCTTGGCTCATTGGTTCTTTTGGTCCAACAATTCGTATTGTTCCATCATACAGTTGAAAGATCTTGCACTTGTCTTATGCATAGCTAATTTTGTATGTTAGCCACACCATTATAAAAAATAGTCTCATCTAAATTCATAAATACTTGTTAAAAGTGAATTCATGAATGTACCAAAAATTCCATGGGTTTCATATAACATTTATTTTATTGAAGATAAGATCATAAAGAGGAGTAGATAATCCCTGAAAAAACCTTAAGATATCTTTGTTATCTTCAATTTAATCATGCATTTCAGGTGTTATCTTTAATTTCAATAAATATACCATGAATGAAGAAGACCTTTAAAGTTTAAGGTCAAATGCCTTAAAACTAATATGCATTCTCATAAAATCGTATGTGTATACTTTGTTCTTAAACAGATCAAGAATCAAAAGCTATCACCTTCTTCATCTTCATCTGTGTCACAAAGGAAAAAAAGTCCATATGTGACCTATTAAAATTAATTTATTATTATAGCAAATTTACACTATAATACAGATGCATATCAATTTATACCTTGATTTTTCGTCTGAGAAAGGGATTTAGGTTTCGTCTCGATAGTTGTCGACTTTTCTTGGAAATCAGATCAACGAAGACGAAGAACGTGTGAGGTGGTCTAGATGGATGTCTTCATTTGGGAACCGGAAGAAGGTCTAATGACTTCACGATCTAGAGAGCTTTCTTTCTGTTCTCTCACACAACCAAGAGGTTCTAGTCATTGGTTCTGAGAGAAAGAAAATGAGAGAATGTGGTGTATTGTATTCAGCATCATCAGTTTTGTGGGAGTTCTAACCGCCGACGTGGGAGAACAGCATAGAATTCCTTAACCCCTCAAATATCTGGAGAACATGGAAAGAGAAGGGAGGCAGCCGCTGGTAACCTCCATACCATTCACCAACCGCCTAATTTAAACGGTCAAGATCGAAAGTACGTAGGTTTCAACGGCTCAGATTAAACAAAAATGTGTAACCGTTATGCAACAACCATATAGGATTTTGGAATTTGATATCTTCGTTCTGTATTTTTAATGGTATCAATACCGATCGGTATTGAACTGACAAAATCGGTAAGATAGTCGGTTCGCTTTTTTACCTATTTTCGGTATTGGTATTTTCCGGTATGGTACTAGTTTGGTACTAGTATGGTACCGATATCCCTAGACCGCACCTCTAACCACTTCTACAGAAACTCATAACTGAAAAATCTACTGGCTCAACCCGGAGTATTTTTGCTCTAATGAAACTCAGAACTAAAAACCTTATTTTAATTGTCTTTGAACCTCAACTCAACCACTTAAGTTCATCGATAGTAATCAACTTTATCTAATATCACAAGAGGGATTTTTTTTTATTTCTACACAATACTAACTTTTAATTTACCTTCTGTTATTTTTGGACTCTCATTTTTAATTTTATCATTAGGCTCTCAACCCAAATAACATGACATTGTTTTTGCTTTGTTATTTGGACTTTGGAAAGTGAAAGAGAAAAAAAAAACATATTTCTATTATTAAGGTATTTCAATGCATTTGTGTCTTTATGCTTTGCTCTTGCTTATGTACGTATGTATTTCGTTCATGGTTTGTTTTAATCTTCATTTGATGCGAGTAAAATTGAGAAATGATACGACTCACTAGTGCATAGAGAGTTACGTTTTGTACAACCTTAGATTACCCATAACAAAAGGGGATGTGATGAAGGTGACGGAATGTGGATTGTAGAGGACAGGGAAACTAAGAAAAGTGAAAGTGTTAACACATATTTATCCATTTAAAAACATTTTGAATATCCACAAGTATAAACTAGATGCATGAAATTTTATAAGTACATTGTAAATGAATCTAAAATTCACGCATGCACTCTAAACGTCAAAAAATTAAGAATCGAAACTAATAATAAACAAGAAATATCACTGACTGTTCACAAAAGTTCTTTAAACTCTCTATAACTACTATATATTTCATAACTATAAACAAGAAAAGAGAACCTTTTAGTCACATTACACTAACGCTCATCACATCTTTAATAGACTGGTGAGAACTGAAACACACCAAATTTTTTTTATATAAAACACTTTCACAATTTATATCAGAGCATTGGTCTCAGTTCACAACAAAATTTGTCACTCGTAGTTACATGTCATTTCTCAACTTATATAAAGTATTACATGAAAAATAACGTTTACAAACTTTTTCTACAACATGTATTATATTAGATATTAAACGAGGGTAGGGTTCCTTCGTCAGTCCAGTCATGTCCATGAAGCTTTAACCATTTATGGGTGCTTTACATGAAAATATTTAAACATGTTTTTATTAGCTTTCGCTAAGTAAGTACACCTTTTTAATCCAAAAACATATATATATATATATATATATATATATATATATATTTGAGATTTAACACCCAAAATTATTTTTATTTAAATCATCATAATTTCTTAGGAATTCAACACCCGAATTCCTTGTGGGTTTATTTTTAACCCTTGAGTATTATTAACTCTTTTTTATATATGTGGAGTTCACCACCCAAACCTTTTGGGATTTCAACACCCGAAATCCTTACATATATTTAACTCATTTTTTATATATGTGGAGTTCAACGCTCAAACTCCTTGGGATTTCAACACCTGAAATCCTTACATATATTTAACTCCTTTTTAAACTATCAATACATATATTTGGACCCGTAATCATATAAATCATACCCTCATAATCATATTTATCATAATAAATAAACCTATAGCACATGTAATTAAACATGTTTCATCTTCACAGAATTCATACAAACTTATAATAAACCAAACATATATCATGTAATTAAAATGTAACAAAAATTAGTTGCGGGTCAGTGTACTTACCTCCTAGTATGACTAACTTGGGTGCAGAATATAACCCACTAATTATTCTGACCAAAACTGTCCACAATTCTTATGTTATGTTATTCAAAGTCTTACACTCAAACTCACTCGTATCTTACTCCACTTGATTGCTATTTGTGTTCATATTTATCTACACATTGAGGCGGCTACATCCCAATGCAAACCGATTTCACCATTTGATAATATTTGTACTCTTTATTAACATATTAAATAAGTCTTTTATTTGAAAAATATGAGCCGACATAACAAGCCTTCAAGATGAAGTTTCTTAATTTGCTTTTATTACTTTAATATACATATATATATATATACACTAGTATAGACCCGCGCGCGTTGCGGCGCATGTGTCATGTTAATTTAGCGAAGGTGTTTGTATACATTCATTAGAGGAGGCCAAAGCAAACGTCCTGTTAAAATTGTTTTGAATATTCTTTAAAAAGGGAAAAGGTTATGTTGTTTATTGTAGTTGTAGTTTATCGTTAATTCTTTTTATTTGGAATAAAGTGAAATGTTTTACTTATGCATTGACATAAAAAGTATCTTCAAACATGATATAGTAATACGATAGAGGGGAAGTTTTGTTGTGTTTTTGTGTTCATGGTTTGTCGTATGCCTTGCACATCTCGATTATCTCCTCCATATGGGTCGTCCACCATTCGTCGTCCCAATCTGGTGTAGTACCCTCCTTCTGGTCAGCATCTGGTATTGTGTTGGATGTGGAGAGGTGCTGTTGTTTCTTCTCCTCCTTTATTGGTGTCATTATTTCGTTGGACTTGTTGCTGTAAGGACATAACATTGGGTTAGATATATATATGTGCATGAAATTGTAAAAATGCATACATGTTTGTGTATTTGTTATAGTGGAGGGTAATAGTGTTTTGTGCGTACCAGTTGGTGTTGTTGGGTGGTATTTTTTGTTCTCAGTCGTCATTGGTTTGTCATCCTTTAAATGTTTCGGAGGGGAGTTTGGACGGGCCCTTTTTTTGTCCTGCTTGCCTGCGAGCGGACGTGTAATTTTTTTAAGTAAATATATGATGAATGCTGCAAGGTAGTTTGGAGACTTAAATGGATTGTGTACCGTTTGTTTGGTCTTCATGTTCACTGTACCATCCATGTTCTTTTTTGGAATCTGTTCAATAAAGGTGGGAATGTAAGTAATGTGTAGCGCATGGTTGTTGTGTACGAGTGGGTGTGTGTGTGCTGGCAGTTGATGATATTATTTGGAAGTAACGGTTTGTGGTTGATTTTTTTTCAATGGTTATGCATTGTGTTGTGTTGTGCGGTTTGTACTATTGCACCTGTGTCTGTGTTGAGGTGTTTTATTATTACTGTAGTACTTCCCGGTAGACGACATTACAAGTGTAAACTCCTGGTTCGTTATTGGGTTGTGTGCCCGTGACGAGGACCTTTGTGTGCTCTCGTGATGTGCCTCTTGACAATGCCACATACAGTTGCCCATGTGAGAAAACTGGTTGTGGTAAGTAAACACCTACGTATGGTATTGTTTGCCCTTGTGATTTGTTTATTGTCATGGCGAAGCTGAGTCGGATTGGGAACTATTTTCTTTTCAATTTAAAGGGAAACATGTCATCCTCAGATACGCACAATGCAACTCTTGGTAGGAACACTCTTTTTCCCTTATGGTCCCCTGTGGATATTTCGGCATCGATAACGTTGTTTTGAAATGCTTTACAAATAAGGCGTGTGCCATTGCAAAGCCCATTTGATGGGTCTATGTTTCTGAGAAGCATGATAGGGCAACATGTTTTTAAACGCAATATATGTGGGGGCAAGCCGCTAACGTTGATGGAGTTCAAGAACTCTGATGGATATAGGTTTTGGTGGTCATCGTCAACTGTTTCGAAGCTGTAGTAAACTTGCTCGACACCTTCGAAGATGTTTATCATGCGGTTGTTAATCTCGTCCACGTTTTCATTTTTAGTGGTCAAGATTGCCCTTGAGGTTACATATTCTGAGGAGTGGCTATTACTTTGGATGGACGGGAAGATGACATCAATTAGTTGTGCCAAGGAGGTGTCTTTGGAGGTGAACGGAATGGTCATGTCGTCTGGGATACGAATGAATGTCTCGTCTATGGTTGGTTCCGTTCCGTCCCCTACTCGTAACAGGAATTCCGAGAACCAAGGATCTGTGATAGCTCTCATGTTAATTGACAGTCTCATTTTTGTAGTTACCGTCCATATTGGTGACATGCGGAGGCTGGCATCTACTATTTGTGCTCGTGTTCCGCGTCTAATAACCGGTAGTACCTGCCTGAAGTCTCCCCCCATTACCATTATTTTCCCACCGAACGGCATATTTTTGTCGGTGATGTCTTGGAAGGTCCGGTCCACTGCCTCTATTGACTGGCGCTTGGACATTGATGCCTCGTCCCAGATGATTATTTTTGCCATGTTGATCAGTTGAGCAAGGCCACTTTGTTTTTGATGTTGCACATGGAGTTTATGTCAACGTTGATTGGGATTTTGAATCTGGAATGTGCTGTTCGCCCTCCTGGCATGTTGTTTGCCGCAACGCCTGATGACGCTGTTGCAAGTGCAATTAAGCCCCGTGAACGGACCTCAGCGAGTAACACGTTGTACAAGAATGTCTTGCCTGTTCCTCTAGGGCCGTCTATGAAGAACACTCCTGGTTGGTCATTTGAGATGTGGTGCATAATGTCATCAAACACCCTTTAGTGGTCTGCATTGAGGGACTCTTTGGCCTGTAAGTGTGCGGGGTCAACAACTATATTCCACATATCCAGTACCTCCTGATGTTGCGCCTGGTTGATGGTTTGTTCATTGGATATCATTGGGAGGTCAAAATCTTGCAGTGCCTTACCTATTGACTCAAGGTGTGTCTTTATTTCTGAGAGGACCGTATTTTGGATGTGCGCTGTATTTTGAGAAGCACGTTTGTGGTCTTCAGCCAAGAATTCGTAATGATCATTCCATAGTTGGCGTACGTTAGCAGGTTCGCAAAACACCAGTATGGTTGCAAATAACCGTCGGAGGGCAGGTGGAAACTGGAAAACAATAGCCTCATCAAGGCATTGTGACAAGCTGTTGTCATTTTCAATCAATCCCAGTTGGAGAGCTGTTGTGCGAAAAGTCTGGTGTTCAACACCTTCAACTGTACGTAGATGTTTGAACGAAGTAGGACCCCTTACGTTTGTTAGTAGTAGCCGAAGGTAGTAGCGTTCCCCTTCAGATGGATTTGCCGAAACGATACGTCCTTTTTGGGGGTGCTTTGACCGACGATTCCAACAACGTGAGCTGGCATTCCATGTGAAGTGGATGCGGAAATCCATGTACAAATATTGTTTGGCTGTTGGATCTGAGCTGTTTTTCCTGAAGAAAGCGGTTAGCATTGTTTGTTTATTTCGCTCCCTATCTACAAGTGTAGAAAGGATTGTTTGCTCTGTGAATGTCACCATGTGGTGGTCAGGTAGGTGCAGTTGCAATGGTAAAATGGCTGGGTGGATATGAGAAAGAGGGAATGAGAAGATACGCCACATTGCCTCAGGTGGTGAGATGTATCTTGCATCCTGAAATCTTTTTATTTCGTTGATGACCGGGACCTCCTCTGTATCTTGATTTATGCTGATAACCTGTTTGTCGTGTCCTTTGTAAATATATTTGAACAAGTATTTCACTGATTTTATGCTTGAGCAAATCTCCATATTGATGTGGCAGTTAAACATCATAAGGAGTTTAGGGTTATACGGAACGACCCATCTATTGTCAAGTGTTTTTCCTCTGACATGGGCAGTTATGCCATTGTTGCGCCTTCGATAAAGCGGGTACGCATCTTCTCCTTGTGTGGTGTGGTTGTGAAATTGTCTTGGGTAACGAAAGCGACAGAGTTTAGGTTCACCTTGCATGCATGGGCTGTTGATTCTCAAATGTCCACAAGGGCCGTGGATCATGTGTTTCACAACCACTGTGTGCAACACAGGGTGGGTTTCGGGAGAGGGGATTTCGGCCGAGACAAAGTTATCGTATTCGTCTGGGTTATTGATTCTTTGCTCAGGGTACATTATTAGTAGGAAATGCGCATGGGGGAGGCCACGTTTTTGGAACTCTATCACATAAACATATGATTTCACCTCACCCAGGACGTGTTTTTTGAAGAGATGTTCTTTAAGGTCCTCCAACTTCGCACGGAACACCCTTGAAACGAGATCTGGGCGGTCTTGTGCACTTTGTCCTTCTCTTAAGTTGTCGCATATCTTGGGCCATTGTGGGTTGCATGTAATTGTTAGGAAGAAATCTGGTTTTCCATCATCTTGTACTAATGCCATTGCATCTAGGAAACGGCGGCGCATGTCACGAGGGCCACCGATGAAAGATGCGGGTAGTACAATTCGCTTCCCAATTCTGCTAGCATGTGCGTCTCCAGCGTTGACGCAGTCCACAATTCCTGGTATAGTTCCACCCGTATTTTGGGTTGGTTTTTCTCACAAAACTGTAGCCGAGAGGTCTCTAGTTTTATGTACACATCCACAGAAAATTGTTGGAGCAATCTGCCTCCAAGTAGAAGAAGATTATCTGCTGGGCGGTTTTGAAATTTGTAGCAGTAGTATTCGCGCATCGATACTGTGGTTCTACCTCTTCTATTTGTATGTTCTGCACAAATGGTAAAGGTTAAATATGGGGAGTATTTTGGTAACAATAGATATAGCTGTGAGGGTTTTAGGTTTTGTGCGCACCTTCCATGTCATCATAAATTGTTTCCTGCTCCTCCTGGCATGCAACAGGGTCCGTTCCATGCCGTGGTATACTCGGATGCCACCCGGACTCACCGTTGGGGAAGAACAAGGGATAAGCCAAGGGGTCGTAACAACCATAGTAGGGTTGTATACTTTGTTGATGAGCTGTCTTACATGGACAATGATGCTTCGTTTGTATGACGTGATGTTGTCATTGCCCTCCACCCAAATACCTGCCACCTCCGATGTGGTTGGGCGGTTGTAGACACGCTGGTCTAGGTCAACAGATGCGTTTAGGCTCACTCTGTAGTTGTCTAGGGGGCCTAAATCCGCCAACTGTCTAAATGTCAATACGTATGGGTTTGCAGATAATGCGCGTGTCACCATTTCAGTAATTGTCCGATCCAAGTTTGGCCATTGTAAGCGGTGGTCTAGCTCGTTATCAGGGTCATAAAAGTAGAGTTGCAGGTACCTTGGTGTCCCGTCCCGGGGTACTAATTGGTCAATTCTGTGGTATATGCCTTTGTGTGCCCGAAATGTGTACACACCGCTTCTCATGTTGCTGACCGTCTCGTCTAGTGACACACCCATAGACGTGAAAGAGAAGTTTGTGTTGTACGCGCGTATGTTTTCCCGAAAGGTGCGACCAATGTCATCTTGGGTTGTGAAAAGGTATTTCAGCTCTGGGGGGATGTCATTTGGTGCTATTACTGTTTTCCCCTTCATACAACAAAAGGTTAGGAATTCAAAGGGGAAACGTTATGCGTCACAATAACAGCAGGGGGTACGTTCTTGCAGGCTACGACGGGTTGCGGGAAGGTCTTCGTACGCGGTGTTACCTAGATCATGTTTTGTCGTTGTCACTACATTTGCTTCAGAAGCAACAACATTTGACTGCTTAGATGTGGCAGTAGATTTGTCGATCTGAGTACCTACATAAGGAGTTGTAGCGGTTATTGTTTGGATAAGGAAACACTTTGAGTAATGGGTTTTTGTTATTGGTATGTGAGTATGAACCTGGCTATGTGTTTTCTGTCGGAGGTATATGTTGTGCAGATGACGATGCCTGACCATGGCCTTCACTGGTTCTAGTAGTCTTTCGCGGTGCTGTTGCGGCCTTGCGTGATTCATGGTATCGTTTGTTACGTTGCCTACGCAGTTCGCGTGAGTTGATTGGTTGTGAAAGGTGTTTGGTATGTTGATTTGGCATTTGGGGATTGCGTCCTATAGGTGTGCATGACTGTACATGACGTTTGATTTACTTTCTAATATTGTGTAACTGAATGCATGTAAGTGTTACAAGCACCTTTTACAATGTGGTTTTCCATCCAAAAACCATGACTACCTAAACATGAGCAAATGTATATAACTAACAAACATCATACGTTTGAATAGCGTATTTGGTAAATGCATATCAAGTAAGGTATATTAGTAAGAATAACATGAATAGGGACAACCAATTTAAAACAACCGACACAGTAAATGTCTAACAACGTATGATAGTAAACAACCGAATGTGTCAAACCGTGTAACGAAACTCATAAACAGTTCACTTGTTGTATGCCATTAGCCCATACAGTAACCCATGACTATTTTTCATAGCAAAATATAGTAGTTGTAACATGGGAATAAAATTAAATTGTTGGTGCGACAAGGGTTTCTGTGAAAACCGCTCCTTCATGTCCTCGAAACCAACTCACGGGTAGAAACGTTGTACCTGGTTCTTGTCCACTGGGATTTCATATAATTTTCTGGAGTTGGTCATCACTAACCAATTCCGTTTGTCATGTAGTGTGTAATTGTTAGCCATGATGACAACGGAATTGGTGGGATTGGAGGTGTTGGGAAGAGGCTAATCCATTGTTTGTCTTGCAACACCCATATGTCTAGGGACATATCTTGGAATCCAGTAGTTAAAACCATGTGCAGTGTGTTTTGCACATCCACTAAAATGCCTTGGAAAATGCCTGCTGATGGGACATTGGGGAAATGTATCTCTGTTAGTTGCTCAGTTGTAGTGTTGAACCCAATCACCGCATTCGTTCTTACAACCCAGCACTCGCAAACGGTGAAGTATAGTGTGTCGCCACAAAGGGTGCCTGGTGACCAGTAGAAATGGCGGGTTGTGTATGATGGGTTTGTTTTGAAGGGTATGCTCCTCCATGTTCCCAGGTTCCGGGAGTAAAGAAGGGCTTGTAAAACGTTTGACCGTCGCGTCATGTGTTGTACACGATAGTCATTGCAAGTGGTGTTGTATAGTCCGACAGTGTCATAAAAATCTTCATACATGTCGTGCCCTTCGTCGGTGTCCAAGCGCTTGTACAAAGTAGTTGTTGGATTCCATAGGACGAGCTCATAGTATGGTGGAAGCAGCCACAAAGCAACCCATCCAAGTGTGCCAGTACCATGACATTGTTATTGTTGGGTTCGAACGGGAGCCGAGTGATGGTTGCAGGTCCATATTCTTTGGTTTGAAGGTCAATTGGATGGATAATACAGTGGAGGTCGCGAACAAAAATTGTCTTTTGGCAACCTGTTTCCGATGCTCGGGAACAATGTGCCCTTTCAAAGTCTCGGGTGGACAACAACACATACCACTGTTTGCATACAACTTTGGATCTGGCAGCATCCTTTGCAGACACCCTTGTTAGTATGTCAAAGACCACAACTTCAACAGGTAGGTTTGTCATGCTTGGGGTGGGGGCAAGAATAACATGCAAAATGGAAAGAATGAGTTACTCTCTTAGTTTGTACTTCAAGGGGCCACAATGTAGAGGATGATGTCGATTAGAGCGGGTAACATGTCACTAAATTAAAAATCCTGGGGAACGTGGTTTGGAGTTGTTGGTTAATTTGTGTTAGAGGCATAAGGGTGGTATTATTAGCGTTTGTTTGTCGGTTAAAAAAATTCTTAGACGATTGAGGAGAAATAGTATATCAAATTTCATTAATTGAAATTGGAATAAAAAATATATACGACCAAGTCTTTTTACATTTCGTAGTTATTTATATAAACATGATGACTGAGTTCCTAAGAAGCATGAATATCATATCATCAAGTTGCATAACAAACGCTTCACGTAAACTACTAAATATTATTTCCACAGCTTGCAATATTTTGCAGATGTATGGATTCAGTAATGACGAAACAGAGATAGGTTTAAAAATGTGTATGTTATCTTGCAACAGGTTGAGTTCGTAGTTGGTTGTAGACACATACGTGAAAATGTCTAACAAGAAAGCAAAGTCAGGGCCACAATCATCCTAAATACACATAATGTCCAACAAAATGAATCAAAATCCAAGCAATTGAGAACCAATTTATAAGCCTAGTGTGTCAGAATGTTCCTTCCCAAACAGCTTCTTCTTGCAACAGTAAGCATATAATTGTTGGTTTTAATGTGTGTCGGTTAAAAAAATTTCTTAGACGATTGAGGAGAAATAGTAAATCAAATTTCATTAATTGAAACTGGAATAAAAAATATATACGACCAAGTCTTTTTACATTTCGTAGTTATTTATATAAACACGATGATTGAGTTCCTAAGAAGCATGAATATCATATCATCAAGTTGCATAACAAACGCTTTACGTAAACTACTAAATATTATTTCCACAGTTTGCAATATTTTGCAGATGTATGGATTCAGTAATGACGAAACAGAAGAAGCAGTTACGTCGTACCTGTAAATGACAGGATCGGTGTTTGATTGAATCTTCTTCGGCTTCCCTGCGCAGGAAAATAGGATACATATAAGAACAGTGGCTGGATAACGTACGCATCCTAAGCCCCTTCAATGGGTCGGAAAGGGGCAAAATTGGGTGGGGGTAATCGGAATTTGGGGGAGAAGTCGTACCTTTGCTTCTGCGGTGATGTCGATTTTGGAATTGCATGTGGGTGAGATGAATGGCTGAAGCATAAGACAAAGGGCAGGGGAGTTGAATCGCGGAGTAGTAATTGTCCAACCATTGAATGCCGGAGCATATTGCATTCCATTTCTTGTAACCGATGGCCGAACGTTTGGGTGAAATGCCAACGTAACGGCGAGCGGCATTGAATGGGGTGGGGAGGGCGGCGGTTTGCCGGAGGCAACCCGAACGGCAGTGGCTTGGTTGGGGTATGTGTGTGGGAGTTTATGTTAACCGTATTGTATGACCGCTGAGACATGTTATTAAGTTTAGAAACACAAAGGAGTATGTTATGGTTTATAGGGATGACGGGGGTAAGTAAGTTTTATACATATCACTAAAGCATGGACTTACGTGGCATCTTGAAGAACTAAAACAAAATGGTATCGTCCAATTTTACGTGTGCCCTTGACAATCCGCCCAACAACATCTACGATGATCATAAGTGTTGTTAGTGAGAAAAATTCATGTGGGTACGTTATATGTGTGACAAAAGTTGAAACACGGGGAGGGTTGCACATACCGGTTATTAACTTTTGCTGCCTTCTGTCATGCATAAGAATTTCAATAGAAGGAACTAAGGGGTAGATGCAAAAATTCAGTGGGACTCCACCTTCAAACGAAATAAGTTGAGTGTCTTCGCTTATGACAATCTTGATCTCCCGACATAGGAGGATGTAGTTTTCATGTGTTGGATACTCTTCATATTTGAAATGCTCAATTTGAAACCGGCTCAATACGTATACCTTCGCCACCAAATCCTTATTATTATAATACCTTGTTAAATGGTTTGGGGCAAACGCAACTATTTTTTGTCGCTAGGAAAAAAACAGTCATAGTCGACAGTACGAGTAGTAATTTTATATTGTAAAAAGAATAAAATGGGAAAATGCCTTACGTGTTGATCTAGAAATATGAGGAACACCTTGTTCGGAACGGCAACATTTGATATGAATTCCACCCAAACAAAGGGAATGGTGTACCAACTTTTATAGTTTGTGAGTGACGAGAAAGAGTCAACCATAAAATGAACGTCCATGGTTTTGTGAGATCTCCACTTTTGTGTTCACGCTGGGAAATATTGAATGGTTTATGTTAATGTGTGCATGAGAATAAGTACGTGTATGGCAAAAGCTTTTCCCTCTTTTATTTTAATATGAAGTGAAGTTATAAGTATTTTTTATTGAGAAACATCCTGTTACCTGCATCTTTTTATGAGAAGTAAAGGGAGCTGTAATGTCATGTTGTGTAGTTGTCGACAATGTGTCGTGTAGTACTATGTCAAAGGTGTGCACGTAGCAAGAAGAGCCTGTTTTTTTATTTACTCCATCTTAAAATGGTGGACGTTTTGTGTAATTTTAGTATGGCATGATCTTACAAGTATTTGTTTAGTTACAACCATCGTTTAATGTGTTTTTTTAATTATAAATGGGATTAAATACAACCATAATGTGATGTTATGGAGCTGTGTAGAAGTTGTCGTACAATAACGTGTGAAAGGAGGGGTTTGTGGAGGATATATGTCATGGGTATGAATATATACGGTTCATGCCAAACATTGTAAACAATGTTACTACTTCAGAAACTTTTGCTTTACAAAGTTCATGTGCTTTTAACTAAAAATGAGCGCGGGATCGCAACAAATAGTAACAATTGCACGTTTATTTTGAAGTAGAACAACGTATCCCAAAACAATTGATAGTAGGAATTTCAGTACGCCCACTTTCGTAGGCATCTTTACAGAGTTGGTGACACGAGACTTTGGAGGAACAAGGTTGCAACATTATCAAGCGTGGAGGCCACGCAGTGGAAGCAATTAACGGGGTCATTGTGGGACCCGGCTTCTAAAACCTTCGTGGAGTAACTCATGAGGAAGCAGAGCCCGTTCGACATGTAGTGTGTGCAGCCGGACCAAATGGTTACTGGGATACCAGTGGTATTACAGTTTGAGAAGGCGTTTATCCATCGTTCTCCTTTGAGGACCCACACTTGAAGAAGCATTTCATGTACGCCCGTTGTGACAAACATGTGCAACTTACCATGGATTGTGATAAGGTTGGCTACGAACACACCTGTAGAGGCAACGGGTGGGAAGTGTGTCTCTGCAACCTCTTCTGTGTGGATGTCAAAGGTAACAATTGTTTTCTGCTGGACATCGCAAGAATTATAAAATGAGAAGTAAACAGTTTCACCACACTGTGTTCCGGGGGACCAAAAGTAAGTAAGTTGAGCGTAGTCAATGTTTGGCTTGAAATGTATGTTTCTCCAACATGATGTTTCCCTTGAGTATATGTTTGTGTCAAATGTATGCGAAGTGCGGCTGATGTGCATGACCCTATACTCATGCATCGAGTGCTTGTAGAAGCCAATTGTGTCATTAGAGTCGAGGTACATTCCCATCTCATCCGAGGATGCTAGGTTCTTGTACCGAGTAGTAGTAGGGTTCCATAAGTACAATGCGTGAGTGTCGTGAACCCAAACACATAGTAGCCCATCCAAATGTGACAGAACAGAGATGTTCGTAATATTAGGAGTGAATGGGCATGCAATAGCTGCACCTGCACCATGTTCGCCGTTCTCAAAGTTCACTGCATGTACAGCACCACGGAAGTGGTCAATCATGAGGATTCTTTGTTCACTTGGGAGTACTGGACGAGACACATGCACCATCTCAAACTCTGGTGTTGATAGTGAAGCGTACCACTCTTTGCAAACACACTTGCACCTTCCAACGGTTTCCACCGTCGCCCTGGCAAGTATTCCGAATATGATTGTGTCAGTGGGCAAGGAATTCATGATGGATTTTGTTGAACGGTGTTTTGGGCACAACTCTGAGAAAAGGGGTAAAAATTAGAATTGAGTAACCATTTATATGTACCTAGGTGCTCAGTTTAAATTCTAAGAAATAGAAGGGCAAGAACAAATTTACTACTACATTGGGAACTGATGAGCTGAAATCATGTATGAAGAAATGCAATTTCAAACTCAGGAATAAATAAATAGATACGGAAGGATAAAGTAAACTGCATGCAACCAATACCTGGGAGTGATTTAGATGCGACGGAGAGAAACGAGGACGGTGGGAGGACTTTCACTTTTAATATCCCCTAACGTAGTGCACTTATCGCAGTCCGTGTAGTCAGTTGTCTTTTTCCAGCTTCAGCATAAACCAATAATCATTGACCTATGAATACTACGTACATCAAAAAGAGAAACAAATTTAGTGACTTTACATACGCCTACTTGCTGCTGTTTGGACTGTTGCAGTGAAAGAGTTGAATATGATTCACTGTTCTGGAGTAATGAAACCTTAATATAAAGTGTCCAGGCTTTTATAAACAGATACATTGTCTATCCGACAACAGTCAAATGAGCAGACAATCAAAAGAAACAGCAAAGCATAAGTAGCATTTTCCACTGTCCTATGAACAACTTCAGTGTCAATCAAACCACATTCATATATCCTTTGGTTCTCCAGCGCGACCCGCATGCATTGCACAATAGACGCTTGTCTGGAGGCACGTTTCGCCAGAGCAAGGTGCGTACAATTAAAAAAAAGAATTGGACCATAACAGATCGTAAGATCAATACCATCACAATAATTTTCAATTTCAAGAAGTAATTAAAAATTAAAAGTGTTGTAGTTTGAAAAAAAGCACTCCTGCTTTCATCTACCCTTATGCTTATGCTTATGCTTTGTTGTCTATGTATGCCTTCATAGCAAAGGAAACTGTCACACAGATAACCAAAAAAAAAATCGTAAAACGTAGGTTGAGTCGGTCTGACTCGTTTTGACCCATACTAAACCAGCCCATATGATCACACGATTTGACCCATAATAAAGCTACCATACAATCACACGGCAGAACTCGGTTAAACAAAGAATTTAAACCGCACGAGGCATTTTTATCTTTTCTGTTGTAGTAAAATATTACCTTTAAGTAAATAAATAAAAGCAGAATGGATGAACATGGAAATAAAACATAAGAATAGCAAGTAAAAAAAGACATTTTCTATTACAAAAACATCAAACAACACTAACATAGTCTCCATGACATGCTGTTGGGACAGTCCATAAACCACAACTTTTGTCAGGCAAACAACTATTTCACTAAGCACTGATTTTGTAAATATTTCTTCTATTTAAAGTCTATCCTGTTTGGCATAAGCAACAGCAACTATGTATCTATATCAAAGGAGATGAAGTTGAGTTTAGGTGATCACTATCAAATAGTTTAAAGTGTAATGTAAATTTAAATTTACCATAACTTATTAGCATCATCAGATGTAATATATAAATGGCCCCATACCTACCATTGTCCCACAATAAACTTGAAGTTGACAACTATGCTAAACATGTTTGACTTATTTAGTCAAGCTCCCCTATAAAATAAAACAAAAGCTTGCAGATATCTAGATTCACTAATGAGGAAACATAAATAGGTTTATAAATCAATGAAATAAAAACATTTACGAATCGAACTCTTATAAGTGGAATTTAAGATATTACATGCAAGTTCTAACTTCTAACTATGTAGAAAGGTTCCTAAAAGATAAGAAAACAATCCTTTGTTGGTTATAGTTATCTATGTTGCGAGTATGATGTCAGAAACAAATGAATAAGAAATTCATTTGCCGATAGGATTCCCAAAGAAAACACATGCATCAGAATGAAGCAGGGAAACCAGTTTGACTTGTAACTTGTATTTCACTGATCATTTACACTTATATACAACTATTTACAATTAACAAGTATGTACCTTCTAAGTAATTTCAAAGGATAAATTGAAGGATTCAAAACAACCTCTACCAATTTAATCCAACTAAAAATTCAAATCCATCAATTTATTAATTGGCTCAAATTCATTTGCATACACTTACCAATTAGTTACGTAGTCCCTACATTTTTTACTCAGTTAGCCCTAAGAACCGTCACAGAAGTTGACCTCAGAAGGTCACAAATACTTGATTACAGCAGTGATTCATAGAAACCTGACATGCCCTGAAAGTTAAGGTCAGAATACCTATTGAAATTGAGGATATGGATTCTATAACAAAGAATATACCCATATCCGTATACTATTCGGTTTCTATTTTGCTTTTGCTGACCTTAATGCTATAACCAGTATGATGTCTAATAAGTGTGTTGGAATTGAACCATAATGATGTTGAAACTGAGCTGTAGATCAGTTATGCATCTTGAGTGGGTACCCCTTTAAGAGTGGTTTTGTATGATGGTACATTAAGGGAATGAAAGGAAACCAACAATTCAGTAACAATCCCACCAAAATCAAATTAGCACACAATCGAAACAAACAGCAAACAATAATTGACATGCTACACAATTCAAGTGATCAGACAATTCAAAGAAACAGCAACCCATAATTACCGAACTTAAAATTTAACATTTCTACAAGGAAATAGAAACAATTGGAATGAAGAAATTGAGTATAAATGCAACACAATTGGAATGAACAGACAACTGAAACAGCAACACAATTGGAATGAACAGACAACTGAAACAAAAACGAAACCCTAATTGTTAACTTCGAATTGAACATGTGTACAAGGAAATAAAAACATCACCTGCAAATGAATGTGGAGAATTGGCAGCCGATGGGTTGTCCCTGTTCCTCATCCGACGGGGAGACACAACTGAAATGATCAGAGAACTCAAAGAAATGGCAAACACTAATCATTGAACATGTGTACAACGGAATAAAAAGATCACCTGGAAACGAAGGCAGAGGATTCGCGGCCGACTGATCGTCATCCGACGGGAGAAGTCCCCGGCGTATAAATACAGGTGGGTAGCTGTAGCGAAGACCAAATTTAATGCATGTAACGCCCGACGGGTGGTGGCGACATCCATGGCGAAGGGGGTAACGCACGACGGAAGAAGGCGGAAGAAGGCGGAGAGAGACTGAACGGGCGCGTCTTACGAGGACAGGAATTTACTTTTGTGCCCTTGCTTCACATATTTTAAAAGAGTAAAGATGCATTTACACGTGACATACAAATGGTGTATGTCACAATTACTTTTTATTATTATTATTATTATTATTATTATTATTATTATTATTATTATTATTATTATTATTATTATTATTATTATTATTATTAAAGAAAATCAACACTCGTTTAAACATAACTTAATTCAATAATAAAATGATCCAAAACTTACTCGTTTAAACAACTTTGGAATATATATATTTATATATATATTTTTACAAAATAGGATGTTACAACTCTCCCCCACTTATTTAGGTTCCATCCCCGAAACCTTTTTATACCTCGAATAGTTCGGGGTAATACTTTCTCATTTCATCTTCAACTTCCATGTGGTATCAGAACCACGCCGATGCTTCCACTGCACTTTCACTTGATTTATTTCTTTATTTCGTAATTGCTTAACTTTATGATCAAGAATCACCACAGGCTTTTCTATGTAATTAAGCTTTTCATCAACTTCTATTCATTCAACGGCACATATGTCGTTTCGTCAGCCAAGCATTTTCGTAAATATGACACATGAAATGTGTTATGGATTCCGTTTAATTCATCAGGTAATTCCAGACGATACGCCACTTGCCCCACACGAGCAATAATTTTAAACGGACCAATAAAGCATGGACTTAGCTTGCCACGTTTACGAAATCGAATCACACCTTTCCATGGAGAGACTTTCAACATAACATAATCTTCCACTTGAAATTAAATAAGGCATCTTCGCTTATCAGCATACGACTGTTGTCGATCTTGAGCTGCCTTTAAATGCGCTCTAATTTGATCAATCTTTTCATTCGTCGCCTCCACAACTTCTTTATTTACAAGTTCTCTTTGGCCGACTTCTCCCCAACACACAGAAGTATGACATTTTCTACCATAAAGCATCTCGAATAGAGGCATTCCAATGCTCGAATGATAACTATTATTATAAGAGAACTCTACTAAAGGCAAATATTTGTTCCAACTGCCACCAAAATTAATGATACATGCATGCAACATATCCTCGAGCGTTTGAGTCGTTCTCTCGCTTTGCCCATCGGTCTGTGGTGATATGTTGTGCTGATTAACAATTTGGTGTCCATTCCTTCTTGAAATTAATTCCAGAATCTTGAAGTGAAAAGTGTGTCTCTATCTGATACAATAGACAATGGCACACCGTGCCTTGAGACCACTTCATTAACATATACTTATGCCATTCATTCAGACGAATAGTTTTCACGAGTAGGTATAAAGTGAGCACTTTTTGTCAAACGATCGATGATCACCTATATTGCATCATATCCTTTGGCAGTTTTAGGAAGTTCATCGTAATATGCTCACATTTCCATAATGGAATTTCTAATGGTTGCATTTTCCCGTATGGCTTCTGGTGTTCAGCCTTAACTTGCAAACAAGTCAAACACTTTTCAACATATTTAACAATATCTCTTTTCATTCCAAGCCACCAGTACTCTTTCTTCAATTGTTGTACATCTTGGTCGTGCCTGGATAAATTGAATATTTTGATCTATGTGCTTCATCAAGAATCATTGTTTTGACCTTACAAGTCCAAGGAATCCAAATTCGTCCAAAACGAACTATAATTCTTTTATCATTCTCCTCAAGTAGATGGACTTGACCAATGATCCTTTCATGCTTTAAATTTTATTTTTCTAGTGCCTCCACTTGTGCAACTCTAATTTGATCAACAAGTCGGAATTCACAATCAGTTTATATGACTTTACTTAATTGGAGTGTAACTCTCCTTCCGGCTTAAGCATCTGTAACAACATTAGCTTTACCCGGATGACAAAGTATTTCACAGTCATAATCCTTGACTAGTTCTAACCACCGTCATTGCCTTATATTCAATTCGTTCTGGTCAAAGAAATATTTTACACTTTTATGATCAATATAGATAGTGCACTTCATTCCATACAAATAATGTCTCCAGATCTTCAACGCAAATACAACTGCTGCCAATTCAAGATCATGGGTTGGGTAATTTGCTTCATGTGACTTCAATTGTCATGAAGCATAAGCTATTACCTTTACTCTTTGCATAAGTACACAATCTAATCCGACACGTGAGGCGTCAGAATAAACTACGAAATCTTCTGTTCCTTTCGGTAATGCTAGAACAGGAGCTTTAGTTAACTTTTCTTCAAAAGTTGGAACGTCTTTTCTTGTTCTGGGTTCCATTCAAATTTGGAATTCTTTCTAGTTAGCTTTGTCAACGAGGAAGCGAGAAATCCTTAATAAAACACCGATAAAAGCCGGCTACCCAGAAAGCTTCTGACTTTAGTTGGGGTCTTAGGAGGTGACCATTTCATAATAGTCTCTATTTTGGAGGGATCCATCAAAATACCCTCCGCATTTACCACATGACCTAAGAATTGGACTTCTCGAAGCCAGAATGCACATTTAGAAAATTTTGCATATAACTTTTCTTTTTTTAGCACATTGAGAACTTCACAAAGATGCTGAACATGATATTCTTCGGTTCGTGAATAGATAAGAATATCATCAATAAAGACGATAACAGAACGATCAAGCATATGTTTACATACTCGATTCATAAGATCCATGAAAACTGCTAGAGCATTCGTTAGACCAAATGGCATCACAACGAATTCATAGTGCCCATAACGAGTACGAAAAGCTGTCTTAGGTACATCTTCTTCTCGTACCTTAACTTGATGGTAACCTGACCTCAAATTGATCTTTAAGAACCAGCTAGCGTCTTGTAGTTGGTCAAACAGATCATCAATTCTAGGCAAAGGGTACCTATTCTTGATGGTCAGCTTATTCAATTCACGGTAATCGATGCACATTCGCATGCTACCGTCTTTCTTTTTAACGAACAATATAGGCGCGCCCCAAGTTGAAACACTTGGACGAATAAAGCCTTTATCCAAGAGGTCTTGAAGTTGAGACATCAATTCCTTCATCTCGTTTAATGCTAGTCGATATGGCGATTTAGCCACAGGTTTAGCTCCAGGAACTAAATCAATTTTAAATTCAACTTCTCTTTCTGGTGGAATGCCCAGTAGCTCATCAGGGAACACGTCAGGGAATTCTTTAACTACAGGGACTTCATCAAGTTTCTTTTTTTCATTTCTTTATCAGCCACGTAGGCTAGAAACGCTTGATGTCCATGTCGTATGTAATTCTTGGCTTTCGCCATTGAACATACAATTATGTTACTCTTTCTTTCTCCATATGTAACATCTCGTATTTTTCAACGATTAATTTTTATATTAATAATAGTAATAATAATAACAATAATAATGATAATAATAATAATAATTAATAATAATAATAATATTAATGATGATAATAGTAATAATAATAATAATATCATTAATAATAATAATAATAATAATATTAACTATGACTTATAAGTTCAGGGGGTTTGTGGTAATTTATAAAACTCAAAAACTAAATTTTAAACCTGAAACTACCAAAACAGAAACCACAGGGACCATTCTGTAATTCCTTGAAAATAACCCAACCCCACCCCCATTATTCTCGTACCTCTCGCAAGCCACCATCGGCCGACATACCTAAAATCGGCCACCATTGGACTTTAATAATCGAATTAAACACCCACTAACGAACTTTTGGTCGTTTATAATCAAACCCCAAACTTAATTTCGTGAAAAACGAGCTCAAACACCATCACCCGATTACACCCAAACCGCGGACCTGCAACTCGATGTTAAACCCATTTTGATCAATTTTAAC
This sequence comes from Flaveria linearis, assembly GCA_024085815.1. Lineage (NCBI taxonomy): Eukaryota > Viridiplantae > Streptophyta > Magnoliopsida > Asterales > Asteraceae > Flaveria > Flaveria linearis. The sequence goes on along the minus strand of CM044002.1, from coordinate 49,027,801 downwards.
CAAAATTGACACAGGGCTTATAATCTAGATCATAATACGAAGCTTTCCCCAAGTTTAATTCGATTATAAACGTTGATTGATCATTCATCGACCATCACGTGTGCCGCGATCTGTTCGTGGACTATTCTTCACCAAATCGAACACCACATAGGTAATTCGACACACAAACACACTCGGTTTTACACGAGGGTCAAAAGCCCTATGATATCATACATCATCGAGGTCGAATTCGAGCCCAATCGACCGGGATTCGAACTAGGGCTCGAATTGGGAAATTGGGTTTGGTTAAGATGGTTTAAAACAATTAAAACCGGGTTATTAACCGCGGCAGTTGCCTTGGTTCACCGGTTTGATACATGTTAACCATCCTTGAGGTCCCGGGTTCGACCCCGGGCCACCTCCCATTTTCTTTTAAAGTTTTTTTTTGGCCTTTAAATAAATTCAGAAAAATTCTTAAAAATTATAAAAATAAATCTTATAAACTTTTCTTAATTAAAATGTTACATAAATAATTTCTGTGAATTTATTTTAGTTAAAAACCTTAATAATATTTGTAAAATATTATTTATAAATATTATAAATAGTTAATTTTTATAAAAATAGACTTTAAATAATAGTTTAAAAGATTAATTATTATTGGTCACGATGTAAACGTAATTATGAATTTCTCGTAGAAATTATATGTATTTTATAGTTAAATTTCACAAATTATTATAAAGGATTAAATTTCCTTAAAAATTGTATAAATGATACATCCGTTATCAAACAAAGTATAAATAATCGTTTATTAACTTTATTTATAAAATAACCCCAAACTCCTACCAAGACCCTAGTTCGCGTTAAAACGTTAAAACTTAATATAATTAAACTTAAATCTCGTCAATATATATATATTCTTAGGCATCTCGTGAAGATTTACATTGGAACGTCGCTATTATCTTTATTAATCGTCATTCGTATACTTAATCACCAAGTGAGTATTTCTATACCCCTTTTTCTTATTTTCACACTTTGGGGTGAAACATGTTAACTTATATCATTGCACTTATAAACTTATTCGAGACTTGTAAACTTATGGCAATTTACTTGTGAGTTGTGGTTAGTTGAACTTTTGTGGTTACCATGTTATGGCATTATATGTACAATCATTAACTATTGCTAGCCCAGCGAAGTCATAGATCTATGGGTAAGACAAGCCTACTTGGTTGATTCAAGTACACTTAGCTGATCGTATATACTTTTAACGTTAATAGAATATTAACGTCGTTTGATACTTGTAAAACATTGTCGAGGTTTGATTGTTGCATTGTTCATAACATCCCTAATCACTTTATTCACTAATTTACAACTTGAATTGCCATCTTTATATACTTATGTATTTAAAACTATAGAATGCTCACCAACAATATGTTGACCTTTTATTTTTAACATGTTTCAGGCAATAGCGTTATGTGGCTGTGAACAATCGTAACTCTCACGCCTCGACGATTCCGCCGTCAAGGTTGGGGTGTGACACCATAGATACAAATTTGTTCTCCCATTGGCGACATAAATTTAACAACCTTTCGATTATAAACTATCGATGCGTGATGCTGGGACAACCAATCCAACCCAATAATCACATCGAATTCCTTTAACTCTATTGGAATTAAGTCGATATCGTATTCTTCTCCTTGAATATTTACTTTACAGTTTCGACATATTTCGAACACGGAGAAACTTTTATCGCTAACAATGTCAACTTTTAACACATGTACCAATTTATTTCTAACAAAAGAACTATGGCTAGCAAACTTTGTAGATACAAACGATTTACTAGCTCCAGAATCAAATAAACCATATACAGGAAGGGAGTTGACTAGAAAGGTACCTGTGACGACATCAGGTTCAACCTTTGCTTCTTCAGCAATAATTTGAAAAGCCCTGCCTCGTGGTTTTGGAGCTTCTAGCTGTTTCACGTTCTCTACAACCCTCGATCCTTCCGCAGCCTTGGTAAACCTTGTTTTAAGCTCTGGACAATCATTCCTCATGTGACCCGGCTTATAGCAGTTATAACATAAGTTTACAGGGCTGATACACTGTGGTGCTGTATGCCCTGGTTTCCCACATTTATAACAAATTGGGTTCTTATAACGACACTCCCCAAGATGCCTCTTTCCACAGAATTGACAGTTACCGTACTCTTTGATTGAGCTTGAACTCTTTACACGCTTTATAAATTTTACTTTCTTTGTAGGTATTGCAGGAATCATAACATCAGCCTTTCTCTTCACGTATCTTTCTTTCTGTCTCTTCAGTTCCATCTCTCTCACGAGCCCAATTAAGAAGCTCTTCAAGATTTCCACATTTCGATGGAGAAATAAATTCTCTGATTTCTGTTTTAAGAATAAGATGGAACAGAGTCATCCACATTTCTTCAGAAGTGAAAAGCGAAGGACAAAACTTCGCCTTATCATAGAAAATTCCAAAGATTTCATCCACCGTCTCGTTGCCTTGACGCATATGAAGAAGTTCTTCAGTGATACGATCAATTGCAACACGAGGACTGAAATATTTTAGGAAGATTGGTTTGAATTCTTCCTAAGACATATTTCTGATTTTTTCTCTCCCCTTCTCCTTCTTCACCATATCCCACCAGTCTTTAGCTCTTTCACAGAACTGGTTCGTTGCGAACATCACTTCATCACACGAGTCACAATGACACGTATCAAAAATAGTTTCTATGGCTGTTATCCACCTTTGACTGACCAAAGGGTCAATTTCACCTTTAAATTGTAACGGTTTACATGCCATGAAATCTGTATACGTGGCGACGTTTTTCAACTTCAGCTATTGGCGTTGCTCCTATATTATTCATAGGTTTTTCTATGGCCACTTCATTCTTTTTCAATTTTTCTTCTAACATAATTCCTATAGAATTTTGCATTTCAGCTAAAAGAAAATGGGATATTGGCTTTAAATGCCTTTCCCACCTCGATGGCAATCTGTCTACGAACTTCCTCAGGTACTAACGTTGTATTATTATTAAGACGAGAGGAATACGCTGATCTTTCTGAAGCATCCTCTACATGCTTTTCAGTGTTACGACTTCCTTCACCTTGTATCACGTTTTCTCCTCTTTCATCCGTCATATCTCCCTAAACAATTTATTTATTTCATGTTACTTTTTATTCTAATGATTTCTCTTTCATAAACATTTACTTATGGCCTTAATACTCCTTACATTATTGTCAAGACTTAATAATTTATCTAAGGCCATAAAATACTATATATGCATTTATAACATACTACACATACACATATCATTTTATGCATATATATTCCTCATCCCACACTTACTATTTGATGTTTTCAATACAATATGATCATTAAAAACTCACAATGACATGATATATTACCCTCATACTGGCCAGGTATGAAAATAATATATTATACTCATTTTGATTTTTCAACTATCATATGATATTTCAAACATATAAATTTCAGTGTACTCATTTTTTCACATATTTTCATTTTGTACCAATACAAAATCCTCATTTATCTGCTTCTAGGGACCACTTCTGGACTGAACCCTCTCGTTTTCATATCAGTAGCACTTATGGTTCGAGTCTAAGTATTTATTTTATATACTTAAATCTCTCGAACCGTGCTCTGATACCAACTTGAAACACACCAAATTTTTTTTTATATAAAACATTTTCATAATTTATATCAGAGCTTTGATCCTATTTCATAACAAAATTTGTCACTCGTAGTGACATGTCATTTCTCAACTTATATAAAGTATTACATGAAAAATAACGTTTTACAAACTTTTTCTACAACATGTATTATATTAGATATTAAACGAGAGTAGGGTTCCTTCGTCAGTCCAGTCATATCCATGAAGCTTTAACCATTTATGGGTGCTTTATCTGAAAATATTTAAACATGTTTTTATTAGCTTTCGCTAAGTAAGTACACCTTTTTAATCCAAAACATATATATATATATATATATATTGGGATTTAACACCCAAAATTATTTTTATTAAATCATCATTATTTCTTAGGAATTCAACACCCGAATTCCTTGTGGGTTTATTTTTAACCCTTGAGTATTATTAACTTCTTTTTTTATATATGTGGAGTTCAACACCCAAACCCTTGGGATTTCAACACCCGAAATCCTTACATATATTTAACTCCTTTTCTATATATGTGGAGTTCAACGCTCGAACTCTCTGAGATTTCAACACCTGAAATCCTTACATATATTTAACTCCTTTTTAAACTATCAATACACATATTTGGACCCGTAATCATATAAATCATAGCCCCATAATCATGTTTATGATAATAAATAAACCTATAGCACATGTAATTAAACATGTTTCATCTCCACAGAATTCATACAAATTTATAATAAACCAAACATATATCATGTAATTAAAATGTAATAAAAATTAGTTACGGGTCAGTGTACTTACCTCCTAGTATGACTAACTTGGGTGCAGAATATAACCCACTAATTATTCTGATCAAAACCGTCCACAATTCTTATGTTCTATTATTCAAAGTCTTACACTCAAACTCACTCGTATCTTACTCCACTTGATTGCTATTAATGTTCATATTTATCTATATATTGAGGCGACAACATCCCAATGCAAACCGACTTCACCATTTGATAATATTTGTACTCTTTATTAACATATTAAATAAGTCTTTTATTGGAAAATGTGAGCCGACATAACAAGCCTTCAAGGTGAAGTTTCTTAATTTGCTTTTATTACTTTAATATACATATAGCATTTACACGTGACATACAAATGGTGTATGTCACAATTACTTTATTATTATTATTATTATTATATTATTATTATTATTATTATTATTATTATTATTATTATTATTATTATTATTATTATTATTATTATTAAACAAAATCAACACTCGTTTAAACGTAACTTAATTCAATAATAAAATGATCCAAAACTTAGTCGTTTTACAACTTTTGAAATATATATATTTTATATATATTTTTACAAAACAGGATGTTACAAGAACAAACTAGTCAATACCTACAATCTTATTTTCTGCTAGACATCATAGTTGCTACCGATCAACTATTAATGCTCACACTACATAGCTTATATAAATTGCTGAGTAAAACCACGAGGTTATGCTTAGACATATGTAGCTCCTAATCAATTATTTCAAGAGACGGTGGATATTGATGTGTTTTTCCAAAAATTGAAAGATGAAAATGACTTGGATTCCAGACTTAGTTCAAGTGCAATAAAGGAAAGTATGATCAATGATGATAAGTAATAGAGAGATGACAAAAATATTTTGTTATACTTTGTTGCTATCTTAGTTCCTTGTTTGAAAGTTCATATTATTAATTTGATTATAAAATATATGTGATTTAAAAAGAGCCAGATACATCAGAAAAAGAAATTGATAAAAAAATTGACACATTGTTTATACTTTTGAACGGATGAACTACTTGAAGAATATGAGTATATGTACTAAACCTTGAGGTGTAATGATGTTTCACAAAGTGAACCAAATGTTAAAAACTTTCAACAGGACACAATGACATATCTTTTTATAACAAATTTTGTTATGGTAAAGAATTCTTCATTCACTGATTACGAAATTTTTGTAATAATAAACAAAGGGTTATTGCCTTCTATATATACAATAATCTCTAAGGGATATAAAAGGCAATAAAGAAAACGTGTGCATGGATTACGGGGGTATCAAAGGAAAAAAGTAAACTAAATAATCTCCTCCTCATTACTCCCCCTCAAGTTGGAGCGTGAAGATCTCGAACACCCAACTTGTCTAGTAGTGAATGAAACGAGTGGGTTCCCAGCGGTTTTGTGAGAATGTCAGCAATCTGAACGCGTGATGTAATGGGCATAGGACATATCTTCATGGATTCAACGCGTTCACGAACAAAATAACAGTCCATTTCAACATGTTTAGTACTTTCATGGAAAACTGGGTTACGCGTTCACGAACAAAATAACAGTCCATTTCAACATGTTTAGTACGTTCATGGAAAACTGGGTTGTTAGCTACGTGTCGGGCAGCTTGATTGTCACAAAATAATTGGGTTGGTCCATCGGTAGGCACATCAAGCTCATTCAGAAGCCACCGCATCCATATAATCTCACTAACTGCATGAGCCATTGCTCGGTATTCGGCTTCAGCCGAAGATCTGGAGACGACGGACTGCTTTCTTGTGCGCCATGATATGGGAGCACCACCAAGGAGCAACAAGTATCCAGTCCTCGACCGTCTGGTCATCAAACATCCCAGCCAGTCAGAATCACAGTAGGCAGTGAAGGTGGTGCCTCCTTCTTTAGGAATAAGGATTCCTTGCCCAGGAGTGGCCTTAAGGTATCTTAAGACCCGGTTTGCAGCTTCCATATGGCTTTGTCTCGGATCACTAACGAATTGGCTAAGAACATTTACGGCATAGGCTATGTCGGGTCTCGTAGCTTGCAAATAAAGCAACCGCCCAATCAATCTACGGTACTGACTCGCGTCAACACGAGGTTCGTCCTCTCTCGTGTCAAGCTTCAAATTTTGTTCCATGGGGAAGGGGCTAGGACGACAGCCCGTCATTCCAGCATCCTCAAGGATGTCCAATGTATACTTGCGTTGGCTTAGGACCATTCCTTCCTTTGTTCTAGCAACTTCAATGCCAAGAAAGTATTTTAGGGATCCGAGATCTTTAATACTGAACCTTTTGTCTAGGAAAGCTTTAGTATCTTGTATTTTGTTTGGATCATTCCCAACAAGGTCAACGTCGTCAACATAGATCAAAGCAGCAACAAAAGCTTGATCCCTTTTAAAAATAAAAAGAGAGTGATCAGCCGGCGTTTGTTTAAAACCAATCTCCAACAAAGAATTGGTGAATTTTTGGTACCAATTCCTCGAGGCTTGTTTAAGCCCATATAAGGACTTTTTGAGTTTACAAACCGATTTTCATTTGGTTACCAAAACCTTGTGGAATCTTCATGTAGACATCTTCATGTAAATCCCCATGTAGGAAGGCATTATTCACGTCGAGTTGATGAATATGCCAACCACGTTTTACCGCTACGGTAAGAAGGGTGCGAACGGTCACCAACTTAGCCACCGGAGCAAAAGTCTCATGAAAGTCAACTCCTTCTATTTGTGTGAAACCTTTTGCCACAAGCGATCCTTGTATCTTTCAACGTCTCCGTTAGGCTTATACTTTATCTTGTAAACCCATTTGGAGTCGACGGCTCGCTTTCCTTCTGGTAGTTCTTCCAAAGACCAAGTGTCATTTTCTTCAAGTGCTTGAATTTCTTGCTTCATGGCTTCTATCCATTTTGCATCTTTTACGGCCTGCTTGAAATGTTTTGGCTCACTTTTGTGGTAATGGCCGTCAAGAACGCTTTATGCACGTTAGTAAAATTATCATAAGAAATAAAATGTGCTAAAGGATGTACCGTGGAGGACTCGTGATTGGGTGGTGATTGCATGTGGTCAATAGACGGGGGAAGTTGAACTTCATAGTCATCAAGTTTCGTCGGTCGAGATCGGTCTCTTTGTGGTCGGGAGGTGTTTTTCATTTGTTGTGAGCCCATTTTCTTGTTCATTGGATGGCTGCGAATCTAGCCCATGTGGCCCACTATCGACATGGTGTTGTGGGCTCTCATCATTGGGCTCCATGTTTCCATTGTTCTCTTCAGTAAAAATAGTAGAGTCCGGTATATCTTCTACTGGAATTTCCAAGGTGTCAATATGATTGGGTACATTACTTGTTTTAGTAGGCTGCTCTTCAATTTCCAAATCATCACATTTAGGAAGAGGAACAAATATTTCTTCTTCTTCTAAAATGTGTTGGGCAAAGGGGAAAACATTTTCCAAAAACTTTACATCCCTAGAGATTATAATTTTATCATTTTGTAAATCCCAAACCTTGTACCCTTTGGTTCCGGGAGGGTACCCTAAGAAAACCCCAGGCTTCCCTCTCACTTCGAACTTGTCTCCTTTGGTTTCAATGTTTTTAAAATAGGCAAGACAACCGAAAACCCTCATGTGGTCATAATCGGGTTTTGTGTTGTACAATACCTCATACGGGGTCTTGTTCTCAAGGACGTTGGATGGCAAACGATTTATCACATATGCTGCCGTGGTAATACATTCTCCCCAAAATTTTGTTGGAAGACTAGCCTCAAACTTCAAAGCTCGTGCCGTCTCCAACAAGTGTCGGTGTTTTCGTTCCATAACGCCATTTTGTTGAGGCGTGTATGGGCAAGACGTTTCAAGCATAATCCCTTCCTTGTTTCAAGAGAGAGGAATTAAGCAAATTATGCTAAGGAAAATATAACATAGATGAATTTTTGATAGTCCATCGATAAGTACTACAACAATTAAATGCCTATGTAAACAATTGATTGGAAAAAGATGAAACCACCAGTGAGAATATAATCATCTCATTTGTTTTTATTTGGCATTCCAAACACATTAAAATATATATACTGAAATTAAAATAAGGTTCCTAATCTATTGTTGTAGAATGAAACTGAAGCTAGTGTTATTTTGTATCTTATCCACTGTTTGATGTGAACACTCCCATAACTTCTTTTGTAAAATCCGGTAAGCAAACATATATAAGTATCGTAATAGAAGGGTCTCATCAACATTAATTTAACAAAATCATTAATAAATGATTTTATGGTACCATAGCAGGTTTTGTTGTACAGTTCCAAAATGAATGGTAGAAAGGTAAAGTATTTAGTTGCTTGGTTGCATCAGCAATGCGACAATGCTCATTTCCACCTAAAAGTAATATAGAAACAAATCATTATATTAGTTTGTTGATAGTTTTAGAAAGATGTTGACAATATAAATATGAGATTGACTTAAAGTAATGCACCACAAACCAGCAAAAGTATCAAGATACTTCTTTTCATTTACATGATATATTTATGATCCCTACAAGAACTAAAAGAAATAAAACTTGACAAATAAAAGCTGTTTTATGAGTTTCATGTTCTACAATATATTACACCGCATATCTCTCTATCACAAATGGGTTTGAATCAGCAGTCTTGCCAACATACAATGTGTATATATATTTATATATGATAAACCATAATAAAGATTACACACACTAAATATTCTCATAATGAATGACTTGTCTGCTACCAACTCCTTCCTCTATGGGTAGGCCCAACCACCACACTACAATTCATGTAAAGTAAGATAGACGAGGATTATTATGAATCAATTACTACTTACCCATCAACATAAACCATGGCATCATTCGTATTGTTCCATCATACAGTTGAAAGATCTTGCACTTGTCTTATGCATAGCTAATTTTGTATGTTAGCCACACCATTATAAAAAATAGTCTCATCTAAATTCATAATACTTGTTAAAAGTGAATTCATGAATGTACCAAAAATTCCATGGGTTTCATATAACATTTATTTTATTGAAGATAAGATCATAAAGAGGAGTAGATAATCCCTGAAAAAACCTTAAGATATCTTTGTTATCTTCAATTTAATCATGCATTTCAGGTGTTATCTTTAATTTCAATAAATATACCATGAATGAAGAAGACCTTTAAAGTTAAGGTCAAATGCCTTAAAACTAACATGCATTCTCATAAAATCGTATGTGTATACTTTGTTCTCAACAGATCAAGAATCAAAAGCTATCACCTTCTTCATCTTCATCTGTGTCACAAAGGAAAAAAAGTCCATATGTGACCTATTAAAATTAATTTATTATTATAGCAAATTTACACTATAATACAGATGCATATCAATTTATACCTTGACCACATACTTGGGTGCAAATATTCCCCGAGCTGACCCGTTTACAAAATGCATCAACTTTGCTTGAAAATATTCACAAACTTCAGATAACTTTTAAGTCCAAAATTTAACAACTAAAACATAATTAACACTTTTACACGAAATGCAGTAGATATTCCTTTCTATTACAACAATTAAATTATTCAAATCATATCAATTTAAAGGTGTAGATGCACCTTAAATCGTACTTTTGCACAACTTTGTTTTATTCATTTGATTTTCTTTGCATCCCATAATAATAAACACAAGCTTTACACCTAGTACATTCCTTTTTTAAATTTATACAGACCTAAGACAATTTTCAGTTCTAATTCAATTAAATTGCCAAAAGTACAACCTAGTCGGTCAAATAGCCATACCACACCTTTATTATATTTTAGTATGTTATAAGAACAAAAAATACACCTTGACAGGTCATTAGACCAAACCATGCCATAATCAACCTTTAGTATGATTTATATACCAAAAACACACCTTATTTGGTGGTTAAATGAAAACACATCACATTAGCACTTGAATTTGTTAAAGAATCAAAAGACACTTTAATAGGCCATTAGAACAAAACACATGGTATATACACCTTGATTTGGTTTAAAACCAAAACACACTTTTATGGGTCATTAAACCAAAAACACTATAATCACACCTTCATCTAGATCAAAAAATTAAAACACATCTTAATAGGTTGTTAGACCAAAACATACCTTAAGCAAAACATCCTATGATATAATCACTCAAAGAAACCAAAAACACCTTCATGTTTCTCAGATTGATCAATTGCATTAATGTGTTCCACCTGATCATTCATGTTTCTCAGATGTACCTACATCATGATTCTTCGATGTTAATTCTATTCGTACCAAACATTCTGATGACAATCTTCTCTCCATTCCAAACATCGATCATTGATTTTTCGTCTGAGAAAGGGATTTAGGTTTCGTCTCGATAGTTGTCGACTTTTCTTGGAAATCAGATCAACGAAGACGAAGAACGTGTGAGGTGGTCTAGATGGATGTCTTCATTTGGGAACCGGAAGAAGGTCTAATGACATCACGATCTAGAGAGATTTCTTTCTGTTCTCTCACACAACCAAGGGGTTCTAGTCATTGGTTCTGAGAGAAAGAAAATGAGAGAATGTGGTGTGTTGTATTCAGCATCATCAGTTTTGTGGGAGTTCTAACCGCCGACGTGGGGAGAACAACATAGAATTCCTTAACCCCTCAAATATCTGGAGAACATGGAAAGAGAAGGGAGGCAGCCGCTGGTAACCTCCATACCATTCACCAACCGCCTAATTTAAACGGTCAAGATCGAAAGTACGTAGGTTTCAACGGCTCAGATTAAACAAAAATGTGTAACCGTTATGCAACTACCATATAGGATTTTGGAATTTGATATCTTCGTTCTGTATTTTTAATGGTATCAATACCGATCGGTATTGAACTGACAAAATCGGTAAGATAGTCGGTTCGCTTTTTTACCTATTTTCGGTATTGGTATTTTCCGGTATGGTACTAGTTCGGTACTAGTATGGTACCGATATCCCTAGACCGCACCTCTAACCACTTCTGCAGAAACTCATAACTGAAAAATCTACTGGCTCAACCCGGAGTATTTTTACTCTAAACGAAACTCAGAACTAAAACCTTATTTTAATTGTCTTTGAACCTCAACTCAACCACTTAAGTTCATCGATAGTAATCAACTTTATCTAATATCACAAGAGGGATTTTTTTTTTATTTCTACACAATACTAACTTTTAATTTACCTTCTGTTATTTTTGGACTCTCATATTTTAATTTTATCATTAGGCTCTCAACCCAAATAACATGACATTGTTCTTGCTTTGTTATTTGGACTTTGGAAAGCGAAAGAGAAAAAAAAACATATTTCTATTATTAAGGTATTTCAATGCATTTGTGTCTTTATGCTTTGCTCTTGCTTATGTACGTATGTATTTCGTTCATGGTTTGTTTTAATCTTCATTTGATGCGAGTAAAATTGAGAAATGATACGACTCACTAGTGCATAGAGAGTTACGTTTTGTACAACCTTAGATTACCCATAACAAAAGGGGATGTGATGAAGGTGACGGAATGTGGATTGTAGAGGACAGGGAAACTAAGAAAAGTGAAAGTGTTAACACATATTTATCCATTTAAAAACATTTTGAATATCCACAAGTATACACTAGATGCATGAAATTTTATAAGTACATTGTAAATGAATCTAAAATTCACGCATGCACTCTAAACGTCAAAAAATTAAGAATCGAAACTAATAATAAACAAGAAATATCACTGACTGTTCACAAAAGTTCTTTAAACTCTCTATAACTACAATATATTTCATAAAAAATAAACAAGAAAAGAGAACCTTTTAGTCACATTACACTAACGCTCATCACATCTTTAATAGACCGGTGAGAACTGAAACACACCAAATTTTTTTTTTATATAAAACACTTTCACAATTTATATCAGAGCTTTGGTCCTAGTTCACAACAAAATTTGTCACTCGTATTTACATGTCATTTCTCAACTTATATAAAAGTATTACATGAAAAATAACGTTTTATAAACTTTTTCTACATCATGTATTATATTAGATATTAAACGAGAGTATGGTTCCTTCGTCAGTCCAGTCATATCCATGAAGCTTTAACCATTTATGGGTGCTTTACCTGAAAATATTTAAACATTTTTTATTAGCTTTCGCTAAGTAAGTACACCTTTTTAATCCAAAAACATATATATATATATATATTTGATATTTAACACCCAAAATTATTTTTATTTAAATCATCATAATTTCTTAGGAATTCAACACCCGAATTCATTGTGTGTTTATTTTTAACCCTTGAGTATTATTAACTCCTTTTTATATATGTGGAGTTCAACACCCAAACCCCTTGGGATTTCAACACCCGAAATCCTTACATATATTTAACTCCTTTTCTATATATGTGGAGTTCAACGCTCGAACTCCTTGGGATTTCAACATCTGAAATCCTTACATATATTTAACTCCTTTTTAAACTATCAATACACATATTTGGACCCGTAATCATATAAATCATACCCTCATACTCATGTTTATCATAATAAATAAACCTATAGCACATGTAATTAAACATGTTTCATCTTCACAGAATTCATACAAACTTATAACAAACCAAACATATATCATGTAATTAAAATGTAATAAAAATTAGTTACGGGTCAGTGTACTTACCTCCTGGTATGACTAACTTAGGTGCAGAATATAACCACTAATTATTCTGATCAAAACCGTCCACAATTCTTATGTTCTGTTAATCAAAGTCATACACTCAAACTCACTCGTATCTCACTCCACTTGATTGCTATTAATGTTCATATTTATCTACACATTGAGGCAGCAACATCCCAATGCAAACCGACTTCACCATTTGATAATATTTGTACTCTTTATTAACATATTAAATAAGCCTTTTATTTGGAAAATATGAGCCGACATAACAAGCCTTCAAGGTGAAGTTCTTAATTTGCTTTTATTACTTTAATATACATATACATATATATATATATATATATATATATATATATATATATATGCATTTACACGTGACATACAAATGGTGTATGTCATAATTACTTTATAATTATTATTATTATTATTATTATTATTATTATTATTATTATTATTATTATTATTATTATTATTATTAAACAAAATCAACACTCGTTTAAACGTAACTTAATTCAATAATAAAATGATCCAAAACTTACTCGTTTAACAACTTTGAAAATATATATATTTATATATATTTTTTTTACAAAACAGGATGTTACAACTCTCCCCCACTTATTTAGGTTTCGTCCCCGAACCTTTTTATACCTCGAATAATTCGGGGTAATACTTTCTCATTTCATCTTCAGCTTCCCATGTGGTATCAGAACCACGCCGATGCTTCCACTGCACTTTCACTTGATTTATTTCTTTATTTCGTAATTGCTTAACTTTATGATCAAAAATCACCACAGGCTTTTCTATGTAGTTAAGCTTTTCATCAACTTCTATTTCATTCAACGGCACATATGTCGTTTCGTCAGCCAAGCATTTTCGTAAATATGACACATGAAATGTGTTATGATTCCGTTTAATTCATCGGGTAATTCCAAACGATACGCCACTGCCCCACACAAGCAATAATTTTTAACGGACCAATAAAACATGGACTTAGCTTGCCACGTTTACGAAATCGAATCACACCTTTCCATGGAGAGACTTTCAACATAACATAATCTTCCACTTGAAATTCAATAAGGCGTCTTCGCTTATCAGCATACGACTTTTGTTGATCTTGAGCTGCCTTTAAATACGCTCTGATTTGATCAATCTTTTCATTCGTCGCCTCCACAACTTCTTTATTTGCAAGTTCTCTTTGGCCGACTTCTCCCCAACACACAAAAGTATGACATTTTCTACCATAAAGCATCTCGAATGGAGGCATTCCAATGCTCAAATGATAACTATTATTATAAGAGAACTCTGCTAAAGGAAAATATTTGTCCCAACTGCCACCAAAATCAATGATACATGCACGCAACATATCCTCGAGCGTTTGAATCGTTCTCTCGCTTTGCCCATCGGTCTGTGGGTGATATGTTGTGCTGATTAATAATTTGGTGTCCATTCCTTCTTGAAATTTCCTCCAGAATCTTGAAATGAAACGTGTGTCTCTATCTGATACAATAGACAATGGCACACCGTGCCTTGAGACCACTTCATTAACATATACTTCTGCCATTCGTTCAGACGAATAGTTTTCATGAATAAGTATAAAGTGAGCACTCTTTGTCAAACGATCGATGATCACCTATATTGCATCATATCCTTTGGCAGTTTTAGGAAGTTTTGTCACCAGATCCATCGTAATATGCTCCATTTTCATAATGGAATTTCTAATGGTTGTATTTTCCCGTATGGCTTCTGGTTGTAACACCCGTATTTTATCAAGGAATAAAAGAAAAAAAAAAGGAAGAAAAGAACAGAAAAGAAAAACAACTAAAGAGGAGGGACTAAAAGTGCCAAATGGGCAAAATTATCATTTATTTTGTACAAAAGGAAAAGCATGGCCGCCCATGTTGCCTGCATTTCCTATCAGCGATCTTTTAGAGAGAGAAAACAGCAGAAATTTCGATTCTAGAGAGGGAAAGAAGAAGAAATCAGATTCAAGGTAAGGTTCAATGTTTTGTTAGTTGTTTTTGGCTAAATTAGCCTCGGTTATGTGCTCATGTGTGTGTATATGTGTTTGAATGCGTGTTTAAAGGATTTCTAGGGTGTTAGAGCCGTTTGAACAGCTCGGGTGAAGGGTGTAAGTTCGAAGAAGACAACTAAGGTGAGTTCTAGACCCCGTTTTTACTGTTTTTAAATGTTTTGGGGCTGGAAATGCATGTAACTATGTTTTTATAAAACTGTGGGTTGACACCCGTATGAATTGATTGTATGGATGATTATGTTTATGTTAGATCCATGCTTAAAATCATGTGCATATGTTTAGAAATAGGCATTTTGATGTTCTGGACTTGAAATGAATTAGACATATGAGTAGGATGCTAATGTGTCTGAAAATGGGACTTAGAATAAATAAGCAAAGTTGGTAAGTCCACTAGTGGTCATACGACCAACAGTGTGGTCGTATGACCAGAATAAATTTCTAAGTGTTGAGCCCAATAGGACTCATACGACCAACAGTGGTCGTATGAACATGTGATATTTTCTAAGTATGAGGCCAATAGGACTCATACGACCAACAGTGGTCGTATGATCATGTGGAAATTTTCTAAGTGTGGACTCATACGACCAACAGTGGTCATATGATCCAAATATGTGCCTAAGTCCAGGGGTGGTACGACCAGCAGTAGTCATACGACCAACAGTGTGGTCGTAGGACCAGTTGAAAATTCTAAGTGTTAAGTGAAAGCCCAGCAGTGCTCATACGACTAATAGTGCTCATACGACCAGAGGCTTATACGCCCAATAGTGCTAAAACGGCTAGATCACTTAGCATTTTTCAGGAATTTCCAGTAAAATTCGAAGTTCGAGGTTTGACCAGGGCTGACTAGGGTTAATAAATGATGGTGTCTCATGCATATAATGATGAGTACGATTAACCCTAATTGTTACTAATATATTATTAGTATATTATGTTAACAATATTCCTAAAAATATTGTTAAGTAAGGTATGATGCTATGCATGATGATGTACGTATGATGATGAATGTATGATGATGAATGCATGATGAATATGTATGATGTGTGTATGTTCCTTGTGATTGTGTATGTTTATCTTTCTGAAACTTTACGAATAACGAGAAATGAATTAATGAAGTATTATGTATCGTAAGTGAAAGATAATGAAAGAGGAACATGATGACGAATGCATGTATTAACGAATGAACGAAATGAAGAAAGATGATGAATACATGCATTAATGAACGAATGAATTATGTCTTGCAAGCATTGAATAACGCGATTGGTCCTTCTATGTGATTGACCATGGTCATGGTACCTCTACCGCTTACCTCTAGTACCGTGGCACCATGTTTAGCTGTCCCTCCATAGACTTCGGCCCAGTACGTGGCATATGTTTGTTGTTCATTTGTTGACCTCGGCCCGTACTGTGGCACTACGTTTTGCTGTCTATGGATTGACTTCGGCCCGGTAGCTAAGATTGTTCGAGGTGTAGCATATGGTATTGGTACAGTTAACCTTTCAATGCGTGCAAGTAAGTATTTATATGTATGGAACCCCTACCGCTTACCTCGCGTACCGGGCATACGTTTTGCTGTTCATTTATTGACTTCGGCCCGGTAGCTAATAACGTTTGGGGTATAGCAGAAGGTAGTGGTTCAAAAGATAGCCAATGGGCAAGAAAGTATGAACGGGATTCTTGTCATTCGACCACAGTAATCATAGCCGAGCGCTATGAAGTGGGTAAAGTCTGACAGAATCCATACGAGAAGTTAAAGAAATTGATGAATAACGAATACTGAAGATAATAATGAATATTATCTATGTGTACGTATGATGTGTGAACGTATGAACGAAAGGATACTTTTAAATAAGTAAAAGTATGTTTTAATACAAACTAGAACTCACTCAGCAACGCTGACTTTTATGTATTTTCCAGTTGGCAGGTAGTGTTGCTGAGGATGGCACGAGGCGGCTACTCAGCTCTTTTGGGACGGCATTCTTTTGATAATGTTTTTGTATTGTAATGCAAACAAATGATATTTTTGTAACAGGGTTGTATTACTTTACAAAAGCATTTATAGTAAAATTCAAAGTTTCCGCTGCATAATTTTTATTAAGTTATATTAAACGTATGTTTTATGGGTGATGACGGCCAACTGTGAGGTGCCCGGGATCGGGGCCTTACAAGTTGGTATCAGAGCCAAAGTTTAAGTGAATTGGGTAAAATTTTTCAAAATAAACCTTAACTTAAACTGAGAATGGGACAGGGGGAAATGGGAATGCCATCTGAGTAGCTGCGTGCCATCAAGTATTTTCTTGAAAGTTAACCAGTGTTAAGTGTGCATGTTATGTGTTTATGTGTACTGTTAGACTTAGATACTAATGTAGTCAGGACAGGTAATGCTCGGGGTGTGAAGAGTAGAGTAAGTGGCTAATCACAACTGGCCACTGTAATTAGGGACTTACTATACTTAACACAAACTGAGCTATTTCCTTGAATGACCGTGTTGGTGTTTAAATCTTTCAGTGTGATAGAAGATGGTCGGTGGTAGATCATCTAAAGCCCCAATTGGTGGAGGCAGTGGTGGAAGTGGTGTGGAACCACGAGCCACAAGAGGTAGGCCTAGACAAGAGAAGAAGGTTCCCGAAGGACCTAATACCACTCCCTCGGGGGGAGCGGATGAGAGTGATAATATGAGAGCCTCGGTGAAAGAGACGGTGATCGAGGAGGTGCACCAAGTCATGCAGACGATCCTACCGTCTGTAGTGACTGAAGTGATAAAGGCAGTACGTGAAGATGATAGACGAGGAAGGAATCGGTCCTCAGGTAGACAACAACAGGAGGAAACAGAAACGGTACTATCTGATGACGAAGAGAAAGAAGAACAGTTACAGGAGACCGCCCGGGGTTGTAACTACGGGGCATTCATGAGGTGCAAACCCCAACTTTTGATGGGTCTGGTACTGCTACTGATGCTCACCAATGGGTGATGGAAATGGAAGCTGTCCTCGATATTAGTGATTGCCAGGAGGACAAGAAGGTGAAGTTTGCTACCCACTCTTTTACAGGGTCGGCCTTATGCTGGTGGAAGAATATAGTCCAAGCCGAGGGTAGCCGGGCTATAGGGAAGATGAAATGGGCTGAGTTGAAAAGGCTGGTGATCGAGGAATTCAGTCCTCGTCGGGAAATGGATAGGATAGAAAGGGAGTTCCTGCAGCTGGAGGCGGGGACGATGACCCACCAACAATATACCACCAAGTTCAACGAGTTAGCGCTGTTGGTGCCAGAGCAGGTGACGCCGGTGTCTCGGAAAATCAACCGGTATATTCAGGGGCTGCCAGCTGAAATTCGTTGGCACTTGATTTCTGCCCGACCAAGCACTTTCAGGTCGGCAGTGGACTTGGCGGGGAGGTTATTCGATGAACGTGCTGCTTTGGTGAAGGCTGAGGGAAGCAAGAAGGGGAGTGGAGAGAAGAACTGGCAGGGGAAGAGGTTTGGTCGGGGTGACACTTCGACAAACAATAAGAAAGCAAGGGTGGATGACCGCCGAGTGGTCGTGACTGGAGCTGGGGTGAAGAAGTGTGGTAAGTGTGGAAAGGAGCACTCAGGGGAGTGCAAGTGGGGATACAACATCTGCTTCAAGTGTGGGAGGACTGGACATAGGGCCAAGGATTGTCGGATGGGCAAGTGTTTTAACTGTGGGGAAAGTGGTCATATGAGCAAAGATTGCAAAAAGCCGAGGGCTGAGGGCTCGGGAGAGAAGAAGACGGGAGGAGAAGCACCGAGGGCAAAGGCTAGGGCGTTCACGATGACGCAGGAAGAGGCTAGGACGGACCCCGATGTGGTGTCAGGTACGTTTCTAGCAAACCAAACTCCTGCTTCTGTGTTATTTGACTCTGGTGCTAGTAGGAGTTTCATTTCTGCTACTTTCTGTGCTAAATTGCCTGTTTGTAGTAAATGCATTAGTGAGCCTTTTTATGTAGAAACCGCTATTGGTAAGTCCACAAGAGTTACTGATGTGATAGAGGACTGTACCATAGAATTAGAGGACCATAGGTTCGCTGCCAAGTTACATGTGATGCCTCTAGGAGGATTTGATGTAGTGTTAGGGATGGACTGGTTAGCAACCTACGAAGCGAATATCGTGTGCCGAAAGAAGATGATTAGACTGACGGCGACCGACGGAAGTCCGGTGACGATTTATGGCGATCGAGTTACGACGATTCCGAAGGTGATCTCGATGGCGGTGGCGGGAAAGTGTATGAGGCGCGGATGTAGCGCCTACTTATGTTATGTAAAGAATGTAGAGACGCCAACACCACAGCTATGCGATGTGCCAGTGGTGTGTGACTTTCCAGATGTGTTTCCCGAAGACTTATCGGGTTTGCCACCAGACCGAGAGATCGAATTCCAGATCGACCTGATACCGGGTGCCCAACCTGTCGCAAAAGCACCGTATCGCTTGGCTCCGACGGAAATGAAAGAGTTGATGGAGCAGTTGCAGGAACTGCTGGATAAGGGGTTTATCCGACCGAGTATCTCACCCTGGGGTGCTCCGGTTCTGTTCGTAAAGAAAAAGGATGGTAGTATGAGGATGTGCATTGATTACCGCGAGCTGAATAAGCTGACGGTGAAGAACAGATACCCCTTACCAAGGATCGATGACTTGTTTAATCAACTTCAGGGTGCCAGCTAGTTCTCGAGGATAGATCTTCGATCGGGCTACCATCAACTGAAGGTGAGGGAGCAGGATATCCCTAAGACAGCCTTTCGTACGCGCTATGGTCACTACGAGTTTCTTGTCATGTCTTTTGGGTTGACCAATGCGCCGGCTGCTTTTATGGATTTGATGAACCGAGTGTGCCGACCAATGTTGGATAAATCAGTAATTGTATTCATCGATGATATTCTGATTTATTCAAGAAGTGAAAAAGAGCATGCCGGGCATATTCGGGAAGTGTTGGAAACGTTGAGAAGGGAGAAATTGTACGCCAAGTTCTCCAAGTGCGCCTTTTGGTTACGCGAGGTGCAATTTCTGGGTCACGTAGTGAATGCAGAAGGAATAATGGTGGACCCAGCAAAGGTTGAGGCTGTGATGCAATGGAAATCACCAAAGACGCCATCCGAGATTCGTAGCTTCTTGGGATTGGCGGGCTATTATAGAAGATTTATTCAAGACTTTTCAAAGATCGCCTCACCTTTGACAAAATTGACTCGTAAGGATGTGAAATTCGTGTGGGGTCGAGAGCAGGAGATGGCTTTTGAGGAGTTGAAGGCAAGACTAACACAAGCTCCTGTCTTGACTTTGCCTGAGGGAAGTGAAGACTTAGTGGTCTATTCGGATGCATCTTATTCTGGGCTAGGTTGTGTGTTGATGCAACGTGGAAAGGTGATAGCCTACGCATCTCGACAGCTGAAGACCCACGAAGTCAACTATCCCACACACGATCTAGAACTAGCTGCGGTGGTTTTTGCGTTGAAGATTTGGCGGCACTATCTATACGGGACGAAGTGCACAATCTTCACTGACCACAAAAGCTTGAAGTACTTCTTCGAGCAGAAGGACCTAAACATGAGGCAGAGGCGGTGGTTGGAGCTGATAAAAGATTATGATTGTGAGATCCATTACCATCCGGGCAAGGCCAATGTAGTGGCTGATGCCCTTAGCCGAAAAGAAAGGCCTGAGCCGATCCGGGTGAAGGCTTATCAATTGATCATGACCTCCGATGTGATGACACAGGTTAAGGAGTTTCAAGACGAGGCTTTGAAAGAAGATCGTCTCAACTCTGAAAGGATGAGAGGTCTAGTAACAGAATGGGTGAGAACACTCTAGGTGTTAAGACCCGATTTGGGCGAATGTGGATTCCTCGATACGGGGACCTACGTGGTAAAATTTTGGACGAGGCCCATAAGACCCGATACTCCATTCACCCCGGTGCTACCAAAATGTACCACGATATGAAGAAAGACTATTGGTGGCCGGGCATGAAACGCGACGTAGTGGAGTACGTAAGTAAGTGCTTAACTTGCTTACAAGTGAAGGCGGAACACCAGAAGCCCTACGGGAAGATCCAACCGTTGGATATACCCGAGTGGAAGTGGGAACACATCACCATGGATTTCATCACGAAGTTACCACGTACCCCTAAAGGGTATGATGCCATATGGGTGATTGTGGACCGCTTGACAAAGAGTGCCCACTTCCTACCGATCCGTGAAACGTACTCATCTGAAAGATTGGCGGATCTGTTCATCAAGGAAATTGTAGCTCGTCATGGTGTGCCGGTGTCTATTGTGTCTGATCGTGACACCGGTTTACCTCCAAGTTTTGGAAGAGATTTCATGATGCGATGGGGACGAGACTACACATTAGTACAGCATATCACCCTCAGACAGACGGTCAGTCTGAGAGGACAATCCAAACACTCGAAGACATGCTTCGGGCGTGCGTGATTGACTTTGGAGGAAGTTGGGACAATCACCTACCGTTAGCAGAATTCTCGTACAACAATAGTTATCACGCCAGCATTGGCATGCCACCTTACGAGATGCTATACGGGAGGAGGTGTAGGACGCCCGTATGTTGGGGAGACATTGGGCAGAAAGAACTGGGAGGTGTTGAGGTGATCGAAGCAACGACTGAGAAATTAGAAAAGATCAAAGCCTTCATGAAGGCGGCGAAAGATAGGCAAAAGTCGTATGCTGACAAGAGGCGGAGACCGATAGAGTTCAAGGTTGGTGACCGAGTTATGTTGAAGGTCTCACCTTGGAAAGGAATCATTAGATTCAGGAAACGAGGTAAGCTAAGCCCGAGATACATAGGACCTTTCCGAATTGTCGCACGAGTAGGAGAGGTGGCCTATCGACTTGAACTGCCAGATGAGTTAAATGGAATTCATCCCACATTCCATGTATCTCATCTGAGAAAGTGCTTAGCTGATGAAGACATGGTTGTACCACTGGAGGATATCGAGGTGGATGAGAGGCTCAACTACGTGGAGCAACCAGTGGCAATCATTGATCGTAAGGAAAAGAGGTTAAGGAATAGAGTGGTTCCCCTTGTGCGTGTACAGTGGAAGCACAGGAAGGGATCCGAGTCTACGTGGGAGACTGAAGAAGAAATGAGGCAGCACTACCCATATCTATTTGAGGAATAACAGGTTTCGGGGACGAAACCTATATAAGGGGGGTGGACTTGTAACACCCGTATTTTATCAAGGAATAAAAGAAAAAAAAAGGAAGAAAAGAACAGAAAAGAAAAACAACTAAAGAGGAGGGACTAAAAGTGCCAAATGGGCAAAATTATCATTTATTTTGTACAAAAGGAAAAGCATGGCCGCCCATGTGCCTGCATTTCCTATCAGCGATCTTTTAGAGAGAGAAAACAGCAGAAATTTCGATTCTAGAGAGGGAAAGAAGAAGAAATCAGATTCAAGGTAAGGTTCAATGTTTTGTTAGTTGTTTTGGCTAAATTAGCCTCGGTTATGTGCTCATGTGTGTGTATATGTGTTTGAATGCGTGTTTAAAGGATTTCTAGGGTGTTAGAGCCGTTTGAACAGCTCGGGTGAAGGTGTAAGTTCGAAGAAGACAACTAAGGTGAGTTCTAGACCCCGTTTTTACTGTTTTTAAATGTTTTGGGGCTGGAAATGCATGTAACTATGTTTTATAAAACTGTGGGTTGACACCCGTATGAATTGATTGTATGGATGATTATGTTTATGTTAGATCCATGCTTAAAATCATGTGCATATGTTTAGAATAGGCATTTTGATGTTCTGGACTTGAAATATGAATTAGACATATGAGTAGGATGCTAATGTGTCTGAAAATGGGACTTAGAATAAATAAGCAAAGTTGGTAAGTCCACTAGTGGTCATACGACCAACAGTGTGGTCGTATGACCAGAATAAATTTCTAAGTGTTGAGCCCAATAGGACTCATACGACCAACAGTGGTCGTATGAACATGTGATATTTTCTAAGTATGAGGCCAATAGGACTCATACGACCAACAGTGGTCGTATGATCATGTGGAAATTTTCTAAGTGTGGACTCATACGACCAACAGTGGTCATATGATCCAAATATGTGCCTAAGTCCAGGGGTGGTACGACCAGCAGTAGTCATACGACCAACAGTGTGGTCGTAGGACCAGTTGAAAATTCTAAGTGTTAAGTGAAAAGCCCAGCAGTGCTCATACGACTAATAGTGCTCATACGACCAGAGGCTTATACGCCCAATAGTGCTAAAACGGCTAGATCACTTAGCATTTTTCAGGAATTTCCAGTAAAATTCGAAGTTCGAGGTTTGACCAGGGCTGACTAGGGTTAATAAATGATGGTGTCTCATGCATATAATGATGAGTACGATTAACCCTAATTGTTACTAATATTATTATTAGTATATTATTGTTAACAATATTCCTAAAAATATTGTTAAGTAAGGTATGATGCTATGCATGATGATGTACGTATGATGATGAATGTATGATGATGAATGCATGATGAATATGTATGATGTGTGTATGTTCCTTGTGATTGTGTATGTTTATCTTTCTGAAACTTTACGAATAACGAGAAATGAATTAATGAAGTATTATGTATCGTAAAGTGAAAGATAATGAAAGAGGAACATGATGACGAATGCATGTATTAACGAATGAACGAAATGAAGAAAGATGATGAATACATGCATTAATGAACGATGAATTATGTCTTGCAAGCATTGAATAACGCGATTGGTCCTTCTATGTGATTGACCATGGTCATGGTACCTCTACCGCTTACCTCTAGTACCGTGGCACCATGTTTAGCTGTCCCTCCATAGACTTCGGCCCAGTACGTGGCATATGTTTGTTGTTCATTTGTTGACCTCGGCCCGTACTGTGGCACTACGTTTTGCTGTCTATGGATTGACTTCGGCCCGGTAGCTAAGATTGTTCGAGGTGTAGCATATGGTATTGGTACAGTTAACCTTTCAATGCGTGCAAGTAAGTATTTATATGTATGGAACCCCTACCGCTTACCTCGCGTACCGGGCATACGTTTTGCTGTTCATTTATTGACTTCGGCCCGGTAGCTAATAACGTTTGGGGTATAGCAGAAGGTAGTGGTTCAAAAGATAGCCAATGGGCAAGAAAGTATGAACGGGATTCTTGTCATTCGACCACAGTAATCATAGCCGAGCGCTATGAAGTGGGTAAAGTCTGACAGAATCCATACGAGAAGTTAAAGACATTGATGAATAACGAATACTGAAGATAATAATGAATATTATCTATGTGTACGTATGATGTGTGAACGTATGAACGAAAGGATACTTTTAAATAAGTAAAAGTATGTTTTAATACAAAACTAGAACTCACTCAGCAACGCTGACTTTTATGTATTTTCCAGTTGGCAGGTAGTGTTGCTGAGGATGGCACGAGGCGGCTACTCAGCTCTTTTGGGACGGCATTCTTTTGATAATGTTTTTGTATTGTAATGCAAACAAATGATATTTTGTAACAGGGGTTGTATTACTTTACAAAAGCATTTATAGTAAAATTCAAAGTTTCCGCTGCATAATTTTTATTAAGTTATATTAAACGTATGTTTTATGGGTGATGACGGCCAACTGTGAGGTGCCCGGGATCGGGGCCTTACACTGGTGTTCAGCCTTAACTTACAAACAAGTCAAACACTTTTCAACATATTTAACAATATCTCTTTTTATTCCAAGCCACCAGTACTTTCTTCAAATTGTTATACATCTTGGTCGCGCCTGGATGAATTGAATATTTTGATCTATGTGCTTCATCAGAATCATTGTTTTGACCTTACAAGTCCAAGGAATCCAAATTCATCCAAAACGAACTTTAATTCCTATATCATTCTCCTCAAGTAGATGGACTTGACCAATGATCCTTTCATGCTTTAAATTTTCTTCTTTTAGTGCCTCCACTTGTGCAACTCTAATTTTGATCAAACAAGTCGGAATTCACAATCAGTTAATATGACTTTACTTTAATTGGAGTGTAACTCTCCTTCCGGCTTAAAGCATCTATAACAATATTAGCTTTACCCGGATGATAAGTATTTCACAGTCATAATCCTTGACCAGTTCTAACCACCGTCGTTGCCTCATATTCAATTCCTTCTGGTCAAAGAAATATTTTAGACTTTTATGATCAGTATAGATAGTGTACTTCGTTCCATACAAATAATGTCTCCAGATCTTCAACGCAAATACAATTGCTGCCAATTCAAGATCATGGGTTGGGTAATTTGCTTCATGTGACTTCAATTGTCATGAAGCATAAGCTATTACTTTTCCTCTTTGCATAAGTACACAACCTAATCCGACACGTGAGGCATCAGAATAAACTACGAAATCTTCTGTTCCTTTCGGTAATGCTAGAACAGGAGCTTTAGTTAACTTTTCTTTCAAAAATTGGAACGTCTTTTCTTGTTCTGGGTTCCATTCAATTTGGAATTCTTTCTAGTTAGCTTTTTCAACGAGGAAGCGAGAAATCTTTAATAAAACGCCAATAATAGCTGGCTAAACCCACAAAGCTTCTGACTTTAGTTGGGGTTTCAGGAGGTGACCATTTCATAATAGTCTCTATTTTGGAGGAATCCACCAAAATACCCTCCGCATTTACACATGACCTAAGAATTGGACTTCTCGAAGCCAGAATGCACATTTAGAAAATTTTGCATATAACTTTTCTTTTCTTAGCACATTGAGAACTTCACGAAGATGCTGAGCATGATCTTCTTCGGTTCGTGAATAGATAAGAATATCATCAATAAAGACGATAACAGAACGATCAAGCATATGTTTACATACTCGATTCATAAGATCCATGAAAACTGCTGGAGCATTCGTTAGACCAAATGGCATCACAACGAATTCATAGTGCCCATAACGAGTACAAAAAGCTGTCTTAGGTACATCTTCTTCTCGTACCTTAACTTGATGGTAACCTGACCTCAAATTGATCTTTGAGAACCAGCTAGCGCCTTGTAGTTGGTCAAAAAGATCATCAATTCTAGGCAAAGGGTACCTATTCTTGATGGTCAACTTATTCAATTCACGGTAATCGATGCACATTCGCATGCTACCGCCTTTATTTTTAACGAACAATATAGGCGCGCCTCAAGGTGAAACACTTGGACGAATAAAGCCTTTATCCAAGAGGTCTTGAAGTTGAGACATCAATTCCTTCATCGTTTGGTGCTAGTAGATATGGCGATTTAGCCACAGGTTTAGCTCCAGGAACTAAATCAATTTTTAATTCAACTTCTCTTTCTGGTGGAATGCTCGGTAGCTCATCCGGGAACACGTCAGGGAATTCTTTAACTACAGGGACTTCATCAAGTTTCTTTTCTTTCATTTCTTTATCAGCCACGTAGGCTAGAAACGCTTGATGTCCATGTCGTATGTAATTCTTGGCTTTCGCCATTGAACATACAATTATGTTACTCTTTCTTTATCCATGGATACAAATTTGTTCTCCCATTGGCGACATAAATTTAACAACCTTTCGATTACAAACTATCTATGCGTGATGCTGGGACAACCAATCCATCCTAATAATCACATCGAATTCCTTTAACTCTATTAGAATTAAGCCGATATCGTATTCTTCTTCTTGAATATTTACTTTACAGTTTCGACATATTTCGAACATGGAGAAACTTTTATCGCTAACAATGTCAACTTTTAACACATGTACCAATTTACTTCTAACAAAAGAACTATGGCTAGCAAACTTTGTAGATACAAAGGATTTACTAGCTCCAGAATCAAAAAAACATACACAGGAAGGAAGTTGACTAGAAAGGTACCTGTGACGACATCAGGTTCAACCTTCGCTTCTTCAGCAGTAATTTGAAAAGCCCTGCCTCGTGGTTTTGGAGCTTCTAGCTGTTTCACGTTCTCTACAACCTCGATCCTTCCGCAGCCTTGGTAAACTTTGTTTTAAGCTCTGGACAATCATTCCTCATGTGACCGGCTTATAGCAGTCATAACATAAGTTTACAGGGCTGATACACTGTGGTGCTGTATGCCCTGGTTTCCCACATTTATAACAAATTGGGTTCTTATAACGACATTCCCCAAGATGCCTCTTTCCATAGAATTGACAGTTACCGTACTCTTTGATTGAGCTTGAACTTTACAGGCTTTATAAATTTACTTTCTTTGTAGGTATTGCAGGAATCATAACATCAGCCTTTCTCTTCACGTCTCTTTCTTTCTGTCTCTTCAGTTCCATCTCTCATTCACGAGCCCAATTAAGAAGCTCTTCAAGATTTCCACATTTCGATGGAGAAATAAATTCTCTGATTTCTGTTTTAAGAATAAGATGGAACCGAGTCATCCACATTTCTTCAGAAGTGAAAAGCGAAGGACAAAACTTCGCTTTATCATAGAAAATTCCAAAGATTTCATCCACCGTCTCGTTGCCTTGACGCGTATGAAGAAGTTCTTCAGTGATACGATCAATTGCAACACGAGGACTGAAATATTTTAGGAAGATTGGTTGAATTCTTCTCAAGACATACTTCTGATTCTTTCTCTCTCTTCTCCTTCTTCACCATATCCTACCAGTCTTTAGCTCTTTCACAGAACTGGTTCGTTGCGAACATCACTTCATCACACGGGTCACAATGACACGTATCAAAAATACTTTCCATGGCTGCTATCCACCTTTGGCTGACCAAGTGTCAATTTCACCTTTAAACTGTAACGGTTTACATGCCATGAAATCTATATACGTGTAGTGACGTTTTTCGACTTCAGCTATTGGCGTTGCTCCCATATTATTCGTAGGTTTTTCTATGGCCACTTCATTCTTTTTCAATTTTTCTTCTAACATAATTCCTATAGAATTTTGCATTTCAGCTAAAAGAAAATAGGATATTGGCTTCAAATGCCTTTCCCACCTCGATGGCAATCTGTCTACGAACTTCCTCAGGTACTAATGTTGTATTGTTATTAAGACGAGATGAATACGCTGATCTTTCTGAAGCATCCTCTACATGCTTTTTAGTGTTACGACTTCCTTCACCTTGTATCGCGTTTTCTCCTCTTTCATCCGTCATATCTCTCCAAAACAATTTATTTATTTCATGTTACTTTTTTATTCTAATGATTCTCTTTCATAAACATTTACTTATGGCCTTAATACTCCTTACATTATTGTCAAGACTTAATAATTTATCTAAGGCCATAAAATACTATATATGCATTTATAACATACTACACATACACATATCATTTTATGCATATGTATTCCCCATCCTACACTACTATTGAAGTTTTCAATACAATATGATCATTAAAAACTCACATGACATGATATATTACTCTCATACTGGCCAGGTATGAAAATAATATATTATACTCATTTGATTTTTCAACTATCATATGATATTTCAAACATACAAATTTCAGTGTACACATATTTCCACATATTTTCATTTTGTACCAATACAAAATCCTTATTTATCTGCTTCTAGGGACCGCTTCTGGACTGAACCCTCTCGTTTTCATATCAGTAGCACTTATGGTTCGAGTCTAAGTATTTA
This sequence comes from Flaveria linearis, assembly GCA_024085815.1. Taxonomy (NCBI): domain Eukaryota; kingdom Viridiplantae; phylum Streptophyta; class Magnoliopsida; order Asterales; family Asteraceae; genus Flaveria; species Flaveria linearis. The sequence goes on along the minus strand of CM044002.1, from coordinate 48,999,126 downwards.
TTTTATATACTTAAATCTCTCGAACCGTGCTCTGATACCAACTTGAAACACACCAAAATTTTCTTTTATATAAAACACTTTCACAATTTATATCAGAGCTTTGGTCCCAGTTAATAACAAAATTTGTCACTCGTAGTGACATGTCATTTCTCAATTATATAAAAGTATTACATGAAAATAACGTTTTATAAACTTTTTCTATAACATGTATTATTAGATATTAAACGAGAGTAGGGTTCCTTCGTCAGTCCAGTCATGTCCATGAAGCTTTAACCATTTATGGGTGCTTAATCTGAAAATATTTAAACATATTTTATAACTTTCGCTAAGTAAGTACACTTCTTTAATCCAAAAACATATATAATATATATATATATATATATATATTGGGATTTAACACCCAAAATTATTTTTTATTTAAATCATCATTATTTCTTAGGAATTCAACACCCGAATTCCTTGTGGGTTTATTTTTAACTCTTGAGTATTATTAACTTCTTTTTTTATATATGTGGAGTTCAACACCCAAACCCTTTGGGATTTTAACACCCGAAATCCTTACATATATTTAACTCCTTTTCTATATATGTGGAGTTCAACGCTCGAACTCCTTGTGATTTCAACACCTGAAATCCTTACATATATTTAACTCCTTTTTAAACTACCAATACACATATTTGGACCCGTAATCATATAAATCATAGCCCCATAATCATGTTTATCATAATAAATAAACCTATAGCACATGTAATTAAACATGTTTCATCTCCACAGAATTCATACAAACTTATAATAAACCAAACATATATCATGTAATTAAAATGTAATAAAATTAGTTACGGGTCAGTGTACTTACCTCCTGATATGACTATCTTGGGTGCAGAATATAACCACTAATTATTCTGATCAAAACGTCCACAATTCTTATGTTTTATTATTCAAAGTCTTACACTCAAACTCACTCGTATCTTACTCCACTTGATTGCTATTAATGTTCATATTTATCTACATATTGAGGCGGCAACATCCCAATGCAAACCGACTTCAGCATTGATAACATTTGTACTCTTTGTTAACATATTAAATAAGTCTTTTATTTGGAAAATGTGAGCCGACATAACAAGCATTCAAGGTGAAGTTTCTTAGTTTGCTTATTACTTTAATATACATATATATATGCATTTACACGTGAAATACAAATGGTGTATGTCACAATTACTTTTTTATTATTATTATTATTATTATTATTATTATTATTATTATTATTATTATTATTATTATTATTATTATATTATTATTATTATTATTATTATTATTATTATTAAACAAAATCAACACTCGTTTAAACGTAACTTAATTCAATAATAAAATGATCCAAAACTTAGTCGTTTTACAACTTTTGAAATATATATATTTTATATATATTTTTTTACAAAACAGGATGTTACAAGAACAAACTAGTCAATACCTACAATCTTATTTTCTGCTAGACATCATAGTTGCTACCGATCAACTATTAATGCTCACGCTACATAGCTTATATAAATTGCTGAGTAAAACCACGAGGTTATGCTTAGACATATGTAGCTCCTAATCAATTATTTCAAGAGACGGTGGATATTGATGTGTTTTTCCAAAAATTGAAAGATGAAAATGACTTGGATTCCAGACTTACTTCAATTGCAATAAAGGAAAGTATGATCAATGATGATAAGTAATAGAGAGATGACAAAAATATTTTGTTATACTTTGTTGCTATCTTAGTTCCTTGTTTGAAAGTTCATATTATTAATTTGATTATAAAATATATGTGATTAAAAAGAGCCAGATACATCAGAAAAAGAAATTGATAAAAAAATTGACACGTTGTTTATACTTTTGAACGGATGAACTACTTGAAGAATATGAGTATATGTACTAAACCTTGAGGTGTAATGATGTTTCACAAAGTGAACCAAATGTTAAAAACTTTCAACAGGACACAATGACATACTTTTTTATCTTAGTGGATGATGGTGTTAGGTCGATTAACACGAGATCAGGGTACCTTTGTGATGCGAAGCAAGAGCATATACTTGGTAAATAGGTTAAATTCTTTGGGTTATCAAATAGTATTTGAAATGATTAAATGTATGTTTATTATATTATTAATAATAATATAATATTACTGGTCTCTTGAGTTCTTATTTTTTAATAGTTTATTGTTGTAGAAGTGCATTCTCCATTCTTGAATCATTAATATGCGCACATAATTGAATTCATAAATCAAGAAAGAAATAAACACTAATGAAGATTTGACAAAGCTATTACAACATTGAAAAAGATAAGTTCACACATACGTCTTTGTGTCACTCATTTAAGTTATTTTATCTATAATCTTCTATTTGGTAGATATTTTTGATAAGTTAAAATCAAGTCAAAGGGATCCTAAAACAGATTTATCTGGTGAAAGATAAATACTTTTTGTTAGTTTTGTTTAACAAAGATATTTAGAGGAGGTCAATAATACAAGGGCTTAATCTTCTTGAACCACTTGAAACGAACGATTACATAATATGGAATTTGAAAAATATCAAAATTTAATTTCTCCTTAAACGTTTGAATATTTAGATGATTTGATGTAGTTTATTATTCACCTACGCCACTACATGAATTTGTTAAGTTTAAATACATGATAGCTGACAATAACTCTACTAGAAAAAAAAATCAGATTCATTGGTTGACGCTAATATCATTAAAAGAGAAACACACTTAAAGGGGAGTCTCATTGTTAACGAAAGAAACTGAAGTCTTGATAATTTAAGAAACTCAATACAACCTTGATATTTGTCCCTGATAGAGCTCATGATGCCAAGGGGGTGGGGGCACCCACAGCAACACTGCCACCGGTCCCCTACCCTGCTGAATCCACACACCAGACGGCATGTTCTCGCCGTGCACCACCCTCATTTTTTGACCACTCGGAATTCGACCATTACACCAACCCACGGCCGCTAGCATACGTCGCGAAACTTCTTGCCATCGTTAATCTTCAACTGTTTTTTCACCGACAAGTCACCTTTAACCACCGTGTTGCCGCGTTCTTCCTCCGAAGAACTTTCGCAAATGGGTTTGTGGGTGTATGGTGGTGGTTGTCGGTGGTCAAGATGGTGATGGTGACTGGCAAGTGGTGATGGTGGTGGTGATTTCTAATTTATTTGTTTAAAGAAATTGTGAAGTGGTGTAATGTGAGTGCCCCCAAAATAATAATAATAATAATAATAATAATAATAATAATAATAAAAATTGATGTGGTGTAATGTGACATGACATTATAAAATGATGGGTATGTGCTGTGGTGTGATAAGAGTTGTTTGGGCATCCCCACCATCCTAACAAATAGATCAACTACCGATGACAAGTCACTACTGACAACTACTTGCTAGGACTTACGAATTACCGATGAAGACTTGTTAACGTTGAAGAATTTCCTCATATGCAAGTAGTAGTTGGTTCTTCATGATCCTAGAAAGAGTTCACCCCTAAGATGATACTAAAGCACAAATAGTTTTATACACCTTTTAAAACGCTCATGCTCTACAAATATAAATGGAAGCCCAGCTATTGTTAACATTTGAGTTTTGAGCTAAATCCCTTCTAACACGGAGCTTTCCAGTTTCTAATGAAGTACTCCCACCCTCCACGTCGTTATCTTTCTTGACAAATGAGGTTATTTGATTGCAAACGTTTGGGTATGTTTTCTTATCACATATGACATACCTTAAATCCATTTGTGGTTAATAACCACGACTGCATCATATTCATTCCACCAACACTTGCTTGAATCGAAGAACGTTGCTAACTCTTTCCATCTTTACTTATTTACTTTCAGCATAAACTTTCTTTTTCTAAAAAGGAAAACTAAACACAATTCCTCATTAATTATTTTTTAGCCACTCTCTTTATCCTATGGAACACACTGTTTGAGAAATTATTCCACTTTTGGAAAAGACACAATAATTTCAAATGGGATAAAAAGATACTAGTTTCATGGTTGGTGGAATCCAATCAATCATTCCACTTCTTGCATCATTTTTAAAACAAATCTTATCAATCATCTCATTCCATTTCTGATGGCCGATGCATCCACTTCGAATCTGAGCTCGAGTAACAACTATGATGATCACCACCAACGGCTCAAACAGGCCGTCGAGGTGGACTTCGCGTCTGGAACCGAAGGATGGAGTTCCGAGAGTTCCGGCATGTCAGAACGGAGCGTGGTGGCTAGTCTACAAGTTTTTGCAGAGAGTATGATGAAGAGACAAGTGGCAGAGCTGGAGATAATGAAGGCGAGGGAGGCGCTGAGGATTGAAGCAGAGAACCGGAGACTGGAGAGGGAGGTTGAGTTGACAGAGATGATGATGAAGACACAGTTGCAGCTTACGTCGTTCATATGTTCACAAACATGTGACCGAAAAAGAAAGCGCGGTGAAGAAGACGATAGCGAGTCACCGGTGCCCGTAGAAAGGTGAAACCAGTAACTTTAACATTTATCAAGGATATTTAGATACCTGATTGATAAATAAAATCTTGTAAAATGTTTGTTATGTAATGCAGGGATGCAGCAATGTTACTAAGCTTACTCAACTTCAGTTTCAGCATGTGATGAAACCCAAGTTAAGTTGGTGTCAAATTTCATGCATGTAAGATTTCTATTTGTATCAAGGTCTCTAAAGCTCTGATTACTGCTATAAATGCAAATCAATATGTTTCAAATTATATATGTTATCTATACCCGCACATTCAAAATTCGACTTCATATTATTTACATTTAGTGGATGAAATACTTTTTAGAGGAAGTCATACTTCGGGGGAGAGTTAAGATCGCGTTTCTGGGTTGCTGAGGCAGCAAGGAGAACCTTATGTCGTTCTATAGCGCTCTCGATGTACTCTTGGAGTGGTGGAAGAGAAGCACCATCTGCATCTTTATGTACTTGGCCTCGAATAACCTATGATTGAACAACAGTAACAGCGTCAAACTAGTTACACATTCACACATGAAAATTTTGTCCTGAAATCATAGACATTGGTTACCTTTGACGCCCAACGCCTCTCTGCTTGTTGACACACGTCTCTAATATCCCGTCCAGACATTCTGGATAGTAAGTTATGTAGTTAGAAGCAACAAAAATGATAACTTAAACTACAACATAACTCGAGTTTTATCACAGACATGTATGATGCATTATGCACATTGGTTCATATACAATGAAACATCAACATGAATTAGCACAGCTAGTTTTAAATCACAATTTTCTATTCTTGCTTTGATAAAGCTTATAACAAGTCTCCCCTTCCCATATTCCTATGATAATATATATTTTGAAAGAAAAAAGTTAGCTACTTCTTTTTATATGTTGTACTTCTTACATGGGATATCAACTTATTTATATCAATCTGATGTTAAAAAGTAGTTTGTTGGCTCAAAATTTATATGAGGATGTCAACGAGGGCATAGCTTGCATAGAAAAAGAAGAAAATTTAATTAAATTACAAGAAAGAGTGATTTACTCTTCAGTAGCCGCAGCAAATTCAGCTAGATCGGTCTTTGTTAAGTGTTTTGCATACTGAGCTGCTATCTCCTGACGAGTTTGTTGATCAGGTAGACCAAAGGTAATCATGGAGTCAAACCGGCTAAGAAAGAGTTGACAATCAATTAGAAAACTCCAAACCGTTTCGCATCCTCAAATACAAGAAACTATTTCAAAAAAACAAAGCTAATATGCACCTTAATAAAGCAGGATCAAGATCTTGTTTTCTATTAGTCGCAGCTATGACCACTACTTTTTTGTCCTGCTCAAACCCATCAATCTGCAATACAGGAGTAAGCATAAATATATGTGGTAGATCGACTAATTTCAGTACGGTCTGTGCTAACAATCAAGCGGCCAACCCATAAGGGAAAGTAATGTTACCTGACGCAATATGACTGACAAGATTCTACGAGTAGCTTCATGAGTTTCGCTATCACGAGAAGTAGCAAAGGAATCAACCTGTTTTACAATCAGATAAGGGTGAATTCAAACATAAGAAACATATTCCTTAACAAGAGAACCATTATGGATAGTCACAAGCACTGAGGTTTGTTTGCATCAATACCTCATCAAGGAATATAATTGCGCCATTGGGAATTTCATTGGCAAGTGTAAACACTTTTCCCAACAACCTTTCACTTTCGCCAAAATATTTTGACATGATCACCTCCAATGGTACATATAACAATGGGGCACCCTGCATAATAGAACAATATCCTTTTAATAAGTCATTTCATTTGAACTATCAAGAAAGAGATCTTAGCGCTGATGCATTTTTCAACGTAGAACCTAGAACAGAATAAGCATACACACAAACAGCATTAAATCATCCATGTACCACAATATTCAACAAAAGAACATTAGCACATAATGCCATTGATGATATGCAGCATGCATTGAATTGTTCTACGAGCATGCAGATATGACTAATCAAGTACAGAGGGCACCTAAACATGTAAACATGCAGCCATTCTTCCACAGACAAACATGTGAACTGTTGGATAATTGTTACATTCATATATGTATATGATGATTGATAAAAACATTGCTCCACCCTCTGTACAGAAACACGTAAATTTTTGCTTGCTTTAATTTCATCCGAAACTGGACTTAAGAAAGAAAGGTAATGATAGTCAAGATTAAGGGTGTTCATCAAATAGGTTTTTAGTGTCTTTGGTTTCCTCAAATTGGAAACTTTTCTAAAAGTGAATTCGCATTCCCACTCCCATTTGTAGTCCAAACCAAATTCTGATTTTAATTAGAAAAATCATATCCATTTGAATTTGAAAAACCAAAGAATAATTCGAAAAACAATTAATTATTATATAGGAATGCATGTGTATATAACTATATACAGAAGAATAAAATATATATACGATTTGAATTCAGTTTTCGGTTTGGTTCAAAAATCAAAAGTTTGTAACTGGCTTTGAAAACTGAACTTTGTTCATTTCGGTCTCTAAACCGAATCTGGATGTAGTTCAATTAGAATTTTGGATTTTTTGGAGTGCAATTTAAATACTAAACACACCTATTTAAGATGTACTAAGACAGCTTCTGAAAAAACATCTAGATGCATGCTCACAAAACAAAAAGGATATGAAAAACATTGCAAGCTTTATATATAGCACCAATCACATACTAATGGTATAAGATCACAGAAGGAAATGCATAAATTTAGGAGTAAAAACAGAGGCAAGCAAACATAACGATTGTTTAGAATGAATAAAAATCACAAGGAATAGCTAATGGCAACAAGACAAACAAATTACCGCTTGATTAGCTATAACACGAGCACAGGATGTCTTCCCAGTACCTGATATCAAAGCAAGACAAGTAAAGCACAGCACATTAGTTTCAGCCTATTAGTTAAGGCAACCAAGTCAAGATACACAACTACCCTTGAGTGCAAGATAGGATGAAAATTATTCGAGTTCCAAATCCACATACGGGTGAAATAGAACTCAACAAAGCTTTGAGGTTCAGGACTCCACATACAAAAGGGCATTTTCAAAGAGACACAAAACATAAAAGGATTAAACAGAGAGCTGCTTGAAGTGCAGACATAATTGTCGAATTGGTCTTTGGAAATCAAAACATAATAAAAATGGGAACAGACACTTCTAAAATTTGCTTTTGCAAAACGATACACTAAACAAAATCAATCCCATTCTTATCTGAAATATTCATATAAAAATTGGGAAAATTATCGCAAACCAGCAAAATAACTAACAAGAAAGAGAAAGTCAGAAGATTATTCAAGAAGCTAAAACTTTATCGAATCTTTTAATATGATTCAAGAACATAGAGTGTGAATGACAGGACTATTGTGTTGCGGCCTAGGGAACTATTACTACGTTTTAATGATTTAGGCGGCTGTAAGGAGCTTGATTATGATATAAACTTGTTATCTTCTATGTAGAAACTAGAAACTCCATATATAGCATAGTTACATGCATCCAGAAAATATTCATGAAGGTGCTAAAGTCCTGAGAAAAACCTGGTGGACCTTCAAACAGTATTGCACGGGGTCTATTTGTCTCAAATTTGCACCGGGTTCCACGAGCAATTTCATCATAAATTCAGGACTCTGCAGAGCTAGCAGTATTGTGTCTTCTATATCTCTACATATAGACACTCAGAATTAAAAATATAGATCAAGAAGCTCATTTAAAATAGATCCATTATTTGCAATGTTTCAACTCATGCAAGGTCACATGTACCATTTAGAAAAGAAAGGTGAAAGGTGAAACTGCAATATGTATCACATCTAATAAAAATCAACTGAGGGTATGTTACAACTACAGATGATATTACAGGAAAGTTAAAAAGAGGCATAGCTCATGCTACAACAATGATACCACGCCCTCTAGTCAGTTCAATACCTTTTCTGCTGATTATATCCAGCAATGTTTTCCCATGAAATCTCAGGCTTCAGGTGCTCTACTTGAGGTTCCTTAAGTCCATAGATCTTAACTCCCATGCCCTCTAGACTGGCGACTGACTTATCCATGGAAGGGTTACGTGGAGTATCTCCTCTCCTATCCAAAATTCTGTTCTGTCCCACCCTGCCAATTTTAGCACAGATACTAAAGCATCAAGCTCCTCAGCAGTAAAGCTCCCTTGCTTAATGAACTCCATTTCCTGCATAAGTTTAGAAGGATACCGATAAGCCAGCTGGTACCAGATACAAAATCAAATCTAGATGTGGTTTTTATCATGAAATCACTGTTCCGAAGAAATTATCGCCCGTGCTATATTGCTGGTGGGATTGATGGAAGTATTTTCCAAGAATGAACAAATCCATGATATATTATAGACAAAAGGTATGTAGTATTCCCAAGAACATATTGAATATTTTTGGTGATATTGACTAGAACTTGAAGAGTCATGCATATTCAACACTTTGAGAAACACAGATATTTATAGGTTGCGGAGGCCAAGCAGTTGAGTTAATTGTCTATCTTTGAATATGCTTAGTTCCTATATTAATTAAAAACTGTTATTCTTTTGGCTTCAATATTAGGTCAAGCAGTTATCATGCATAATAAACGCACTTTGAAGTTTGAACTTTTTTGGAAACTAGCAATGAGGGATAAAATTAGTCCTCTTCATGCATGCTTGATCACTAAGTATCCATACACATATTCATAGTTGTCAATAGCGAATAGCGGTAAATAGCGACACATTACCTATATGCTACGTCACGAATAGCGGTAAATAGCGACCGCTATTTCGTGTTTAGCGATTAAGTAGAATAATATGTAAGATTGTTTTACATTCAATAGATAAGCATGTTTAGTAATAAAGTAGTAGGAAATCTAAGCAAAGACCCCCAAAATAGCTAAAATACTTGATTACTAATCATCTAAATCTCATATTTACCAAATAAAAAATAAAAAAATAAAAAAATAATAAACAATACGCTATGTAGTCGCTATTTACAAATAGCGACCGATTGGCGCCACGCTACATAGCGCGCTATAGCGGTCGCTATAGCCGCTATTGACAACAGGGCACATATTGACACATATATAAAGATCACGAGAAATTAAATCAGAGCATATAAATTGGAAATAGAGAAGTTATAAGTTTGAAGGAGCTGAAGATAACTGCTTTATCAGAACTAATGAGTGATCGGAACACCAGAATACAAAGGTCTCCATCATTTGGATTTGCATCAGAACTGCTGTTATCCTTGGCACCTTCCTTCTGCACCACCGGACGGTTGAGTGTTAACTGCCATGCAACACCACTGGGATTGAAAATGACAAATAACCATAAGTAGTGGGCACGACTTATAATAAAATTTACAATGTGAAGTACCAAAATCATCATAATATAAGACGTACTTCAGCCATAATAATTTATTACCAAATACAAGAAGGGTACCTTTACCCAAAAATGTAATGAAGTGAAATTAGAGTAAAGCAATTAAACTTACCTATCCCAAGCACGCAAATTCATATCTGAACCTGCAGCTCGCTCCTCAACTTTGACACCAAGATGTGCTACAATGTTTGAAATCAGAAGTGCAATTTCACACGTGGGAGGAATTTGAAACTTGATTGTAATCTACAATGTAACATCAAATAAGTTGCATTAGAGATCTATCAAGAAAACTAAGAGAATCTCATAAAAACAAACAAACATACCCCGTGTATCCCGCTGAAAAGCAGGGACTGGGAGGGGTATGTGGTGGCAAGTCTTTCCTCTATCCTGAGAGATAGAGAGACCGCTTCCGAAGAGACCCCCGACTCGTTAACAAAGGCAGTACCCATAACAATCATAATACATATCATACAACACATATGTAAATAACACACACACAGAATTAGATAGTGCGCACATCATAAAAAGCGACGTGTAACACCCAAAAAGGGTAGATGAACGAAAAACTACACCTGACGCGGGAGGTCCCGCCACATGTAACCGTAACCCGTCCCACCCACAAATCCCACTAAAAGTCCTTAATTTTTATTCGACGCCTCCACTCACTCCTATCCTCGATCATGTGCTCAGAGAGGTGCAAGTCTATCATATCTCGCCTAATAATCACATCCCAAGTCAACCTAGGTCTACCTCTACTCCTCCTACCCTCTACGCTGATGTTCTCTACTGCTCTAACAGGTGCTGCCATCGTTCTCCTCTTCACGTGCCCAAACCATCTTAGTCTTCCCTCTCGTATTTTATCTGTGATACATGCCATCTCTAGCCTCTGGCGAAAGACGTCGTTTCTGATCCTATCCAATCTTGTGTGTCCACACACCCACCTCAGCATTCGCATTTCTGCGACCTCTATTTGTCTCTCTTGCGATTTCTTTATGGCCCAACAGTCTGTGCCGTATAGCATAGCTGGACGTACTGCCATTCTGTATAGTTTTCCCTTTAATTTTGGTGGGAACCTCTTATCACACAGAATCCCTGATGCTGCTCTCCACTTGCACCATCCTGATTGCACACGGTGGGCTACATCGCTGTGTATCTCTCCGTCTTCCTGTATATACGATCCAAGGTATTTGAACCTACCCGTCCGGGGTACCGCCGTGCCCTGTATACTTATTTGGGTGTCCTCTTCGGCATCACCACTAAAGTTACAATGCATGTATTCTGTCTTAGAGCGACTTATCCTTAAGCCCTTGCGTTCTAGTGCTGCTCTCCACTGTTCTAATCTCTCGTTAAGCACCGTCTTAGATTCTGATATTAAGACAATATCATCTGCAAACAGCATACACCATGGGACTGGCTCTTGTATAGACTTGGTCATCTCGTCCAACACTACTGTGAAGAGGAATGGGCTCAATGCCGATCCTTGGTGGAGTCCCACTTTCACCGAGAAGAAGTCTGTGTCTCCGACAGGTGCTCGTACACACGTTTTTGCCCCGTCATACATATCCTGTATTATTTTGATATACCTCTCTGGTACCCTTCTAAGTCGTAGACTTTCCCAGATGAGTTTCCGCGGCACACTATCATAAGCTTTTTCTAGGTCAATGAATACCATATGTAGGTCTCTTTTCTTTCTCTATATTTCTCCATTATCCTCCTTATGACGTGTATAGCTTCTGTTGTAGAGCGTCCTGGCATAAATCCAAATAGGTTTACTGCTATCTGAGTTTCTCATCTAATTCTCATGTCAACAATTCTTTCCCATAGTTTCATCGTGTGACTCAATAGCTTTATTCCCCTGTAATTTGCGCAACGTTAGACATCTCCTTTCTTCTTATATATGGGGACTATGACACTGCTTCTCCACTGCTCTGGCATCTTTCCTGTCTTAAAGATAGTGTTGAATAAGTCTGTTAGCCATTGTAGGCCCTCATCTCCAAGGCACTTCCACACTTCAATCGGAATGTTGTCTGGCCCCACCGCCTTAGCCCTTCCCATTTTCTTCAAAGCTCTCGTAACTTCATCGACTGTGATGCCTCTACAATAACACTTGTTTGTTGTGTCGTTTGATTTGTTTCATCGATCTCCGTTTGTTGATTACGGTTCTTTACGTTGAAAAGGTTATCGAAGTAAGTTTTCCATCTCCCCTTGATGTCTTTTTCCCTCACTAAGACCTTACCATCCGCGGCCTTTATAAACTTCACCATTCTCAGGTCCTGTCTTCTACGTTCCCTTGCCTTGGCAATCTTAAACATGTCATATTCACCCTCTTTCGTCTCTAATCGCTTATACATCCTCTCGTATGCTATGTTCTTTGCCTCTGACACAGACTTTTTCGCCTCTCGTTTAGCCTCTTTGTATTTATCTTTTAGCTTGGCTCGTTCTTCTTCATTATTACAGTGTAAAAGCTCTCTAAAACTTTGTTGTTTAATTCTTATCTTCTCCTGTACATTTTCGTTCCACCACAAGAATTCCTTATGACCGACTGTCCTATTTGTTGTAGTCCCAAGCGTTTCTTTAGCTGCTTGAATGACTCTAGTTGCCATAGCCTCCCACTTCTGGTTGGCGTCTTCCTGTGGCCCACTCAGGTTCATTGGTATGATTTTATCTCTAAAGATGGTAATCTTTTCGTCTTTGAGTTGTCCCCATCTGATCGTCGGTCTACTTCTCTTAGTTGGTTGGACCATTGCTCTCTTCAGTCGTAGATCTGCCACCAACATGCGATGTTGAGTGATTACTGTCTGTCCCGGTATTGTCTTGCAGTCCTTCCACGAGCTACGATCTTCCCTCCTCATCAACAAATAATCAATACAGATAATAATTTATAGAACATGTCACACCCATAATACAGAACCTCCAGGGTAAGAATAAAATTTCGAAAACATAGCATACGCATAAGCACCATAACAGAAGACACCCATGAATATGTCAAGAATGCCAAAGTGATCACAATAAGTCAATAACTAACATATTACCCATTATGTTTTTTTTAAAGTTGCCAACTCCAAATTCCAATGATCAATTTTAAAAATCTCCCACATTGTTGACAAACATATGGCGATTGTAAATGAACCATTGAGGTAAGGAACTGGCCATTGGTAGATAAATAGATAATGTAGAGCACATTGCCTAATTTTTAGATAACTTCAGCAAACAGATGACTAGTACAAACATCAAAGAGTTACTATTGTACAAAACTAGAAATCGTAGTTCCTTCAAAAATCAAAGAAACAAATAAAAAATATAAACATACAGGATGTTGTAGTAGACTAATATGCTATATGGAAAGTGGCTTCCAGAAAGTTGGCATTTCCTTATTCTCATGAGTAAACCGGATTGATATATTAAAGAAGTTGTTTCATCTAGCAAACTTAACATCATCCTTATCAAGTTGATAATATAGTATTATAGTTGGATTAACATATCCAAAATCAGTTAATAATCTGACATTTAAAGTTAAATATATGGTTTGTTTAGGAAGCACCAATAAGCTCTCAAGTCACTACTACCTTAGACATTAACCAAATTTACAGAAGAGTCAAGAGCAGTCTGACTGAAACCAGTTTACCTAGGGTCATTGTACAACAAGTGTAGAGAGACACTTCGCTTAATCTATAATACAGAATCAAGTTAGAGCCTAAGGATATACAAAGACAATATGATTTATTAAAAACTATAAACCCTGGGCAAACTTCAAATATGATAAAGTGTGTTGGAGATAGAAAGCAAATGAGTAACCTTCTGGCCCTTCACAGCAACAGTAAACCGAGGATAAGAACCGTACTGCATCCCTTTGCTTTTGAGCAGATTTTCTAATCGAACTCTTTCTTTTTTGGCAATAGCCTCCATATCAACATGTGTTGAAGGTGATTCAGGTGGCAAAGGTGTTTTAGCCTCAGCCTGTACAAAAGCAAATCTTAATAATGGACTACAGAGCTATGTACACCAATTTGTAACATATAAAATACCCAGCCAAACATGAGGTCACTCGTCTTCGCAAAATGGTTGAAATATATGAGATACAAAGAAACATGTGACTTGCTAGTTGGTCCAGTGTGAAGCAAAAATCAGATCATAAACATTGGTTATTGACAGTTCACAAAACAACGATTTCATACAAACCTCGGGTGCATCCGCATAGGCTACATCTACTAGGCCAAGTCCAAGTAGCCCTGCTAGCATAGCAGGTAGAATATCTAATCCATGAACATTTGCTGAACCCCATGACTTATCATGGTAAGGGTGGCTGTTGTGCTTGAAAGTACCTGCAGGCGCCAATTATGAGCGTTTGAGAAGACTACCATTATCTCACAGAAGTCCAGTCATGATAATAACAAGGACGCCATCATTAATAAAATAAAACATCTCTTAACCTTCATCCCAATAGACAAACTTACTTTAAAGCCACACAAACAGCAACTAAATCTCCAGAAACCCCATAAAGAGGCTAAAGTTAAAGTGCATCTTTAGTAATATAATGGAGTAAGCACTTAAAAATTATGCACAAACTCTACCAGAAATATTTTCTTTTAACTGATATTTAATCGTCAACTAGGTACATGAAAATTTGAGGCTGATAACTTCAGCAAGAACTAACCAATAGATTTAGAAACGATTAAAGACCCCTCTTCGGTCAAAATTTCAAACAGATATCCCGTGTAATGCTAAATGAAAAGCAGTCAATCACCAACAAATTTTACAAATTTGGACTAAAGGACCTCAGTTTTGAGACGGAGTGAGTAGTGCTATGCAGTTTAACAGTATGATCAACTAATATTAAGAATCTCCATACAAAATCGAAAACAAGAAACGATACTAAACTATAAATAGATCATCTTCACGATTAAAAACAAGCAAATTGATAGACGTACAGTAAGGGAGGCGATGTGGAGATGGCTTTAAAGGGGTTAGGGTTTTGCGAAATGCGATTGTACGGCAGGCCTGAATTGTTCGAGCAAGACGACGGATTGACGCCATAACAGAACACTAATCGATCTCTTCTTGCTTTGCTTTGTTGAGGGATCACAGGTTTTGAGGCCGTGAATTGTAGTGCTAATTGAAGTTGTTGTTGTTGTTGAAGAACAATGGCGCGCAAGCATGAAGCACCTGCTATTATTAGAGGGTCTCGGGGCTTTATTGGATTTCGTTAAAATCTTGGGCTGATTGGGCCTGTATGCAAAGTAAAACAACTGTGGGCTCCGACCAATAGTGGCGTGTTAGTTTGGTATCTTGGTCTGTGTGATGTACATGGTTAAATGGGTATGTATGAATTATGATTATGTGAAGTTGTTTTCTTTGAATCCATAGCTGTTGATCGATTTATAGATGGTAATTTTGAGTTTAATGTGTAAATGGGTCAACTGGAGATGTGTTGCGTTGTTGTCATACATGGGTCAAACCAAAAGCATTACCTAGAGATAACATAATCAAAATATCCTTAAATTTTTTTTATAAACCTAAAACCATTAAGTACCTAGAGACAACATCTATAAAACTTATTTGACTCCCTCATCTTGTCACCATTGTTGTTGCTATAAAACTTTCACGTAGCTTGACTTGTTATTTGCAACAATGCAAGAAAGATAACGTTTTGATGTGAGAAGGTATCGATGGTGATGCCGTTTCATTTCTCATCAGCCCAAACCAGGAGCAAGGTTCTAAACACCACGAAACAACTCTCTAGGTGGTCAGATATTACCTAGCTTAAAAACATTTAAATTTTATTATAGGTAAACGATGGGTGGCAATTTGCCAATTTGGTTATTGCTACTGTTTACAGTACAAAAGTATTTAATCAACGATCAATCGTTTGCATTAAATAGTATATTTTCTCGAAAAAAATATTATACTTTATTTAGTTAAAGTCGAAAGCGATGA
This sequence comes from Flaveria linearis, assembly GCA_024085815.1. Lineage (NCBI taxonomy): Eukaryota > Viridiplantae > Streptophyta > Magnoliopsida > Asterales > Asteraceae > Flaveria > Flaveria linearis. The sequence goes on along the minus strand of CM044002.1, from coordinate 48,983,287 downwards.
CATATTGATCCAAAAAGAAGATTATAAAGTCGAAAAAGACACATTCTGACAGGTTAGAAAGCTACTTTCATTTTTCCATCAATAGTTTACACATTAAAATCAAAAAAAAAAACAAAAAAAAGAGAGAAATCTAAATTCTAAGAATCCAAAAAATTAAAAATAAAATCACAAAGTCAATACACTTTCTTTGTAAACAGGCTCCTCAAACTAAACAAACCGCTAGCACCACCGTCACCCACCGCCGTTACACCGTCGTTACCTCCGGTCCGATTCTCTCGACCCACATCACCCTGACAACTCATACGCTGCTTATAACCAATACAAGTCGGAACATTACTGTTTGCTCCGGAGTTTTTCGCCGGACGATGGCCGTCGTGCAAGCTCCGGCTCTGGCTGAACCGTTTAGCTTGCCAGACCGGACTACTCCGACCCAAATGAACCCCGGTCCGACCGGGGCTGCTGGGCCACTTCCGGTGCTTATCGCCGGTGGAGTTGCTCCTGGAACACGGTGCGCTGCTGACTTTCCGGTTTCCGGCCACCGTCCGCGGCCTACCGCCACCGTTCCCCGCCGATCTGCTTCTAGAAAACGGCCATAAGTTAATATTGAGCTCCGCCGGAACGCCACCGGTGCTGGTGGAAGCACCGGTTCGTTCTTTTTTCTTCTTCTTGTTGTTCTTGTCTGGGTCTTTGGTCGTTTCAGATGGGTTTTTCTTGAAGATGTGTTTCCATCGTTTGGATGCGGTTTTGGTGTCGGATCCGGTGGTGGTATCTGCAGTAGCTGGAGTGATGGGAGGTGTGTTTATGATTATGGGGTCTGTTGGAGTGTCCGGTGGGTCGTCGATGGTGAGGAGGCGGAGGGGGAGGAGGACGCCGCCGGAGAAGAGTTGATCGGCGGAGAGGAGGGTGGGTTGATGGGAAGATGGGTGTCGGAATTCGAATTCCGGTGAAGTTAAAGCGGTGGTTGGTGTGTCATCGGTGGGATTTTCCATTGAAGATAAAGATGAAGATGAAGATGAAGGGATATGAGTAAAATAGTGGTGTTGGGTGCATATGGGGGATGATTATTATTATTGTTATTATTATTCGTGGAAGGGAAGACATGGATAACATCAGCCTTATAAAAAGTAGTAATATTATTATTATTATCATTATTTATTATTAAAATTGAAACGAGTGACAGGATCGTAAATATCTTCTATGACTAAAAAAACGGATTAAATCCAGCTGAATCTTAATTTTATTAACTTGGTGTATTTAGTGCACTTCCACTATTTAAAACAGTTTGACAAAATAATAGTAGTAATAATCTTGAGTTGAGTTGGCGGCTTTATAGCTTAATGATATTAGTGATGTGTTTAAATAGTTGTACTGGTTTAAGAAAAAGGGATATTTGGTGAAAGAAATTATAACTAAAACATGCTGGGTTAAAACCAAGTAATCTAGATGTAATATTATAATCATATTTAAAGTGAATTATGAAATTTTAATTAAATACAAATAAGCTTCATATTACTTCAGTTAAGTTTAAGGTGATCAAAGGTATTAGATATAGTGGTTGCTTATTCACAAGTTCTTAAGACCGAATGCAACTGTTAGGACATATGTATGAAGGTTTTTCTTTTTATCATAAAAAACAATCTTAATAATTCAAATCACGATATATAAAAAGTAGGTGGAATTCCATTGTAATGTTGTGTTCATTTTCTTAAAAATATAAAACTATATTGATATCCTAATATTAAAACTGCAGGTTACTTTATTGTTATCAACGGGTTTTGATGTGATTTAGTTTACAAAATGACACCAAATGATTTTGAATTAACTTACTACAATTCAAAACGAGAGAAGTGATCAAATAAAAAACTTTTATTTTAATTGAAAATTAAGAAAATCAATTTTAATCAATCATAAAATTTAAAAATTATTTCATTTAAATTTATTATAAAGAGCTATTATGTAAAATTACACCCCATTGTTTTTGTTAGTTTAAGATTTCAATATATTACCTTGATTTCCTCCCAACCTACATTATTAATCGGATATTTTTCGGGAAATTCTGTGCACATCGTAGATTTTTTACGGTTACCGATTCAAACGGTCACGGTTAGGGCTCCCGTGACCGTTCAATCGGGTGTGAGACCTAACTGTCACGGTGAGACCTAACCGTGACAGTTAGAGTCCAGACTAATCTGGGGATCCGTTGCAATTATTGTCCAATTATTGGGTATGCAATTAATGGGGAATTGATTGTGCGCAGTTAGGATTTTGGAGGGCTATATGTCACGGTTTGGCCAAACCGTGACATATTGCATATATTTTCTATATTTTTTTAATCATAATAGTTTGTTTTTATTTTAATTTTATCACACGTTTAACCTAATCGTAACTCACAAGTTTATGTTTTGTGTTTATTAATAATTTATCATATTACAAGTATTTATTTATTATTAATGTGACGGTTTTGTGTTTAATTTGTTTACGAGTTTGTAAAAATCGATTGTCATTATACAGACATATTGTATATATTTTCTAAATTTGAGTAATCATACTAGTTTGTTTTTATTTTTATTTTATCACACGATTAACCTAATCGTAACATACGAGTTTGTGTTTTGTGTTTATTATTAATTTATCATGTTACAAGTAATTTTTATGTTTAATTATTTATTAAACAAGTTGGTTGTTATTTTATCACATGGTTAACCTAATCGTAAAAATAAATTGTTATCAAACATATACAATTAACATTATCAACATTACAAATATAAAACAAACAAATAAACAAACACAATCAAACAAACACAACCAAATATACAAGTTATCATAACGGAAACTGCATATATATATACAAGGAGTTTTTACATACAAAAAGAAATAAAATACAAACAAAATACATATCTAATCCGTCATCTCTGGATCACTGCCCTGACCAGACCCGCCTAACCGCCTCGGTGGCTGTGATAACAACGGCGTACCGGAGGCGGCAAAGTCAGCGACCATGTGCTGGATGACCCAGTCCAGCATATCCTCCAGCCTCGTGACCCTGGCTCGCGTGTCCTGAAGCATATCTATAACGTGAGCAGGCAGTCGCACGACATGGTACACGCGCTGAGGATGTTGGGGCGGGTCCTGGTCGTGCGGCGGAGGAATGGGCTGATCCTCCCCGCACCAAGCGCCTCGTGGGCAACCTGAACGTGGACCTCAGCCCCCGCCAACTCGGGTGGGTCCACCAACGGCTCGGGCACCCATGCCACTAGCTCATGGTATCTACTGAGCAGGTGCCACGTGCCGTCAGGTAACCTCCGAACGATCCTCATCACAGTGGCGGTGGCCCGGTTTGCCACACACACAGGAATCGGAGGTAGCGGGAGCTGGGACATGACATGAGAGTACCCTAGGCCCCGAGCGATGCGGGAGACGATGTTCCCGCCCACCAACGCCCCTCGCGCCTGCCTGTTATAATAACTAGCAAAGTAGTACGCAAGGGCATGCGCGAGGTGGCAGTGTCGGTGTGTGAGTACACACCGAAGAAAGAAAAGATCGGCGGTGTTGACCGTGTCGGTCCCCGCCCCACGACCAGCGACGGACGTGGCGATCAAACGGTGAATGTATCGATATAGAGGGTCTCGTATATGAGAGGACCTCGTGTCGCCACCGTATGATCCGTCGCCGATCGCAGGCCACCAGACCTGATCCGAGTCGTCAGCCCCACGAATCAAGGCGGTGGTGTACATCGTCTGTCAGACCTCCACCTCCGTATAGAGGCCGCTGACGACAGCGAACCGTCTAAGTGACATGCGGTGGAGGGAGCCAAACATCCGGAAAGCAACCTCCGCGGGCTGACGACCATCCGCGATGTCGTCCTCATCAAGCTCCGGAAGCTCCTGTGCACAAGGACGGAATATAAATGTGCAGTAAAACTCCACAGTGAGCTCTCGATGGGCAGGGTCGCCCATCCTGAACAGCTGGTCCCATGGGCTGTCATCGCCTATGATCTCAAAAAATCGCTCGCGCTCTCCAACGAGCTTTAAGAACTCCTCTGACAAGACAGTCCCCGGTGCTGGCGGTCGTCCTCTCAGGGTCCTGAACCGCTCGTATGGTGAACTCCCTTCGTCGAACTGCAGATGCGGGCAGTCATCAATCCCGGGAAAAACGCAGCGTCGGCATCCATCTCTGAGAAAAAATTCGTGTTTATTATTATTTATAATGTTTAAAAATTAATGGTTGATGATTTATTATTATTATATTATTATTATTATTATTATTATTATTATTATTATTATTATTATTATTATTATTATTATTATTATTATTATTATTTGTATATGTCTTGAACAACACAGACGCTGTGGGGAAAGTGCTCCCGTACGGCTGAATGAATATGTCGTGGCCGCACGTGCTGCCTGTGTAACTTCTCGACAAGATCAATTTCTTCGGCGGTCATCTTCCTAAGATGCGTGTGGCCCTCCTCGTACACAACAGGATCGTGGTTGTGCGTCTCGTTTCTCACTTCTAACATCCAACTGTCACTCTTTCCTACGTACTTCCCTACGAGTTTAAAGGGACATCCTTTCTTTATGCTCCCAGTACGTCTACTTGTGCCAGTTAATTTAGGTTCACCACTACGATTGCATAATAGTTCCACATCCTTTTTTCGTGACCGACCCACCACAATGACGCACCCATGCTCGCGTCCTCTCATTTTAGCCCACTTTTTCAAGTCCTCACAAGAATCAAAATACTGAAAAAATTATAAAGCTATACATAAAAACAATATATAAAACAAATAAAAAAATAAAATAAACAAAAGAATAAAAACTCTTGTACTTTATCGGTTTTATAAGAAACCGTAGCCTTTCTTATCCGATCCACATCCCCATCATTCTCCGCGATGTCCCCATGGTTTTCTTTGAGGTGAACCGAACCGTCACTCTCATCTGTGTCGTTCCCATTAAAAGTATCCTACACATGTGTAATTTCTAGTTCTGACTGGTACGGGGTATGTCCGTAATCCAGCTCTGTTTGTGAGTGGTACGCGTTCGGGGCATGCCCGTAAGAATTGCAAGGGGGATATTTGTACCCTTCACCGTAACCTGTCGGTCCAAATAAATAGTTGTACGCCTCTTGAGCAAATGTGTTTGACGGGTGGTTTCCTCCTCCCCCCATGGAGGGTGACTCCCGCATACATAATATTCCTAAAAAAGATAATGGTTAGATATTTCAAATAATAAGTTATAATAAAACATATACAACTTCAACCTGGTTCGAATTTTCGATATGTGGCACCTCATTCAAATCTGGAAGCTTCGGCTTTTGATAATGATCTCCCGAACCCGACATTGTTTTCGAATTAACGTGTTTTTGGAATTACGAAGACTGAAAAATCTCGAGTGTTGGATGAATGAAAGCTCGAAGGTATTTATGATGAAAATCTGGTGCACAAACCGTGACGGTTCGGAGCACGAATCCCGACCCTTTTGTCAACATCACAGTCTACCTCGTACCTTAAACTGAACCTCGTACCCTAGAGGTCACGGTTAGGCCAAACCGTGACGGTTTGGTGACCGGTTTTCAATTTTATCAGGCCGTTTGTCGTTTTGTTGTCACGAGGTGTCGGAAGACGACACAGAAACCGTGACCGCAAGCCCTTGCGGTCACGTTTAGGTACCAAAACGTGACCTTTAGCCTTAACCGTGACCTTTTACCCTAACCGTGACCTTTTGATCCGGCTTACCCTCAAAAAAACCAGCGGTGTCCCCATTAGGACCCTATTTTTCTCAACCACACCTCATGACAATAGTGATTAAAGTGAAGATGCGATATGATGAATATGGTGAATGATGGATGATGCGACGTGTTTTGAAAGTAAGCGATGGGTTGTGAGTGGATTGTTCAAGAACAAATAGAAAAAAATTAAATTGATGATTCATGTTGGTACCACATTTCACGTTTTTTTGGGGTCTTGTGAAATTGATTTCTTTGTGAAATTCACATCTTAATAATAGGAACGTAATGGTTATTGGTTTGATATCAATTCTTGTTTTTTTTTTCCTTTTCTTTTTGAAGAATCAAAATGGAGTTTTTTGAATACCCAATATTCTTGTGAGTGATCAAGTTGATGATATATGAATTCAAGATCATCATGTTTGTGGTTTCCTTATTTGTTTTTCATCATGATTTTCTATAGGTTACATCAAGAATTTGATACAATCATGGACCTTTTGTATACATATATACTATACACACACACTAGTATGTGTTATCAGTGATCTAAACATCGATCTTACGTATACGTAAGACTTTTGGTAACATTGTTGTTTCGTAAAACTACTATTGTGTAACACTATTGTTACGTGTACGTAACACTGTTCTTACGTATACATAACACTGTTGTTATCAATTCATCCAACATATATAAAATTTACTATGATTTATTGTTTAAAAATTTTAAAAATTGTTGGTGGAATAAAAAAGAGAAAGAATGAAAAAAAATTGGTATAGGCTGAGAGAGACAAGAGAGTGTGAGTATTTTTAGAGACTTAATTAAGTACCAAAAATATTTCATAAATTTATGTACGTTTTACCTATTATACCCCTACCAGCTTTTATTTAAATCTTTTAAACCTCATCTAATAACATTTATGCAATTAATCGATATTAACCATTGATAAAATAAATCAAATATTATAAAATAATTTTCTTGGTTTTTAATTCTATCTTGCTTTTTAATTCAAACCCTCCCCTTTAGAATGACGTGTAACACATATTTGTATAAACTTAACTAAATGTAGCTTTAAAATATTGTAAAATCATTAAAATATTAAATTTTATACAATAACTGGTAAAATGTCAATCTTTTTGTTTATCAACGTTGATATTTGATAGAAGATCATCTTTGATCAACTTTATTGATTACCGTAGAAAGACAATTGTAGAAAGATGATCGGGGTATACGTTGACAATGTTAACATGATTTATTTATTTAGACAAAACAATATTATATCATGTAGAAAATATTACGGAAAAGTCAAAGCCATAGAAGAAGTGAGTTTAAACGTCTTCATTAATCGCAAAAATAAATACGGACCTACAAAGCTACTATCTTTATGCACCTATTGATGGGAACATACATTTAAGATTCCAACAATTCTTCATACTTTCATAAATAAGAAAATTCATAGCGTAAATTTATTGTCATAGCAAAATGTTTTCTAAATATTATTGTGATAGGAAAATGTTGTGTTGTAAACAGACTTGTAGTAGTGAAAAAACATGTATATAGGTGTGTAATGTGATTTACTTTGTAATTATTAAAGTTTATGATACGTATTATTGTAGTTGTTAATAATAATAATAAATAAAACACACAGAAGTAGTCGCTTTTGTGAAGGGCTTCACCTTCTCTATTATAAAATTCTCTATCACACATACTATCACACAGTGGCGGACTTACCTAATGTGAGGAGGGGTCAACCGACCCCGCAGAATTTTTTTTATCTGTAACGTGTATTGACGTTTTTTAATTGACCCCGTGTATTTTTTAACTTCGACCCCTATGAAAAAAATTTAAAACCCCTATGAAAAAAATTATGACCCCGGAGAAAAAAATTTCTGGGTCCGCCACTGCCATCACATTGAGAAGGTGATGTGGGGGGTATAATAGGGTGTCGTCTCAACCTATTCACATTTCATTACACATACTTTTAGCGTTGGCTAAACATACACATCTTATATGTTTAGAGGATCCTTTTCAATAGCGGAGCTTGAATTTTTCCGTAGGGGGATGAGAACGAAATTAATTTTTTTATGGGGGACGAACTCGACATTTATAAAAAATATACACTATCAGACCAAAAAATTGATGACGAAATTAATTTCTTTTATGGGGTGAATTCGATATTTATATAAAAATTTACACTATCGGATTAAAATTTTACACTATCGTACTAAATTTTAAAACCACCAACGAAAAAAATAGGAGGGGCGCCCCCCCTCCCCCTATGACGCTCCGCCAATGGTACTCGTGTAAGAGCATTCACATCCCATTCCTTATCTTTATCTATATAATTACACTAAAAATCACTACTTCTTATCTCTCCTTTTAATTAAATAATACTTTTTATACCCTTATCATTACTTCTTTCTCTCTCATTCACTCACAAGCACTTTAAAAAATATTAAAAAATTTATAAGGATTGTACAGTGATTTTTCAAATATACCAATCCACAATAACATTTTCTCTCTCCTTCACTCACAACCACTCAAAATCATTCCATATAATATACCAAATACACTCACATGATTATAGGGCGCGGGTTGTGAATGCTCTAAGTAAAATAAAGAGAAAAACATGACTTAGGGGTTGTTTGATAATTTCTGAATGATTAAGTGTTGAATCAACACCAATAAAAAGTCTGAACCATTAAATGATGAACCATTAAGAGCTAGTATATTGTTTAACTATTCAAAGGTAAATGTCTGACCAATTCAGATAAGAGGTCTTAACAAGTCAACATTAGATCTCTTAACCATTCAACATTAGTATAATGTTTAACCATTCAGAGACAAATGTCTGAAACATTCAGACATTTGCTCGCGAAACAAACAGTATGAACCATTAAGTGCTGAATCATTCAGACATCTAAACCATTAAAATGCTATCAAACAACCTCTTATTTAACAGAGATAAATCGGCAGCTAAAAAGTAAAGCAAATAGATAATATAACTAGCCAATGTGGGGCTAGTTCACTTGGTAGAGATTTTGCACGAATTTGGTTCAACCCCCAAGAATGAGTTGATTTGAGGTAATTTCGAAGTAAGAATAATTTTTTCTTTAAAAAAAAGGAAATTTTGTTGGAGTGTCAGATCTATGAATCCTTGACAACCTATCACCAAAAACAAAGCCTTTTCAACTCATCACCTCGGCCAAGTCAACCCAAAAAATGATAAATAATTATATTAAAAATAAGAACAAAAACTGACATTGATGATAGTTTTTTGTTTAGTTGTTTAAAATATGGGTGTAACTAAAACCAATGTTTTTATTCCCAAACCAAGCTGGCTGGCCAGACTAGTTGAATTGAGCCCCTAGACTTTCACTGTTTCGGTTTAGTAGTTTTGAACCACTGCTTCTATGATAGCGGTTTTTTACAGTTAGATGGTTGAATAGGTAACATGGTTAACGGGTTAAACCGGATTTTTTTACTTTTTTTCCTTGAATTTTTTGGATTATGTGTGTATTCATTTTATAAGTGATGTTAACTACAAGAAATCTACTTACCGGTTGATATGTATAACGATGCTATAAAAGGGAAAAAATCATAGTTATGCATGCATGTATGTGTGTAAACAAATACCATATTACAAATGATAGGGCGGTTACTATACAAAATGTAATTTACCTGCAAAGTGTATGAATTCATCCGGACGTGAAATGTGTCCTTAGGGGGGAAAGTATTTTTGTTCGCGTTATAATTACGTATATATTTTTACTGGGTACGTTTATTTGTTATAATTACGTATATATGATACATAATTACACAAGTTATATTCAAATGCACGCAAGTAAAAAATATTCAAGTTATGAAAAATAATTACGCAAGTTATATGATAATGACGCAAGTTATATACACAACACGTAGACGTTTTTTTAAAAAAATATAGCAATATTATACTCAAATTAAAAAATAAAATAAAAATCCTTGATTTTATAATATTTTATTAAAATATAATGCCGTGTAAAAAAATTATATGCATTTAAAACGCTGGGAGAATTCAAAAAAATCAATAATTGTGTGTTATTTTCAAATCTACCCCTTTAGGGCTTTTCCTTGCATGATTATATCGTTTTTAATTTGAATCATACATCGTTTAGATCAGTGGGTGCTATTACTTTGGATACTTTACATGAATTGTATACTTTATAGAAAAGTCTCTCTACAAATGATATGTATATATTCCATATTGTTTATAATACCTGTTTTAAACCGGTCTAGCCAACTTGACCAATGAACCAAGAAGATGATCGGTTTGTTGTATGGTTCGTTTGGAAAACTGTTTTACACTTGTACACTAAGGAAAATATATGACACTCTTTTCGTTTTAATATTAAAAAAACATAACTAAAAGGTAACAAGGTTTATTCCTTTTTGTAAGCGTCATATCTGGGTACGTGTCATGATGTAATTTGTAGAGTTGATGTAAACAAATATATAATTTAACAATTCTGTATAAGGTATATTAATATATTTAAAATAAACAAATATGAATTATCATACATGTACTTGAAAACTGTCCAAGTTGTCATAGGTATGGGATTGTTGCTTCACGGTTGTATATATTTTAAATTAATATTTCTTTAATGAGGTGGTTATAAGATGTGATGTCCAACTACCATGTTATTGCTATTATTTATGTGCACATTACTTATTTAATTTTTTTTAGCTTTGTACATAAATACGTACATGTCTATGGATACATACATACAAACATATATGTATAGTGATGTTATTCAATGTTAACAAATTAAGTGCAAATTATTTCGTTTTATGACATTATCGTTGTATACATATATATTATTTTTTTTCCTTGTTTTCTTATGATATTAACGCTTATAACAAAAATTAATTTACTTGTAAACTAATTATGAAAACCCGAAAGATTGGTGCGGTTTCAATCATCTTGAGATTTTATTCAAAATAAACTATATATTCTCTTTAACTCATACGTGCAATCTGTGTTAAGTGGTCCATAGGAAGTTCTTTCTAATTGCCAACCGATTTTATATATCTTAGATTTTTATTCACATATGTACTAGTTTTGACTTTCGATGCTATGGGTTACTATAATAGAGAAAGGTTGTGGTATAAAATGTTTTTTTCGTGCGAAACGTACAAAATTATCATGCAGGAATGGAGATTACTGATGGAATTATAATGTAATGAAAATAATTAATCACGCAGGGATGAAATTATGACGCAAAGATGAAATTATTACGCATAAGGTATTCTTGCGTGATAAATTCCAGAGGCGTGATAATTTCATGCGAGTGTAATATGTTTTGCGTAAATATCACTTTGTTCTTGCGTGATTATTATTGTTCTTGCGTGATAATTCCATCTCAAAACTTCGTACGCTTTGCACGAAGAAACCACTTTGTATAGTACTCGGCCCCTATTATAATATATATTTTTTGAACAGAAAACATATGACACTGCTTTGAAAGATAAATATATATTTTAATTAATTCCACTTATTCGTTTACTACTCTCAACCTTCTCAAAAGAAAAACTATAATTAGAAAAACACTTTGACTATACTTTAAACATTTGTGCTCGAAGGGATAATTAAATCCAAAACCTCGTTGTTTTTAATTATTTTTCGTACATCATCTTAACAACTTTGACTAGGGATGTTTGATAGTTAGTAAAATATATGTTGATGTAATGTGTCTCGTACTAAATCGACAATCAAAAAGATAAAGTTTTGCAAAGAATGATGATAACTTCTTATTATGAAATGAAGCTGCAAATTCATTCGTTAAACAAACCAGAAGAATTTATTTAGGGATAATTACCACAATAAACAAATTTTTTTAACAACAAATAGGGGTTATATGTGTTTAAAAAAGGGCTAGCAAGGAGCTAAAGAACCCCAAGATACAAACAAAACATGAGAAACAACATTGACAAGAAACAAGAAAAACAAACCCCACCTTCCTATACATGAGGAAAGTTTCCTAGCACCTTAAGCATTTTCCCGTTACTTCTCGACTTTCCCCACATTGAGACCCCCACCTTTATAAAACTAAGCACCTTACTGATTGATGGTGCAACGCAGCAAAAGATGATATCATTCCTGGTGTTTCCACAAACACCAAGACGTTATCATGTATATGGCATGTATTGTCTTTTTAAAATCCTCATCACCTTTTAATAAGCAAGGGCTATCCATTAGATCTCTAAACAATAATGCATACATCAGATTCATTCTATACCATAGTGCCACTTTTTCCCATACTTGGTCGACAAAAGCACACAAGATAAAGATATGTTCCACCGACTCATCCTCCGATCCACAAACCATACACGTTACAGATCGAATAGGAATTTTCCTTTTCGCTAGTGAATCTTTAGTTGGGATCCGGTTTTGTTCAGTCAACCAATTAAAAATATTGATCTTTTTTGGAACCCATCCATTTCACGGGAATTTGTATCTCACTACATAACACTTTCCTTTTCAACATGGATTTAACAAGTTTTGAGCAAAAGCCCATCTCACCATTTCCCATTTCTCTTTCAACTAGATTTATCAAATCTAATTTCCTATCACTGAAATCCTTTGCAACTTTGAATATGTTCTTCCATACACCTGTTTGTGATAACTTAATTGGAATTGAATTCCAATGAATTGACCAAATGACCTTCCACCATAGTTTTTCATTCCAGAATCTTCACCACCATTTGAATAGTAAAACCATGTTAGAGTGTTTGAGGGGTGTAATGCTCAGCCACCTTCCTTGGACTATGCTACGTTTTCCCATGCAACCCATGTATCTTTTCTTATATTTCTCTTCACCCCATAAGAAATTTTTTCTAATTCTTTCAAGATCATTGATTACTTTAGAAGGAGCTCTATACAATGCAAATAAGATGGCAATGCTTCAAGAACAGATTTAATAAGTGTTACCCGACCACTGAAAGAGAGCGTCTTTGCCTTCCAAATAGACAGTCTAGCTTTGAAAACTTCAATTACCAACTTCCAATTCTTTTCAAGATTCATGTTGGCCCCAACTAGTACCACAATAAACAATTAACCAATCAAACTATATACAATGAGCTTTGACTGACTTTTTTTACAAAAATGACCATTGACATTTGACCACACTAATTTGGTTAAAACTTAAAACCTTTCTTTCTTTTTTTTTTTACATAAACACTCCTTTTACTTTAAACTTTTTTTATTTATATACCCTTTGAAAATTGAACTTTTAAAAATTAAGGGTTAATAAATTTAAGTTTTGAAATACTTAAAACATTAAGTCTTAGATTCAAAATTTTGTCAATTTTTATTTAAGTTTTTTTAGTTTTGTTTTATAAAAAAATTTCAATTTTTAAATTTAGTCTTTTTTAATTCTTTAACTATTTCAATATTAATTTAAATATTTTCTTGAAAAGTCAAGGATACGTTAGTTTTTATTTTTACACTTTTTGTTAATACATGAAACGTTTACCATTAAATTTTTATTTGTTAATTTCTTTTGAAGATTTTATAGAAATATTTGGCCAATTTTCTTCAAAAACAAACAACATAAATTTTAATGGTTACTTGTCGGATCGGTCGAACCTAATGACGTAATAGATAATATAAATGTATAAAATATATGTGTATCTAATTAAGAATAAATAAGAAAATAATTTTTTTGGTGCAGATTTATTATTTTAACAAAATTTAAAACTTAAATAAATAAAATCTGAAGCTTAAAATGGTAAATTAAGCTGAAAGTAAAATTTCAAAGAAAACTTTTAATAATTAAAATCTGTCCGACCAGAAACAACAAAATGTTATGATTTTTTGTTTTATATGAAACTAAAAGCATATACTATTTATCAGTTTTAATAAACCCTTGTATTACACAAGTTGAATAAAAAATAAAAAATTAAATAATTTTTTTAGTAACAAATCGCAATTAAAATCTTATATATATGTGTATATATATATAAGGAAGGGATCCCTTGAAAACCATATTATAAATGAAAACCATGAAAACTATATGTTACATATTATGTAAGTACGTGTTATAAAGTGTATAACTAAGAGTTACGTTTTTTTTTGAACAGCGAATTAAGGCATATATTAGATAAAAAAGCATGGGCTAGCAAGAAGCTAAGGCCTAGCAGAACATACAAAGAAAAGAAAACGAAAGTAACAAAAGATTTAGAAAAAACAACAACCAACAAACCTCAACCCTGTTCTATGGGAAAGTTCTTTAACTTCTCCAGTAGCTTTCCTTTGCTCCTTTGATTACTCCCAATAGCTACCGCCACTTTTATCTGAGCCATCACCTTACTGATTACGGATGTAGAGCGGCCAAAGGTGACGTCATTTCTGTGTTTCCATAGAGACCAAACCGTTGTCAAGAACACTGCATGTAACGCTTTCTTAAAGTCCGCATCCCCATTCAACAGGTAAGGGCTGTCCATTAGGTCCCTAAACGAGAAGGCATAGACCGGCTTTACTCCACACCATGATGCTACTTTCTCCCAAACATGCGCAGCAAATGCCCATGAAATAAAGAGGTGCTCAACCGACTCCTCCTCGGATCCACATACCCTACAAACGCCCGAGGAAAGGGGGATATTCCTCTTAATGAGAGAAACAGCAGTCGGAATACGGTTCATTTCTGCCAACCAACTAAATATGTTTACCTTTTTTGAGACCCAATTATTCCATGGAAATTTGTATTCCACCACCGAGGCACTTTCTTTCTCGATTATGGACTTGAGCCATTTTGAGTCATAGACCATCCCATCTCCACCATTTAATTCCCCTGTTATCAATCTATCCAGCTCAATGTTCATTTCCTTGAAGTCCTTACCTATCTTGAAGATATTGTTTCATACTCCCGGTTGTGACAAGCCAGTAGGTAGCAGATTCCAACTTCGCGAAGTATGGTGGATGGACCATATGACATTCCACCATAATGAGTGCTTTTGATTCCGAAATCTCCACCACCATTTGGACAATAAAGCCATGTTCGAATGTTTAAGAGGAATGATGCCCAAGCCACCCCCTTCCTTTGATAAGGCTACTTTCTCCTATGCCACCCAATGTATTTTTTTCTTGTTTCCATCTCCACCCCATAAAATGTTTTCCTAATTTTTTCCAACTGATTTATGACATTGGAAGGAGCCCGATATAATGCAAAAAAATAAGATGGCAACGCCTCCAGAACTGATTTTATAAGTATTACTCGGCCTCCAATAGATAGAGTCTTGGCTTTCCAATTAGACAATCTTGTTTTAAAAGCTTCAATAACCGGCCTCCAATTTCTTTTCAGGTTCATGTTTACCCCAACAAGCAATCCAAGGTAAGAAAATGGGAACTTACCAGGTTTACATCTCAATATTTCCGCCATATTTGATATCTCCCTGTCAGTGACTCCAATGCCATATAACGAACTTTTAAGTAGATTAACCTTTAGTCCCGAAATTAGATAAAACCCCCGCAACAATCGTACTAAATTCTTTACATTCATAACACTTCAATTACCCAAAACAACCACATCATCAATGAATAGAAAATGAGAAATTGGGGGCCCGTTATTAGGCAATTTGATGCCCTCAAAGATTCCACGTTCAACAGCCTTTTTCATAATGCAGGTCCAGGCCTCCATTGCTATCACAAAGAGAAAAGGTGATAAAGGGTCACATTGCCTTAAGCCCCTAAAGCATTCGAACTCCTCGGTTGGGCTACCATAAATAAGAACTGATGCCTTACTCGATTTCAAAATAGCCCTGATCCACAATCTCCATTCTGGAGGAAAGTTCATCTGCTGTAGAACTTTATCCAAAAGTCCCAATCCAGAGAGTCAAAAGCCTTTGCAATGTCGATTTTCATTATGAGTCCTTGGCGTTTAGTCCTCTTGAGCCAAGCTACAATTTCATTCACAATGAGGGGGCCATCCAAGATAGATCTGCCCGTAATATAAGCGCTCTGTTCCTCAGAAACCAGGTCTGCCATAACACCTTTAATCCTGTTTAATAGCACTTTGGAGATCACTTTGTTTATTATGCCCACCAAACTTACCGGTCTAAAATCATTAAGACTCAGCGGGTTTTTGATCTTTGGTAACAAAGCAATGAATGATGAGAGGCAACCCTTGTTAAGTTCGCCCCTTGAGTGAAATTTAGCCATAAGATTGTAGAAATCAAGCTCAAGCAAATCCCAGAAGTTTCTAATGAACCGAAAATTCAAGCCGTCCGGCCCCGGGGCTTTATTCCCGTCGCATTCCCAGACAGCCCTCTTTATTTCCGAGAGGGTGAAGGGCAATATTAATCCATCAGCTTTGTCCCTCGACAACACCCGCAACCCTTGTAGATCAAAGTTCGGCCTGGACCCAGGCGATTTGGCAAACCTTTCTCTAAAGAAAACTAGCGAATGATTTTTTATGATTAGGGGGTCCGTAATCCAGCAGTCCTGTATCATGATCCCATTAATTCTATTATTTGAGATGTTGGAATTGACAATTCCATGGAAAAATTTAGAGTTTTCATCTCCATCAAGAGCCCACTTTACTCTAGATTTTTGTATAATGTCCGCCTTTCTTTTCTTTTGTATAATTTTTATCTTTTCCATCAAATCACACCTTATTCCCACAAGGTTGTTGTCCACATTACCGCATGCGCTCGCGTATTCGACTTGCTCGAGATGATTTTTTAGCACATTCAGCTCGTCATCTTCCTTAGCTTTAACAGCTCTAACCCATGCTTTAATTCCATTCTTTAACCATCTAAGCTTG
This sequence comes from Flaveria linearis, assembly GCA_024085815.1. Classification (NCBI taxonomy): domain Eukaryota; kingdom Viridiplantae; phylum Streptophyta; class Magnoliopsida; order Asterales; family Asteraceae; genus Flaveria; species Flaveria linearis. Next base: position 48,966,766 of record CM044002.1, on the reverse strand, counting down.
ACCGCTAGCTTCTTGTCTGCCGGTCCTTCGAAATGATAATTGTTACATAATCTCGTAATAAGCTCATGAAACCCACTTATTTCCAGCCATGAATTAAAAACTTAAACGGGGGAGCACCAAAGTCCGTGTTTACAACTTTGAGGAGCAATGGTGAGTGATCCGACCAACCCCCGTTCAAAATTGCTGTTACTTTTGCTGTTGGCCATCTATTTTTAAAATCCTCACATACCAATACCCTGTCGATTTTACTAAATTTGGCTCCCCCGGCACCCACATACGTGAATCTCTGACCCCCCCATTATGTATTCCGACAACCCTGCTTGGTGCATAAAGTCATTGAAGTCATTTGCCGATACTACGCAGAAATCAGAATTAACTCTCTCTTCAGGGCATCTTACCACATTATAATCACCCATTAGTAAGAACATCCCGGGAACGTTGGACATATAGATCATTAACTCCTGCCATAATTCTCTTTTTGCTTGATTTTCTTGTGGAGCGTAGATATTCAAAACGGAAATATCTACCTGATGGTTAGCAATTACACCATGCACTGCAATAAAATGTTTACCTTTTGAAACAGACTTTTTATAAAAACCGATGGATTCCATATCGAAATTAATCCTCCAGATCTGCCCACTGCATTAACGCCTTCAACTTCAAACTTTGATCTACCCCAGAACGAGTGTATTCTAATTTGGAAATAGTCAGTCATCTGAGTCTCCTGAATTGCAATAAATTGAACTCCGTTTTTCTCCTTTAACCCTTTTATCCAATGTGCTTTACCGTACATGTATGAGTTATGTATATGTATGAGTGTTATGTATATGTAAATACGTGTTAGCAAGTGCACAACTATGAGTTAAGTATATGTAGCTCCTACAAGTTACGTATATGTAATTTGTTTCGTCATCATTCACGTTTCTTGGAGTTTATATTAAAAAAATATATAATAACTTTGAAAAATAAGATTGAAGTGTACTCAATATACTTTAAACAATTTAAATGTTAAATCAATTATAAACAATGTGATTGGGTCGTGGTGTTTTTTACGGTTTTTAATTATAAACATAGTTTTTATTTGATCCTATGTGTGTGTATATATATATATATATAAATGTCATTTGAAAACATTTTCTTATTAAAAATCTCAATTTTAATTATTTTTTGTTTATAAAAAATTTACTTTTTAAAAAACACCAGTGTTAAAATACTTTAAAAAAAGTTTGATGTTTTATAAAATTTTCTTGTTTTATAAAAAATTATTTATTTAGAAATAACATTAATAAAAAGATATACGCCTTAATTTATTAAAAAAGGCTATTTTAAACTAAAATATTAAATAATATTATTAGAAAATTGTTTTTATGGCTATTTTGTAAATTAAGATGGGTCAAATGTTTAGTTTGGTAATTTTCTCTTTTATTGAACCATCATAACGATTATATTCAACATTACAACTATTTTATGAAATAGTGGGATAGTTGCGTTATAATCTTGGTAGTTGTTTACTTAATTATATTAGTAGTAACACTTCAATAAAAACTCCATCAACAATAACTAGCTTATTGTTGAGCGTCCAAGTTAATGTCGATGCATACTTACCACTGATGACTAGCTGTTGATGAATCAAATATTGTTGCTGAACACAATTCCCACTAAAAGGTAGGTATCAATTTACTAGTGATAGCTAGTTCATATTGCCCATTGCGGTGGTTCTCCCTTGTATTCCCATGGTTCAGGTGGTTTCATGCATTTGAACTTAATGATTTCTTAGTGTCTGAAATTACATTATCATAATATTCTTAATAAAATGTGTATTCTACACATCCTAACTTTTGTTTATAGTAAATTCAATAGTACTAAAATGACAATTATAACACTAAAATCACCACCAATGTTGCCACTCGGAAACTCAAGTCAGCATGGAATTATTCATAAACGGGTTAGGTTTATATTGATTACATCGTTAAGTCATCAAAATGTATTGTAAAGGTGCTCCAAAAGCTTTAATCTTCCATGGAGCTAATCATGAGCTTTGATTAGTGTTTCTGATCATATCTACATAATTAAGTGCATCACTTTATTTATTAACGGGTAAATTTTATAATCTCGTGGTTTGTTACACTGTTAGAGCATTCACAGTAGGTTCCTCATTTTGATGTGAGTGCGTGTTTTATATTTTAGGGGATGGTTGTTAGTGATTGTGAGTGAATGATAGTGAATATTTATGGGGATTGTATCGTGATTCTTCATATATGGATAAACACGATACAACCCCCATAAATTTTTTAATATTTTTAAAAGTGGTTGTGAATGTAGGAGAGATAAAAATGTAATGATAAATATATTAAAAAATATTATTTAATTGAAAGAGATGGTAAAAAAATAATGCTTTTTTGCGCATATATATATATATATATATAAGAATGATGTTGGGAAAGTTAGTATGAACGATATTAGTTGTTTGAAAAAGGATGATATACATGTGAATCTAAAGAACACATCATTACTGTTTATTTAACATTGGTTTGTCATTCGGGTACTTTTACTCATATACGTGCTTTATTCATTTGCACATGCCAATGTACCATCTCTTTCTTCCTCTTCCCAATGCATACCAAATTGTGCTACCAAATTAATGATTTATATATTACGTTTAAAAAATAATTTAAAATGTTTGACTTTTAATCATATATAAATGTTTCATAATACGTTAATGAAAACTAATGTAAAAACTTAAAATTTCAACATGTTTCATTGGTTCAGGCGTAATTTTGGAAAGAAAAAGAGAAAATGGTTTATAACATGCGATTTTCAGATCATGTGCCGTGCATGAAAGAAGATTGTGAAATATTATAATTTTATATCCAGATGTTTAATTAATTATTTTAATTTGGAATAAATACTTATTTAATATTCCTTATGCTAAATAATAATACAATTTTATTATACTTTAAACTAGAAATAGTAGTTGACTAAATCAAATGGTTAGTTTCTAGAACATGACTTAGTTAGTAGTAACAATATAAGAGTAGCTTATGAAGCACAATTCAACCTACTAAAATAAAAAATATGTATAAACTCAACGATTTGTGAAAGAAAAATTACATTTTAAACCGTTTACTGTTCCTGACCTAAAGTAAATCGAAAATCCATAAAGAAAAATGCTGTTAAAAAAAGGGAAAAAACGCAAATAAAGCAAAAACAGCACACGAGTAATGATATAAAAATATTACGTACACGAGTAATTGGAATTTTATGGGTAGAAGACAAAAAGGAAAAGGCTAAAAGGGAAACAGGAGCATCTTTTTATGTAATAATTAAATACAATTAATAATTCGTACCAAATTACAAAACTAAATATGTAAAACAATGTTTTATTAAAGGAAGAATTACATATTTCACATGTAAATTTAATTGGGAGAGGATATGCTGTAAATGTTATATATTCTAAAAAGGGTGAGAAGTAATTCTGGTCATTGGATCAACTCACTAAAATAGATCAATGGTTCAAAAAAATACGATGGTAAACATGTAAATAAGTGGAAAACTGCTAACAGGTGGAGGTGGGAAAAGTAATTTGACACAATGGTTGTTTGACACAATGTTTATTTGACACAATGGTTGTTTGACACAATGGTTGTTTGACGCAATGGTTGTTTGACGCAATGGTTGTTTGACACAATGATTGTTTGAAACAATGGTAGTTTGACACAATGGTAGTTTGACACAATGCTAGTTTGACACAATGATAGTTTGACACAATTAATTTGAAACAATAGTAATTTGGTATGTTGACATGTTATATTTTGCTATGTGTTGGCATGTTAATATTTGTTGATATATGTTGCTTTACATTACACAATAGTATTTTGGTAACTTGTTTTTATCGTCAAAATCAAACGTAAACAAAACTCTTCAAATATAACACAAGGAGTCTTATGACACAATGAATATAATGACACAATAAATATAATAACACAATTAATCTTATGACATAATGAATCATATTCTTAAATAGACATAGAATCAACTGTTGAGGTGCTTGAAGCTTGTTTATCCTTAATGCTTTGAAGATATAAACTGCAATTACGTATAATGTGATCAGGTTGTTTGCAAAACCCACAATTTCTTAACTTTTTTCCTGCTTGTTCGATAGCTAACTCATGAGCTGACTTCATTCTTTTCGGTCTACCTTTTGTCTTTTGCTTAACAGGTACACGGAATTTTGCTTCATTTCGTTCGCTCCCGCCAGTTAACTCTGCAAACTTATCTCTCCTGCTTGGAGGTGGGGTGAAAATTTAAACTTCATCAGCCTTAGACTTGTAACTATTTAAATAATCAAGATAAAAACACAACTCGTCTTTGTTCGTAACCAATTGATTAACAATATTTGTTTTATTCAGACACAATGACAATACAAAAGACACAATGACAATACAAAAGACACAATGACGAACAAAAAGACACAATGATGATATCTAATACACAATGATGATGTCAATCAATAACAAAATTCATATAACAAACACAACAACATAAAAGACACAACATATAGAGACTCACCTGATATTTATAAAATATGTTCAACAACATATTGATAATGTCCAGACAATGACGATACAAAAGACACAATGACGAACGAAAAGACACAATGATGATACCTATGACACAATGATGATATCTATGACACAATGATGATGTCAATCAATAACAAAATTTACAGAAATCAGACAGTATAGACACAATGATGATCCAAACGACAAAATTACGGTGCGAAAATTAACATATTATTTCAATTACAGTATATAATCGTCTTCATACGTACCAAACTGATGATCAATCGTCGACATCACGAAGTAATTGATGTAAAGCAATCTTCAACAGATGAATTCGATCGTTTGAATCTTCAACGATTGAAATTGATGTAAGCTGAAACTTTGTACGTTTAAATCTTCAACGATTGAAATTGATGTAAGATGAATTCGATCGTTTGATCGTTTGAAAACCTCAATCGTACAGAAAAAGTCAATATATCCCACACCTTCATCTTAATAAATTAGACTTCCTAAAATACCCCTTCTTCCATTTTAAAAAATATGGCACATGTCACTCACCGATTGCTTCTCACACTTTTTACATAATATTCCCTTTGTATTTGAACTTTTCTCAATTTAATTTTAATAATTCAAATTATTATGCACTGATCAATAAAAATTCATACTACTAATTTGACCAATAACACTTATAACTTTCATTTTTATTACTATCAAATAGTGTCAGTAACATAATTATCATAGATTTACGTCTAATTTGCATTGAGTTTCACTCACAAAAACAATTATGAACGGAATGAGGTGACGTACAAGAAAAATCAAACGAAAAAGAAATGTAAACCAAATAGGAGTATATGATAGTTATGTTATTTGATTGTCACTGGTAATAAAAATAAAAGTTGTGATTATCACATACCAACTTAATAATATGAATTATTATTGGGGAGTAAGTAAATTTTAAGATTATTAAAATCCAATTTTAATCAATTACGTATATACTAAATTTAAAATTTTAATTACATATATCTATTTTTTTAAACTTAACCATTTACATATATACTCATACTAATATTTTAATTGCATATATCACTTCATGAAACATAAATATTACAATATCAATTTGAATTTATTTTATAATAGATAACTTATATAATTACTAATTTACCTAAATTTCTACTAAAACTATAAAACTTCGTAGTTATTCATTTCTTGATAAGTTTTTTTACCAACTTTTGAGTTTATGTTTCGATATGAATGCCTTTTACCTTTTTTTATTATTTTTACCTGTGTTCCTTTAGATACTAGCATTCTCTTGTTCGCGTACAAGATACTTTCACTCTCATCATGCAACACTATCCAAACATTTATACTTTAGCATCACAAGTAATTCATGTCTAGATCATGCTTTTGTACACTATTCGATTCAGGAACTGATTGAAGTGAACCTTTATGTGAATCTATTTAATTAAGTAACTTGAAACTACTAGAAACTCACTCAAACATAAAACAACTAATTGTGTTTGAATTGTCTTATCACCATCCCTGCCACCTGCGCTAGTACGTCGATGGCGAAAAAAGCAATTGGCCAAAAAGATGTGATTTGTCTAAATTTTCAACATGTAGCATTAAAAATCACATTTGAAATTAGATAGATGTTAAAAGAGCTAATTTTAAATGTTGAAGGATGAAAATTCAACTAAATAACGCTTTTCTAGCCGGTTATGTTTTTCTGGCCTCCTGTGACTGCTGCAAGTAAGGGCGGTGGATAGTAATAAGACGATTTCAACATAAGTAGTTTGAATCTGTTTTGAGTTCTTTTCAAACTTCTCAAATAGATTCTCGAGAAGGTTCAAGTTAACAGTTTTTTAACAAAACAATTGAAAAAAAGGGATTTGATACATAAATATTTGTTAATAATATACAATTTGATGGCGTTAACAAAAGTAAATCATGAGTTGATGGTTATGTCACATGACTCATTGTAATTGGATTAATATTTTTTCCCTTCGGCATGCTTTTTTTGATACGTTGTAGACTTTGAGGTGGAAGACTTAACACCTAAATGAGTGTTAACGCACTTATAAGATGTGAGCGCTATACTTGTTCCCAGGTTCGACAACTTTACAAGAAGAGCCATGACTTATGATGCGCAAGCTAGCGAGCTAACTATTTTTCTCTTTTCTTTTTCTTTTTTTTCTAGTTTTTTTTACTTTTTCTTTTCAGGTTTTTTTATTTGCTAAATGTTTAGTTTACTTATTTATGTTTTATTTGTAATTTCTTTTCGTTATTTTTTCTTTCCCCTGTTGGTTTTTATTAATTTTCTTCTATTATTAAAAGACATATTACCTCTTATTTTAATATTACAAATTCTAGCACTTCCATTGTATTCGTGTTCTGAAATGTACAACCGAGATTTACAACTAATAGTACAAATTTGGTAGCCCGTTTGCGTCACTGAATTTCAATCAACGTTTCCAACCTATCATTTTATCATTTCATTGTAAGAAAATACGACATATTTATTCATAACTATGTTCACAAGCTACATGTTTACCGTTAGTCCCGATGCGTAGCATGGACATCAAACACTAAATAAGTAACATCCTAATTTCACTTGGTAAATAATAAACAACGACCAAATGTTGTAACTATCACAGGATGGTTGTCGTCTCTAACATCCCCAAAATTTTTTTAAACATTAGTGTAACATTATTTTTCAGATCTCATTTATAAAATCATATAAATTGTCAATTTCTCATATCTTTTGCGACTCCTATCCCTACACATTTTTGAACGTATCGTACTAATCTTCATTATATCTAGAGGTTTGATTCTTCTATAAAATAGTTTAAGATTGATGTAACTATGTCGACTCCAAAATCATGACGGGATAATATCATTGTTTCTTGGTTGTTAGGGTTTTTGGATTCGTAAACATATTTGAAATTTTTGTTCATGTTTGATCTAAGATCTTTGAATAAAAGTTAAAGTTTTAGTTTATTTAAACATACTTCATGTGAAACACATCCCAAGTTCACCTTAGAAGTATACTAACACTCTGGTTAATTATCACATTTGCACAAATCATGTTATCTTTATTTAGCAACAAGTTTTACAATGAACAATCAAAATTCACGTCACCAACCTGAGATATATGGTGTTAACATTTATCAATATAAGTATCTTCAAATGAATGATTTTATTACATTGATACACTTAAACAGAGTTACTATTTAATATTAAGATTTATGCTAGAGAATTAAAGCCTAATTTATCAAAACTTAACTTACAAGTATTTGCATGATTAGTTTCTGTTTGTAGACGTGTGTCCTGCTTGTGCCTTAACAGTAAAACAAGAAGGTGCTGGAATAGCTATCTTAAAAAGGAAGATGTCATTCAATTATATACTTTTGAATATCTAATAATCTTGTGTGATTTAGTAACAGCCAGTATTAAGCCCCCTTTGTTACGGCGGGGACGTAAGACCGTGACAACTAGCACCAATTTCACATCATCATCGGCAACCATCAACACCCGAAAAACTCATATTAAAAAAACAATAAAACGGGAATAATAAACCGAACGGAAAGTAGACATAAAAAGTTGAACTCCGCACGTAAAACATAAAACAACTAAGTTGATCTAAGACTCGTGCGTTGAGATATGGCCGTTAAACGGGAAAAAATAGGCGTAAAAACGTTGAGCCGCACGCGCATGTTGCGGCGTGTTAATTCGTAAAATTTAAACTAAAATGCAAAATAATTTTTTTTAAAGATGAAAAGTATAAAAAACTAAAATTGAAAGTGTAAAAAATATAAGGGTTAAGCTATAAAAATGTAATGTATTAGGATTTAAACTTAAAAGTAAGAAAAAAAGAATAACACAAAAGCGGGCACAACCCAATAAAATTAAATACAACTCATAATATATAAATAAATTGATAAGTAGTAATATATATATACAATCTATTGACGATGACTATGGAAATGACTAAATGTATCCTTATGAAGTGAACAAACCGGTAGATAATATTAGCATGCTTTTGTTTCTTTAAAGTTATGTTTTTTGATTAATATTGTTATAATATAACAAACCAATACGCACGCACGCAAACACACACACACAATATATATATATATATATATATATATATATATATATATATATATATATATATATATATATATATATATATATATATATATAAGAAAGCATTCTATTGCGAATCATAAATATGTAAAGAACTACTAAAAACCACATAAGCAATGGACATAACACCTCGATAAAATTGGTAATACTAAAAGATGATGGTTTGATTCTATTTTTTAATCTTTTCTTTCATTTTAACACCTCACTCCTTAATTTTTTAGAAAAACTTTAAAATGTTTATATATACAATACAATGTGTGTGCATTGATGTACATTATCAAAAGACTATAGATATCGTGAGTTTTAAAATTTTATCTTAAAAGTAGTAAAATTATAAATATTTTGATATATTTATTTAATAAATAGTATAAGAGTTAAAGTGGTTCTTTCTGATTTTTTACTGATTTATGGTTCTCAATTGAATGTCATTCTATTATATATATATATATATAGGGGAAAGTTCCCCTAAGAATAATTTTTTCCCTAAGAAATCTAAGAAGTATTTATAGCCACTAATTACATGTTAAGGGCATTTCCAGTATTTAAATCAAATATAGGAATAAAATGGCATTATGGTAATTTGACAATATAATATAGAAAAACACAAAATTACGGTTTCGAAACCCATCGTCTTCTGTCTATTCCTCTCCTGCATCGTCATTCCACAATCGAAATCAAGTAAGTTCTTCAAATTATTTGTGAAATCCATTAAATTATTGAAGTTATAGTACTGATTCTATGTTTTTTTGTTGAAAATCAGAATCAAAACGACCTAAAATGAAGAAGAAATCGACGATTCATAGCGGCGGTAAGTGTCTTGAATTTAATTACAAATTCGATTAATATGTGTAGTGAATACTAAATTTCAAACCGAGGTTCATATATGTATTGCATTCTAAACTTGATTTGTTGCATTGTTTGTTTATATAAGATTATTAGTTTAGTTACAAAGTATAATACCCATAAAAAATTATAAACATAATAATAATAATGATAATAATACTATTAATAATTTATAAGAATTATTAAACTTAAAAAACTATTTAAAACTTAAATTAAGAAGGTTAAGGGGGTAATTTTGTAAATTTTGAAACCTGTTTTAGAAACTTTGAACATAAAATAATAAATATTACAAACTACAGGGACCAGAAGTGTAAATATTTTAAAACCCATTTCCCCCACCCACCGTCAACTTCTTCACCGCCGGTCACTATTCCGGCCGTACTCCGGCGAAGATCAAACACTCCAAATCACACGGTTTTGATCAAATCAAACCATCCCGTCACCTTCACATGGGAGAATCGAACCTGAGCCCACAACAATTTAAGAAATTGGATAGTTCAAGTGCGATCGGGAATCAAAACACCTTTCGGCCACTTTACAACCATTATCGAGCACTGAACGTTAATAATAATCAAAAGTAATGACGCACTAACGATCGTTTAAACATTTAAAACTTTCCATTGAGTTCCATTTGATCTGAAAACACACAAATACATCAATACGAACAAACCCTCATCGTGAACCTGCAACTAGATCAAATACTACCTTCCGAGTAGTTTAAACCGAAATTTTACAAAGGGCTTTGCATCAAGAACCTTATTCGAAGCTTTCCACGAGTTCAATTTGATTTATATCATCATTTGCATATCAATCGAGCCTCGTTGTGGTCGCGACTAGTTTCATCATTTGTTCATATCAAATTAACCTACAAAACAGGTAATTAAACACATGTTTAAACTCGATTTTAGTCGAGGAATGAAAGCCCCAACATTAATTTGGTTATTAACATCGATTTGATGTTCAATTGAATCGAAATCGTTTCTAGGGTTTATACGGATTTGAAATTGGGGGTTTTGGGTGCGGATTGGTTAAAAGGAATTAAAATCAATTCAGGTTAGGCGCAGGCGCCCTAGCCTGCTGGTTAAAGCGTAAGAGGGACAAGCAAGGGGTCCCGGGTTCGAACCCGAGCCCCTGCCATATTTTTTTAAAGCCTTTCTAAGCTTTTGAAAATTCCAGAAAAATTCTTAAAAATTATAAAAATCCTTTTATAAACTCTGTTTATTTTTAAAATCATCAACCTTATTTTCTATAATTTTCTTTAAGTTTGAACCTTTATAAAACAATATAACAAAGACATTTAATTTAATTATTTTTATAGATTCTTTTAAATAAATGGTAAAAATCAGATTAAATATAAAACTCCTTTTATAAAAGTACCCAATTAATTTTCTATAAGTTAATTTATTAAAAACACCTTAACAATTTTTATATATATTACTAACAAACGTTATAAATAGTTTATTTTGTTTAAAAATAAACTTTAAATAGCTGACTTAGGCCCGTATTTTACAACCAACTTACTGAGGCCATAACTTTTTCATAACAGATTCAAATCAGTTAAACCTTATGTCCATGACGAAGTTCGTCGAAAGACGAATCCTTTGATATATAAAACATCGAAAAACTCATTCGTTTAGACCTCCAAACAGTCGTTTTCGTAACAGCTAGCAGTTCTGTGCAGCTGTAAAAATCCACGTTTTTCTCATATTTCGGTAATCCAAATCAGAAACTTTTCTAAATGAAAGTTGTTAAAAAATCACTAATCTAGTAAACTGGAGATTTTCAGAATTTTTAAACGTCGTTTAGTATTTTTAACGAGTACGAACAGACAGGGGCAGAACTAGAACTTTTCTAATCTGAAATAAGAAAATCCAAACTATAATTCGAATTAGAATATCGTAGGTTCTCGCGGTGTTAACCGAGCCTAGACCTTGTTTCTGGTTATTGTCATTCGTGTATAAGGTACGGATTCTTGGTTATTTTTATCTTAGTATAAATCTTATTCTTTTCCGTTACTTTGTAGTACGGATTTTGATACCTTGTTTCCGTCAATATGACTTGTTTAGCCTTCAGCATTTTACTAGTCATCTATCATTATTTATTTAGTTATGCTCTGACTCGTTCGATTTATTAGTTTTACTTATTGAGATTTGTAGCATGCAATATATATTTATAAATTGTGCTCATTATTACATGTTCCCATAAATAATTTTATAGATACATTATATGTTGGTAGCTGTACTACCATTTGATTTAGCACTCTGTTACCCGAGCTTGTCCGACATGTCATTATGGCGTCAATGACATGACACTTTTCGTGACGGTGTTTATAAATAGCTCACGGCGTCTCCGTTAACACGTTAGTACTCAAGTAGTACTTTGGCCATAATTATTCGGGAGGCGGATGGATCGATCCTAGTTCAGTTCAGATCAGTTTAGTTCCGGGGGATGGAATCATGTGTGTACGCCCACACACCTTCTCATTTGTGCATAGTCTAGCTAGCTATGTACTTATCAGTTCAGTTTCGGCTCTGGGTACTTCTTATATTACACGACTTATTTTGTTTGTATATACGCGTCATGTAGATCAGTTCAGTTTCAATAGTACATGTTCAGTCCAGTATCAGTATTATATGTTTAGAATCGGATTTCCATTTTCAATATCATATGATCAGTTTAGTATTCAGATATAAGTATTTTATGCTTCGTATCATTACTATTGTTCTTTCCGTCACTAAGAAACTTTTGGCTCAGCCGTATTTTCTTTTGTGGTATTTTCTTATTTAATTGTAGGTAATCAGGGTATTCCGGGAAATCAGTGAAGAGTGGTTGAAGATCAAGATTATATTTTACTTTAATTGATGTAATGAACACTTTCATTAGGTTCTTTCGGATTATTTGGTTTGTTTGAATTTACTTCTTTTGACCGTCTCTTTAATATCATGGATTTGGTTTTTGATTTGATATCTGTAATAGTGACACGTCAGCCTCTCCGGGTTGGGGTGTTACACAAAGTCTATTTTCATATATGTACTATATTTCACAACTTGATTAATGTAGTATTTTCAAACGAAATCAAATGGATGTGTTGTGATATTCATATATGTACTGCATTTTATCCTTTATTATAACATTAATATATATTGAAATTGGGTTATTATGTTTCCAAGTCGATGCATCTATTATTAATGTACTGCATTATAATTTCAAATGGATTTGAATATATGTACTGTATTCTAAACTTGATTTGTAATTTTATAAGTATGAACATAGATTTTCTATCATTAATGTACTGCATTATAATTTCAAATGGATTTTAATATATGTACTGTATTCTAAACTTGATTTGTAATTTTATAAGTATGAACATAGGTTTATCATAAATGTGTTGTATTCTTGGTATTATAAAATTGGTTGTACCTGTACATGCATGAACACCATTATGTACTTGTACATCACATTTTGTGCTGTATTTCAACATATGTGTACTATATTCTAAACATCTTACGCATATATCATGTTATATGCACTATATGCATTATAACATTGATATTTATTGAGGTTGTGTTATTATGTTTCCAGATATTACAAAGTATAAACATGGATTTATTACACTATATGCAAATGTTGCGCTGTATTTCAATAGATATGTACTATATTCTAAAATCTCATTCACATATCTTGTTATCGTGTGCTGTATTTCAATAGATATGTAGTATAATTTTAGGTAGGTTTTAATGTTATAGGTTAGATTTCTGTGTTGCGCATGTACTATATTATTTACAAAAGCAGTGATGCAATTGCTAATGTTATATAATCAAAATATGTTTTATTTTGTTTATCAGCAACAGAAAGCAGTACACTTTGTATTTTGTGATACATTTGAATGGTTAGAGCTATAAAAAGTAGTACAACTTTGGTTGTTATGTTTGGTTTGTTAGAAATTGACTGATTATAAAAAATACAGTACATAAGCTAAAAAAATGTAGTACAATTGTATTCTATATAGGTTTATTTGTTTGTATACACTGGAAATGATATCCGATAATAAAAGGTATTTTATACTGTATTTAAAAATGAAGCACAACTATAATACTATGTATGATTGAAGAATATAATTGATTTCATTTACATCATACGTATAAAATTTAAAGCAGCACATCATATGTGTTGAATATGTAGCAACATGTGCTGTATTTTTGAATTGATATCCGTTTGATGTACATTGAGTATGCTTCCGTGCCTCAAAACATCCTAACTTGGCATAATTTTTGTAAAACTCAAAGGCTTCATCAATTGACAAAAACTTCATACAAACTATTGGTTTGGATGAATCTGGAACATTAGGAATATAATTCTTTTTTCTAGAAGTAGGGGATATACAAACACCTGAAACACAAAAAAGAGAAAATTGAATTACAAATAATTATTTAATAATTAATACATATAAACAAAAATAAGACAAACATGTATTAAAATACAACACAATAGGAAACAACACACATAATTAAAACACACATCTACAGGAGGTATTTTTAATTTAAAACAACATATATAAGGAAAAAACATCACACATAATAAAAACAACATACATAATAAAAACAACACGCTTTAAGAAAACAACATGCTTTAAGAAAATAGCACACTTAATGAAAAAAGCACATATAATGATCACACATAGAAACAGTTACAGCACAAACATATATAACAACGAAACAAATACAGCAAACACATATATAGATACAGCACAATAGAAAAAACCACCGATTCTCATAAGGTATTTTTAATTTAAAACATCACATATAAGGAAAACAGTACGCATAATGAAAACAGCACACATAATAATCTACAACATAATTAATTATTAATACATGTCGAAAGGTATTTAAACTCAAAACAGCACATATAACGAAAACAACACAGAAAGGAAAACAGCACAATTTCATAAAAACAACGTCCATAATTAAACAAAACTGAGTATATTAAAATTGTAATTGGAAACTTCATTGACTGCATTGGAAGACATTGTAAGTACAAATTTAAAGAATTTGATTCTCGCTCCAAAATTGATAAAAATAACGAGCAGAGGCTTTGGTTTCATGAAATTGAAGATCCTTATGATTGTTTCAACGATCGAACGCTGCAATAGTGGTATTGAAATCGGTTGGAATTGCAAATTATAATAAAAACTCACGATCTCAGGATTTGATTCGTGAAATTGATGACGATGACAACTTGATTCGATCAAAATCGCCTCGAATCAGAATATGATTTCGTCCCGACCGCTGCAATACTGATTAGATATTGAAATCAATTTGAATTCTATAGTACATGAATTGATCGTGGATTCGAGTGTGAAATTGAGGTCGATCCACGCTGAAATCGTGAATTCTGTTGAAGAACAGAGAGTTTGAAGAATATCTTATTTCCAAAAATACCCTCCATTACTAAAAATTAAAAATGCCACATGTCACCATGATATTTATTCTTAAGCAACTTAGGCAACTAATTATTCTTAGTTGAACCTCTACCTATATATATATATATATATACATACATACATACATACTAGGTTACACCCCATGTATCACATGGGTGGAATAAATAAAATATATTAAAATCATTAGTTTTATAGTATTTTATTTTCTAAATATTGTTTGTCATTAATGAAATAAAAATATAATGAGTATTTAAAAGTTATAACAGATAATAAAATTAGAAATTATTACTCTATATTTAATGATATATTATGTCTAAAATCATATCATTTAGTATGTATTAAAAATTATAAAAATAATAATATTTATATTTTAGATGTTTAATAGTTTAGTTTACTTATTTACAATATTATAATTTAATATGAGAGAGACAATAAACACAAATATAAATATATTTGTTTTAACATATTTTCGTAAAAATGGAAAGTCAAATTGATTGTTTTTAAAATTTTTGTATTTATTTATTATGAGAGAGAGGCGGGAATATTATTTTTTTGATATGCTAGAATAATGACACGTGTCATTTGATATGCTAAAATTATGACACGTGTCTTAGAAAAACCTTCTTTAATATATGTATATATATATATATATATATATATATATATATATATATATATATATATATATATATATATATATATATATATGTATATATATATATACACTAGTAAGGAACCCGCGCGATGCGGCGGCGGCATCGACGATATTTTACAATGCGATATTCGTTTTATGAATACTTGTGCGGTTTTCAAAGTACAGATAAATAGAAACACACAATCTTGATTTATGTATTTGATATCTTCACTTTAGTAAGCTTGCTCCTTTAAATCATCAACTCATGCCCCACAAGCTTATGAACCTGTTTTATGCAAAATTACACAAAATGTTAGTAAAGATTCCACCTTTTTATAAAAATTAATTAATTTAATTTGCAATATAGGTCCCCAAAAACTAACTTATATTACTGCACTTAAAAAACCGATAGGGATTATAGGGACTTGATAATTGAGGGTCTTCTACACAGGTATATACATTGATCAATTTCACCCCATTTATATGAAAGGGGAAAATTTTTGTTGTATATTATTAATAACAGGTCAAACCTGGACAATGGGCCAAATGGTCTAAGAATCGCTTAAAGTATATACCCAAATAATGAGATGTTTACCAACCATAAGTTGCTTTTTTTAGTCATTGCATTCAACATCGCATTTGAGATAAAATATAAACCAAATAGACTCATTCATAATCGAAGTAACTACCTCTACCACTAAACAACAAAATTACGAAAGAATGTTTTGATTTTAAAGTGGTTTCGTCGGTATTGAGCTCACAAGACTTGTTGTGTGTGTGGATATAAAACCTTCTTTTTTATGAGTGGCATATAAAAATCTAAACAATAAATAAAAATAAACTCAACGTACCGTAGTTTATAAAAATAAAGATCACTAACATAGTAATTTCATATATAGGATTGATGCATTATTATAATGCAAATTCATGCATCATTTGGTGTTCGATCAATATTCAAATCCAAGAATCAATCACGAGTTCTCAGTCAACGAATAGTTAGTGATTCCCATTTGTCATAAATTTTGGTGTCATTCATACGATGAACTTTACATAGTAGTCTGATGTTCAAACACATTTCTTCACTTGTTCGTCTGTTATACCTTCCAAAACATACTTTTAAGAAAAATACGATTTACAGTTACTTTTGAAGTGAAACAAACAAACTCGATGGATCTATGATTCTACCACTTTAGTATATAAGATTGCATTCAACCGAACTGCATAACTTAGAGTATTGATATTGAAAAGTATTGTTTGCATTTCAAAATACAAGAATTATGAGAACCCTCAAACACGCGTGTAAAAGCTCGCTTTCGGGTCAAATGGATATCTACTCGGTTCCAGTTTCCAGCCCATGTAGGGATCCATTGAGATTCTTCAAAGTTTCTCTTATAGCATTCCAAATATCAAGAGAAAGTATGCAACTACCAATCTATCATAATCTTTGCATTTTGACTTAGTACCTAATAGGCACATCCAAGAATGCATCTCTTGAAATAGGTGTAAATGTGAAATCCTTCAAAGTTAGACAGGCCATGTATATACAACACTCAGGTTCATTAATGTATTACACTGTCTTTACTTCTAACTAATTAATTTGTCAACCAATATTTTACAAAACATGGCAGTTATATTCTTATCCTACGGGTTAAATACTAAAAAAAAGTTCATCGAGAAAGGGCGGAAACCAGAAATAAGATAATAAGTTTACAAGATTTAACTTTTAAGTCTACAAGTTCTAAGATAGCATAGAGAAGAACATATCCAGTCCTTATGATATGTGTAGAGATCTATACATGACACCACGTATGCAGTTTAAATTTGATCCACAACTTAGCAGTAGTAAGTTCATCCTAGGAATGCACAAACAAAATTGCAAAAGGAAAAGAGTACTAAGAGACAATGCCTCACAAGTTATCGGTAATAAAGAAAAGGTCCAAGACACGACCATCAGGAGTTGTAGTTACTTTCACTCTCTGGATCATAAGCTCAAGCTCACAAAGAACTCGAGTCACATCTATATTTTAAAAAGAAAAAAAGAAGATAAATCGAAAACATTAGATTGTGAAACAAACTGACAAACATGATCTAAGAGTAAACTTAAAATTGAAAAAATGCAGGTACCATTCAACAATCCTTTCCGATCAGTGCTGCAAAATGTCAGAAGGTACACTGAGAGGCCTCAGGTTTGGTTGGTGTCTCGTTTAAATAAGCTGATACAGAAAATGTTGGACATACTGCTAAGAGGCGTTCTTTTATGTTGGCCCACCTTACAGTAAGTGAAGTTGAGTAAGGAAACACCCATAATACTATGTAGCACCATATTCCATCTGTTGTTATATCTAAACAAAAAACAAATTCCATTAAGCAAATTAATAATGAAAGTCGTCATACGTTCGATACACATACAAAACTGAAAGATTAACGTAGTGCAAGTCCATATGTTTTCGTAGTTTCAAAACTGAAAGATTAACGTAGTGCATATCTAGCCCACCAATAAGATCTGTTTTCGTAGTTTCAAAACTGAAAGATTAACGTAGTGCAAATCCATGCTTCTAGGAAACAAAAGAGAACTGACCTTAACCATAACCATGCCATACTGACACTTTGGGGAGAGCAGAGAAAGAAACCTTTTATTGAACCCTAATTATGGACCAGTTATCAAAGGATACAATATACACAATTTGGTTAGTTTGAGATGGTAACTCATGACAAATCGAACGATCCTTGTCCTTCACTAATAGCATATAAGAGTTTCTTGTACATAATTTCCTGTGAAAACAAATTCGACAGTTGCTTAGAAAAAGGGTGAACATTTAAGGAATTATTCAAACCAAGTGGAGAATTAAAGGTCCATCGCACCTTGGTGGAATATGGAGGAAGCTTTAGGTAATTGGCACAGGTCATCACACTTGGTAAATCATCATCTGCAGATTCCGACACCCCAGACATTGGAAACCGTGTTGTTGGCTGTTGAAGAATGTTGTGCCAGACACAAAAACAGATTATAACATGATAAAATAAAAGAATACAGTAATAATAAAAACTAAAGAAAAAACACAATGGTCGTATACCTTTCTCACAATTGTTAACTTAGGATTCAACACGGCCAGACCACCAGGAGGAAGGCGAGGCGCACCAGTCACAAATTGACAGAAAGCCCGTTGCTGTTCTGGATTAAACTCTCCCATAATCTCAAGCAACTAAAGACAACAAATTTTCTTAGAATATATAATTATTCTGGAAATCAGACAAATTTAAAAACCTTTTTGAAGAGATGAAGTTACAGACGTTGATTATTGCAGGGCTCTTGGAAGTGTATCCATGATCAAATTTTATGTGTTCAACAAGTGTATCAGCCTGCAGTTAAAACAACCTTTAATTAATCTTTCCTTTAAATGCTTTCAAATGTTTAAATACAAGCAATGGACCAGAAATAAATATAAGTAATGTAGTAAGTTGCAACTTGCAACTATCATCCCCTTCACCCATGAGTATATGAATCACCCACACCATATTTACTTTTGTATTTTATTTTGATTTTTATTATTGTCGGGTATTTTGATGGTAAATGATATACTCTTCAATAGTCGTCACGCTATGCACAAATGTAGTGAAATAACGAATATGCATCTCAAAATGATTTTAAATCTTGTAGCTGAAAAATAAAAAATTAAAAGAAAAGAAAAGGTATTTCATTTGTGAAACTTTCTTTGGAAACGATCCTTTATCGAGTCAAACATAACTAAAACTAATTTTATACCCGTCCGGTGGCCGGGTGATTTCATGTCATAATGTCATAACTATCACCTTTTGAAAAAGGTTCAAATGTACACCATACTTCAAAGATTTAAAAAACTTGACTTCACATAAGTCAATAATTGTTGGGTACACAATGTTGTTAACTTAATAAGATGGTAAAATGATTAAGTAGACAGATGTATATTAAATGTTTGAAATCTACAAATTAAAAGTAGTGTATTGAATATAACTAATAGAACATAAGTGACAGTTATGAAAAGTACGAATAGTGGCTCACCCTAATTCTTGAAATCCAGCGGCAAGAAGATGAAACTCAGCCTCATAGCCATCATGTGCAATCTTTTCAATACACAAATATTAGAAACACACACATGAATCAAAACACCGTACTCCTAATATCGAAGTTAAACTCCAAAAAACAGGTTTTATATTTAAATTAACCTTTGCAACGTTTCTACGTTTTAAATGTGATTTTTTATGGGTCAGAATCGGAACCCCAAAACGTCTTCTATGTAAACCCAAAACCAAGAACATGAAGAAATAAATAGATTAGAACTAAATTTCAACAAATGAGTATAATAAAGTGAAACATAGTCAGTATATATGGTTAATCATTGTGAATTCACCAGGGTTTCCGAGATTGAAAGGTCCTACATGTTCGCCTTCCATCAATCGCATCAAACCCTCAACCTTCATATACAAAGCAGAGCAAGTTAGGTGAATATGCGTCTCTAAACTGAATAATAGAACATATGTAACTAATCATTCAATGCCAAAAAAGGCTTTTGCCTGTATATAGAAACTTACTAACAAAGGAACCAAGTGGGTCCAGTACCAAATGAATAACTTGATTGTAAAAATAATGATTGAGAACTAACACATTAAGTAATCCATGTGAAGAGTTTTAAGATGTGAGAAATGTTATAATTTACAACAAAATTTGAAGTTTGAAGTAACATGCATCATGTTGTGTCGTGTTGGCCTACTTTAACCAAAGAGACACTACCACAAGCAATATCCCAAACTGATCATATAACATCCTGTTTCCTAATGTTATAACGCGATACTAACCAAATCCGAAACAAATTGGAAACTTCTTGTTTGCTTCCCATCACCATAAACAGTCAAAGGTTCTTTTCTAAGTGCCTGCATTGACAACGAACTGATTTATTACCATCAATGAACATATAAAGTTATGAACAAAAGAACAAAATGCTTTGTAAGCTATCAAACACACTGTTCTAACTTCTAACAC
Source organism: Flaveria linearis (assembly GCA_024085815.1). Classification (NCBI taxonomy): domain Eukaryota; kingdom Viridiplantae; phylum Streptophyta; class Magnoliopsida; order Asterales; family Asteraceae; genus Flaveria; species Flaveria linearis. The sequence continues at coordinate 48,946,124 of CM044002.1, read as the reverse complement.
ATCAATGCATCATTCAAGATTTCAAGCAAGTGATTCTTGAAACTTAAAAAGCAACCATGAAACGACAGTCGACAACCCACCTGAGCGACAAAGTTGCTAACAACACGCCCATCATCAATGCACATCCTAGGACCATATGTATTGAATATCCTAGCGATCCTCACCTGCATTACAATCAAATCAAAATCAAAATCAAAATCAAAATCAAATCATATCTTTAAACAAACCCGTAATCCGATTCACACCAAATCAAACACCAATCTTTACAACACAGACCTCAACACCAGCACCACGATGGTAGTCCATGGCTAACGTTTCAGCAGTCCGCTTTCCCTCATCATAACAGCTTCTAACACCTGCCAAAACCATCAAACACCATCAGATCTTACTCATTTTCCACAACTACATCCATTTCCCCTAAATTGGCTGATCAATCGAAATCAAATACAACAATTTCAAATCAAAAGATCTTCTTCCACAACCACCAGATCACAGACAGCCAAATCGACGAATCACCAGCCAGATCTGAGTGCCATTGTCTTCGGATTTTAAAGTAAACACAAATATGAACAAGATGCAAACAACAAACTCACCAATCGGATTAACATTGCCCCAATAAGTTTCAACTTGAGGGTGTTACAGAGGATCACCATACACCTCACTGGTGCTCGTGAGCAAAAACCTAGCTCCAACCCTCTTCACAAGCCCTAGCATGTTCAACGTCCCCACCACATTCGTCTTGTAAGAACCAAATTAGCGTTAAAGAACCACAAGATGAACACAAACACATAATTAACCATCTAAACTCAATCTAGTTAAAGCTCTAATGCCTTGTGGAAACATTCTTTGGGGTGAAGGTTCTTCTATCTTCTCTACCACAGACTTCATTTCCCTAATCACATCATAGTTAAAGCTAGATAAACCCAAAATCACAAATGCCCCTGCCCTAACTCCAGCAGCATCTTCCCAAGCTCTATCTACACACACGCACCACAAGAAAACTGAAATCAACCCCTTTAAAGATCATTAACTTCCAATAATAACAGATAAACGTAAACATTGATGAAGATACCTGATCGGGGGATGTGAGTGACAGAGAACGATGCTGCTTGTTTGTTTGAATTTTGAAATTGGATCTGAAAGTGCTTCTTTGGGGGTGGTCGAAGGCTTTTAAGTTTTTTGTCAGCAAGCGTTGAGTGTACATCAAAAGCAAAGTAACTTGTACCTTGTGCATGAACACATGTACATGTCTTAATTTTAAGAGATTTTGTAAAATTACTATTTTGCCCATAAGAGTTGCTTATTAATATAGTAGTAGATATATATATATATATGTATATATATATATATATATATATATATATATATATATATATATAGGTAGAGGTTCAACTAAGAATAATTAGTTGCCTAAGTTGCCTAAGAAGGAATAAGGGGATTACATGTGGCACTCTTCAAATTAGAGTTAAAGGGGCATTATGGTCCTAAAACACTCATTAGTCCCTGAAGCTTTATCAAAATGCAGCACAAACTTCTCCATCTCTTTCACCTGAAGCTTTTGTTCCATCTTCTGTCTCTAACTTCAATCGCATCGCCGTTTGATTAATACCATCTCCGATCATCATCAAATACCTCTTGTTCTTCGGAATATTCACATACTCCTCATATACTCCACTCCTCACATAAATCACATGATATCCAGCAGAAGCTGCAGAATTGTTCGGAGCAAACTTAATCGCATCGCCGATCGTCGTAAAGTCGCCGGAACCGTCTTTACTAACCACCACGCTACCGCTAACCGCCACCGGATCGCCGGAGCCACCCGCCTTAAGCAGCTTTCTCCGGCCATCGGTCTCCGATATCGCTTCAAGACGTTCACCATCTTTAAGACCCTTACGAGAAAGCTTTTTACTTCTTTTCTACACCATCCTTTTTTGATAAGAGATAATGAAACGCTGTATAGTTTATCATCATCTTTGATGGAAGCTATAATGTTGTTTTTTGAGCTCCATGAAGCAGCATTCGCTTGTAAACCCTCAATGCATGTTTCGGTGTTGGTTAAGATGGCGCTAAGGATCGTTTCTATGTCGTCCGATTGGGTGTCGGAGACTGCGGTTTGGGTTCGGTTTACGGTTTCAAAAGCGGTTGAAAGGTACTCGAGATTGACTCCGGCTAATTTGTCTTTCTGTATTGTGCTGTATTCTTGATTTGTGCTGTATTGTGCTGTATTCTTGATTTGTGCTGTATTGTGCTGTATTTTTGATTTGTGCTGTATTGTGATTCGTGCGTTTTGTGCTGTTTTATGAAACACAGCACAGCCTTGTGCTGTTTTATGAAACACAGCACAGCCTTGTGCTGTTTTATGAAACACAGCACAGCCTTGTGCTGTTTTATGAAACACAGCACAGCCTTGTGCTGTTTTATGAAACACAGCACAGCCTTGTGCTGTTTTATGAAACACAGCACAGCCTTGTGCTGTTTTATGAAACACAGCACAGCCTTGTGCTGTTTTATGAAGCACAGCACAGCCTTGTGCTGTTTTATGAAGCACAGCACAGCCTTGTGCTGTTTTATGAAGCACAGCACAGCCTTGTGCTGTTTTATGAAGCACAGCACAGCCTTGTGCTGTTTTATGAAGCACAGCACAGCCTTGTGCTGTTTTATGAAGCACAGCACAGCCTTGTGCTGTTTTATGAAGCACAGCACAGCCTTGTGCTGTTTTATGAAACACAGCACAGCCTTGTGCTGTTTTATGAAACACAGCACAGCCTTGTGCTGTTTTATGAAACACAGCACAGCCTTGTGCTGTTTTATGAAACACAGCACAGCCTTGTGCTGTTTTATGAAACACAGCACAGCCTTGTGCTGTTTTATGAAACACAGCACAGCCTTGTGCTGTTTTATGAAACGCAGCACAGCCTTTTGCTGTTTTATGAAATACAGCACAGCCTTGTGCTGTTTTATGAAATGCAGCACAAAAACGTTAAAAATGTAGCACAACGTCACATAATTTGATTTTTTTTAAAAAAAAATACTATAGTAATACTATACTCAAATTAAAGAGAAAAAAATGCTTGATTTTATGGTGTAATTTATTTAAAAAATAATGTCGTATGAAAAAGTTATTAGCATTTAAAAAAATAGGGGGGAAATTTTAAAAAGTCAACAATTGTGGGTAATGTAATAAAATACCCAAATTACCTTTGATTACTTATTTTTTCTACACTTTGATCTTAGCTCTTAATTAGATAATTAGAAGTCTAAGATTACTTTTTAGCATACTTAGGCAAAAATTAATTTATAGGGGAACCTTCTCTCTCTCTCTCTCTCTCTATATATATATATATATATGTATATATATATATATATATATATATATATATATATATATATATATATATATATATATATTATAATAAGGTGTGGTTCAGCCAACGCGAGTTTCCATTGTTTTGTTGAGAGAAAGCGAGTAAACATGGCATGTGATTATTTGTAAAGTGCACTCGAAAACGATGTTCTCAGAACCGGATCGGACGTCGAACCGGACGGCTTACTGGTTTGGTGGTCGGACCGGTCGGACCGGATGGACCGGATTTAACTATATTTTAATTATATTTATATATGTAATTAAATATAAGTAATTTATATATGATTTATACATATATTTTATAGTTATATATAAACTTAACTATATTTGTATATACAAAGTACTAATTTATGGTTTAACACCCCGTTTTTACCCACTAAAATCAAAAAAAAAAAAAAAAAAAAAAAAAAAAATCAAAATCCGGTCGGACCCGAACCGGTTGGCCGGTCCAACCGCCGACTCGGTTCGAACCGGCCGGTTCAACTGCTCAAAAACGAACCACTATGGACCGGACCGGACAGGGGGCCGAATCCCGGTCGAACCGGTCGGACCGGCCGGTCCGATCCGGTCCTAACAACATTGCTCGAAAAGCTTGTCGTTTGAACTAAAGTCAAATAATCTTTTTGGTTATTTACATAAACGCCCCTAGTCTATGGTCAATTTTCATTAATGCTTCTTAAGTCGCAAGCAATTCCATGTTGCAACTTCCACTTTTGACCGCATACTTTGACCCACAAAATTCATCCCGTATGCATCGGAACATAACTTTTTAACTTTCCATTGCTTACCTCTTGGTTCAATGATCACATGCATGTTATGAGATGGTTGATTAGAATTAGATACCTCAAATAGATGTATAAAACAAAAAGATTGTAATGTTCAAGCATTTTAAAGTTCTATGTTAAAATGTTATAAAGCGCTACAAAACATCATTGTGATTACATAATTTGGTGTATGCTCTAAAAGTTGTTATACCGTGTCCGTGGTAAAGATCTCTTTGAATGGCTATCAACATTTGAACCTAATAGAGGCTAAGCGGCCCATTGAAATTTAAAAAGATAACTCTGTGACATTTTGGTTGACTTATGAATGTTTCTTTCAAACTTTAATGGCTTTCTATTAACAGTTGATTACACAATATACCATGCACGTTGTATTATATTAGTGAAAGTATGTACTATTAGTATGCATTGTCATGTATTAGTCACATATAGTCATGTATTAGTCACATATTATGAAATTAAGTCCTTATTTTAGTTAAATGAGAAAATATAAAAATGTAAGATATGTAGTTAGGGAGGAGGGGGCGTTCTCGGGTATGGCATCGGGTAGGGAGGTACCCTAGCAGGTACACTACCGCCACCCTCTTAGGGTACCTCCCGGGTAATTTGTCCCGGGTTATAGTTGCCGAGTGAGGGTATTAAATTTAAAAATAAAAATTTGTTTTTCTACCATATATATACACACATGCATACATAAACACATATATACTCAAACAAACATTGTTATTAACACATTGTTATGGTTTGTTAAAAGTCAAGGGTTGGTGGTAGCAAAAAATCACGAGGTAGAATACAAAACTTTATTATTTGAATTAGTGTAATTTTTAATTGTTAGTTTTTTTAGGATTTTATTATTGTTATTTGTTTGTTTTTTTTATTATTTGAATTAGTGTAAAATTTTAATTGTTACGAAAGTTAATTTTCTTTTGAATTATTTAATATGAAAATAAAAGTTATAGGGTAGTCTAGGATTATATTTCCAACTTTATGAGTGTTTCAAGATAGTTCAAGGTACTTGTAATGTGACAGTATATGATTGATGGATTTAAGAGTAATGGAGTTTACTTTAGGACACCTTAGTGCTGCGCCCCCCCTCCCTTATTAGTTAATGACTGCAATTATTGGTGCTAAAAAAACCCCAACCAAATCCATTTTTTGTATGAGCAATATGATGAAATTGGGCTGGATATTTCTAGGCTGAGGTTCATAGTGGGCTTAGCTATAAGAGACAACTAAAGTGTCCTTGCATAGTTACATATATAAGTTGGACTCCCTTTTCTTATTGGGTTATCTTCTTACACTCTTAGTTACATTCAAATATTCAATGTCGTTATAAGAGTTTCAGAAAGAGTTAACTGTTTTCTTTCCATCGTTTTATATCACTTTTGTCATCATACATATTTTATTTTTTTGTTGTCTCGTTACACCCGTTTTCAAAATATTACTGAAACAACCATTTCATCCAAATTCAAAGAAAACGTCAGCTATCAATAGAGGTAAGTTTGTCATTTCATAGGAGTTAATTGCTTTTGTGGTCTCTGATTTTATATCATTTTTGTCATTTCGGTAAACAGTGTTGTTCAATGATATCACCTACGAAATCACCGTAGTAAACCACTACAGCTCTGCTACCGAAGTGTTGTTCATGGTGTTGTTCAATGATAACACCAACAAAAACATTAACCTTCAACACCAAATTTCTTCACCTCCTCCGAACACCTTGGAGATTAAACCAACCACCAGAAAATGATCACTCTAGTTTAATATCCCCAACAACTCATACACTTCACTAACATACTTCTTATGCTCATACCCATCGCTAGCGCCTGACGGCGGCGAAATCGTTATGCTTTTCCAAACAATGACATCATGACATTATTTAAGGATGCAAAATGGAGAATGTTTTTAATCTCAAAGAAACCATTTTGCTCCATTAAGGACTGTATTTGCTCCACCATCTTCAACCCTGATGTTTTGTTGGAATAGTCTGAATCTGACGACACGTTTAAGGCTGAACAAATACATCGTTGAGATCGTAAATTCCGCCAGTAGTCACCATAGGGGGCAAAACCCATAAAACGATGGAACAACTCATATGCCAACTCCTTCACTGGACGACTAGCAAAATCAGAGTTGTTGAAAATTTGCTTCGCTGTCTCCGTGAACTCGAGATGATGAAATGGGTTAACCCGACAGACGACAGTAAACACAGTGCATGTTTGGCAAATCAACTTTTTAACCAACTTTTTTAACCAACTTTTGACTTATTAACTTTTAAAAATTAATAAGTCAATAAGTTTGTTTGGGTAAGTGGTTGAAAAATTGGTTTTATAGGGTTGAAAAGTTGATTTTAAGAAGTTAAATGGAGTTACTTCTCAAAAGTTACTTTTATCAAAAGTTACTTTTCAAAAACAACTTTTGAAAAAAATAAGCAATCCAAAACATCCCACAATTAAAGGTTTAGGTTGAAAGGTGAAAAAAGCTTTGCTTGAGTTACGTGGGTAAATGAAGATGTGAATTACTAATGGGGATTTGTGAATTATATTTGTTATTGGATTTGGATCAAGATTGGCTAATGATTATTTTTTGAAACACGGGTACTGAACGCAAAAAATTAAACAAATATACTGAAATGAAAAAAAATGATATAAAACTAGGAACGAAAAAAACAGTTAACTCCTATGAAATGACGAATTTGCCCATGGTGGTAAATGACGTTTTCTTTGAATTTGGACGAAATGACTGTTTCGACAATGAAACACGTGTACTGAAATAACAAAAGTGATAAAACAATGAGAAAAAACATAAAGCTCTTTCAAAAAACTAAATAACAAGGGTATATAGGGAATTTTAGTAATTCATACGGTAATATCTAGCAATGTTTTCATTTTGATTTTTTTGGGTAACCACCCACGTATCCGCCATCAACCGGCTCAAGAGAGACGCCAATCATGTAAAACAATAACTCAACACCGGTCTAAAGGGTCGGCTTAACGTTTTTTAGGGCCTCAATCAAATTAAAAAATAAGATCCTTTTAAAAAATGCAATCTAGACAAAAGTAAACCTAATCAAAATTTTTTAAATAAAAGCAATAAATCAAAGAAAATTTGTATACTAACTTAAGTCCTAGACAGGTAATTTCTTTAAACAAAAAAAGGCTAGATGAAGTCGATCAAATCAATCGGACAAAGAGGGACTTAGGAATGGTCGTTTGATTTGTGAATTGTGTAACTGTGTTTCTTCAATAACCTATTAAATTATCAAAATTTTCATCGAGGCTCAACTATCAAGTGTTATTACAGCTTTAAAATTTCATTGAGTTATATAATACTAAAACCCACTATAATATTTTTTTATAAACGGGAGCACTTATTTTTAGGGGGCCCCAAGCTCAATACGTCACAACTTACATTATAGAGCCGACCCTGCTGGTATAGATATAGTGGTCATTGGTCAAGGTTTTCTAAACTACAATGACGACTGTTATTGACAGTTGACGGTGATATCAGCATCCCTTTGGTTGAAACCAATGTTGTGAGGGCCGGATAGGACCGGCCGGTCCGACCGGGAATCGCCATGGGCGCCGGTCCGATTAGGTGTAGTTCGTTTTGCAGGCATTGAACCGGCCGGTTTATCCCGAATCGGCGGTTGGAACCGGTCGAACTAGGGGGTTGGACCGATTGGATCATTTTTTATATATTTTTAAAATTTTCAGTATATTTTACATATATTCATTAAAATAGTTATAATTTTATCCGGTTCTTACAACCGGTCTGACTGGTTGAATCGGTCCGATCAGTGAACCAGTAGGGCGTCCGATTCACTGTCCGATTTGGTTCTGAAAAAATTGATTGAAAATCCTTGGCTATGGACGGGGCAATGTTTATCGACGTTATTATAGCGAGGGTTAGGATGTGTATAGAATAATAAAAAACGCTATAGTAATCGTTCATTACATTAATGAATAGTTATAACTTATAACGGAAAGAGTATTATGTAACATCTATTGATAATTACAAATTAATACAAAAATATAATAAAATAATATAGAAAATTATATTTTAATAATCCAAACTATTATCTATTGATCAGTATTAATACTAACTAATAATTTGACCAATATTAATCTTAAATTTTGATTTTATTACCAATAATAATCATACCCTAATTATTCGTTAACCCCGTTAGTGTCTGATGATGTGTCACGTGACGTGGCTTGTGACGTGGCATGTGACACAATGTATGACGTGATTTAAATAAAAATATAAATATATTACTAAAATTTTGCATCTTTTTGTCTCCAAATTTTCGACCATCGACGAAAGTGTTAAGTTGAATAACTTCATAAATAATCTTTGCGTTGAATAACTTCAGAAAATATTTTATTAAAAAATTGGGTAATATATTTATATTTTTAATTATAGTTATTATACG